>CM069169.1:16048967-16396467 GCA_035221665.1 Okamejei kenojei | reverse complement strand
TAGATGCTGCCTCACCCGCTGAGTTTATCCAGCATTTTTGTCTACCTTCGATTTTCCAGCATCTGCAGTTCCTTCTTAAACACGTCATTCACCATGGGTTTAATCTTTATTGATCAGGATTATGTTTATTAACAATATAGAAAAAGAAGAAATGGGATAGAATTGCGCCGTCCATATTAGCGGGACACAAAGCAGGCACTTTAGTTTAGAAGAGTTTGAAAAAATGACAAAGACCAGGCTTCGACTAGCTACGACTAACTTCAGGAAAATTGGAAATAGTGGACGGATCGGACTATGACTACGACTACCTTCGACTACCCTCGAGACTAACATGCCGACCTGCTACGACTACGAATTTTTTAACATATTGAAAAAAACGCCGCGACCTAGCTGAGGCCTCGAGTACGCGGGGACCACTCTCGAGCTTGAAGGAGAGTTACAAAGGCCTCCCGCCACCTCGTGCTGACCATGCAGCGAGTATGGGTCGAGGGCAAACCCGCCAGAACTCGTGGATTCAGCCCCTTAACTGTGGAATCACCCATTGTCTGTCTGGTCTGGGAACGCGAATGCCCAAGAGCGAAGGAAAGTATAAAGAAGGGTAGACACTCGTTGGTCCATCAGAGGCACAGTTGTCTTCACCATCGAAGGGATCATAGTAGATGCTGCCTCAAAATGGTGACAAAAATCATCAAACACCCACATGCTGGCCGTGCTCTCATTTCACAGCTACCACCGTCCCCAAAGTCTTGATCAGCGGACTTAAGACTAGCTTCTTTCCAAAAGCCATTAGGTTTCTTGAACACAACACAACACTATCCTCACTGTGAAGCAACTGCAGATGCTGGTTTAAAACGAAGATAGACACAAAAAGCTGGAGTAACTCAACGGGACAGGCGGCATCTCTGGAGAGAAGGAATGGGTGACGTTTCGGGTGGAGACCCTTCCTTCAGAGTCAACCTCGATGGACTGTCTTTGCTACACCAAGGACCTGGGGTTTTGCTTTGAATGAGTATTGCAGCTAATAGTTAAATTTTTTTTTTTTAATTATATAATCTATACTAATTATGGATAAGAATACATATATTATCTAGGTATTTAAGAAAGAACTGCAGATGCTGGAAAAGGTAGACAAGAATGCGGGAGAAACTCAGCGGGTGAGGCATCATCTATAGGGAGAAAGAATAGGCGACGTTTCGGGTGGAGACCCTTCTTCAGACTGATGTGCTATATTATCTAGGTATTTAGTTTTAGTTTTTTCTAAGTTTTATTTTTAAAGATACAGCATCCGGCGAAAACAGGCCCTTCGGCCCACCGAGCCCGTACATTAATACTATCCCACACACACTGGGGTCAATTTACAATTATACTGACAATTTACATGACAATTTACACATACACCAAGCCAAAGAACTCACAAACCTGCACGTCTTTGGAGTGTGGGAGGAAACCGAAGATCTCGGGGAAAACCCATTTAGGTCACGGGGAGAACGTGCAAACTCCTCACAGACAGCACCCGTAGTCGGGATCGAACCCGGGTCCCTGGCGCAGTGAGGCAGCAACTCTACCGCTGCGCCTCTTTAGGTACGTTCCTCCATATCTGCCTTTGACAACCGCTCTGCTTCTCAAGGGTTTTATCACAATTGAATTTTCAATGTACTTATATTGAATGATCTTCGCTGAACACATCATTACTAATACTGGAGCATTGCATTAATCCGCAGCTAACAAATCGATCAAGGTTTTTTTAATCTGTATTGTTGACTTACAGCTCATATATCCTGCAACAGGATGATCAGTGTAAGTGAAGATAGACACAAAATGCTGGAGTAACTGCTTCGAACATTTTGGAATAACTGCTTCGTTCTAGTTTTTCCTTTTGATTTACAAACATTGTACCAACACCAAAAAAATCCGCAGGGATTCCTTGGATTTCATTTTTCAAAATAGAGGTTCATCAACTTAGGAGAAGTATAGTTAGGATAGTTAGAATCTTGTATCCCGCTACCAGGGGTATCTAAAACCTGAAGGACAGGTTCAAGGTGAAGATAGACACAAAATGCTGGAGTAACTCAGCGGGACAGGCAGCATCACTGGAGAGAAGGAATGGGTGACGTTTCGGGTCGAGATCCTTCCTACGCAGGTTTAAGGTGACATTCAAAGATTGTTAAGGGCTTGGAAAGGTTGTTAAGGGCTTGGACACGCTAGAGGCAGGAAACATGTTCCCGATGTTGGGGGAGTCCAGAACCAGGGGCCACAGTGAATATTTGAGAATAAGGGGTAAGCCATTTAGAACGGAGACGAGGAAACACTTTTTCTCACAGAGAGTGGTGAGTCTGTGGAATTCTCTGCCTCAGAGGGCGGTGGAGGCCGGTTCTCTGGATGCTTTCAAGAGAGAGCTAGATAGGGCTCTTAAAGATAGCGGAGTCGGGGGATATGGAGAGAAGGCAGGAATGGGGTACTGATTGGGGATGATCAGCCATGATCACATTGAATGGCGGTGCTGGCTCGAAGGGCCAAATGGCCTCCTCCTGCACCTATTGTCGATTGTCTATTGTCAAAGAAGATATGAAGGGTGTTTTTCATACTGATGGCGATTCAGATCTGGATCGAACTGCTGGTGGAGCTGATGGAAGCAGATATAATTGCAATGCACCAAAGGTCTTTGGACGAGTACTTAGGGAAAAGGTGTTGATATACAGACATAACGGCCAAGACGAAAGTGCTGGAGGAACTCAGAGGCTCAGGCAGCGACTGGGGAGGGAATGGACAGAAGATGCTTCAGGCCGAGCCCCTTCTTCAGTCTGTTGGGAGCAGAGGGGGAAGAGGCTTGGAGGGAGGGTTAGGGTGTAGGAAGGAACTGCAAACGCAGGTTTAAACTGAAGGTCGACCCAAAATGCTGGAGTAACTCAGAGGGACAGGCAGCATCTCTGGAGAGAAGAAATGGGTGACGTTTCATTGCAATTCTATTGGCCATGTAATGCACAGCCACGCTTCTTGTTGGGTATATATTTTCCGTGCGACACTCTCTACTGTGTCCCTGCTGTGTAACAATGGTCAGATCGCAGATTCACAGCCGTCTTCCACCCTAATTGACCAGCACACTTTTTTCCCCGAGACTAATGGTGGCAGATGAGGCGTGGAAAGGCTTGCATTAACAACGGAGACTGGAACAGCAGCCACGCGCTTGAAGAGCAGCCAGCCCCATTACTAAAACAACCTTGACCACTTGCTCACTGAACACGGGTCCCCTGCCAAGGTGGATGTTATGTTATTATTTAATGTTATTGGATTTAGTTTAAGAACACTTTGTTTTGAGGTCACAGGGGTTGGACAGGCTAGATGCAGGAAGATTGCTCCCGATGTTGGGGAAATCCAGAACAAGGGGTCACAGTTTAAGGATAAGGGGGAAGTCTTGTAGGACTGAGATGAGAAAAACATTTTTCACACAGAGAGTGGTGAATCTGTGGAATTCTCTGCCACAGAAGGTTGTTGAGGCCAGTTCATTGGCTATATTTAAGGGAGTTAGATGTGGCCCTTGTGGCTAAAGGGATCAGGGGGTATGGAGAGAAGGCAGGTACAGGATACTGAGTTGGATGATCAGCCATGATCATATTGAATGGCGGTGCAGGCTCGAAGGGCCGAATGGCCTACTCCTGCACCTATTTTCTATGTTTCTATGTACGAATAAGGGGTTAGGCCATTTAGGACTGAGATGAGGAAACACCTTTTCACCCAGAGAGTTGTGAATCTGTGCAATTCTCTGCCACAGAAGGCAGTGGAGGCCAATTCACTGGATGTTTTCAAGAGCGAGTTGGATATAGCTCGTAGGGCTAACGGAATCAAGGGATTTCTATGAATGGACACGCTCTACCCGCTACATCACTGTCCATCATGAGGACCTTTATTTCAAGTCACTATATTCAGCGATGTAGAGTGTGTCCATACAAACATAGACAATAGGTGCCATTCGGCCCTTCGAGCCTGCACCGCCATTCAATATGATCATGGCTGATCGTCCTAAATCAGGACCCCGTTCCTGATTTTCCTCCATATCCCTTGATTCAAGAGCTAACTCTAACTCTCTCTCGAAAACATCCAGTGAATTGGCCTCCACTGCCCTCTGTGGCAGAGAATTCCACAGATTCACAATTCTCTGGGTTTATACGTTTATCTTCATATCAGTCCTAAATGGACTACCCCTTATTCTTAATAACTTTAGATCTTCAAGGAACATGTTTTGCTGCTCGACTCTCTGTAATTTTCCCAGATTTTTAAAGAGCACAAGCGCATCTTGACATAGAAACATAGAAATTAACTTGGTATTTCTCAGGAGTAATCAGGCCATTCAGCCCTTCGAGCCTGCACCGCCATTTACTTTCAATATGATCACGGCTCATCCAACACCTCAGTATCACCGTAACCTTTCTCTCCATACCCTCTGATCCCCTTAGCCAGAAGGCCACATCCAACTCAAAATATAGCCAACATTTTCGAACTGGCAGCTTACAAAAGACCCTACTGTGGCAGAGAGTTCCAGAGACTCACCACTCTCTGTGTGAAAAAAGTCTTTCTCATCTCGGTTTTAAAGGATTTCCCCATTATCCGTTAAGCTGTGACCCGACCCGACCCTGGACTTCCCAGTGTACATCGGGAACAGTTTTGTGTTAATCTTCCTGCATCTAGCCTGTTACCAAATAACGTTTATTTTGTAAGTTTCCGTAAAGATCCCCTCTTAATCTCCTACGACGGGATCCGGAGAGAAGTTACAGAAATAAACCCGTGAATCTGCCCATCCGCAGTCTGCGCCTTCTTCAGTAGACAGTCGCTGACATCCCAGGAACGAATCAGTCTGATGAACCAAGCTTTCTCTCTCTCCATCCCCTCCCCCACCCCCGTTGTATGGCAATAGTCCTTCATCGATTTGGTAAGTTTCAAAACTGCACGCAATAACTCCAGGTGTGGTCTAACCAAGACCACACAACTGAAGTAGAACCAGTTCCTGGATCTCCTGTACTTCTTCGCATATCTCCCATTCATTTGTTCTACATTTCTCGAATTCACCGTCTATATCCCTCCTTTCCCTTTCCCCTGACTCTCAGTCTGAAGAAGGGTCTCGGCCCAAGACATTACATTTCCTTTTCTCCAGAGAAGCTGCCTGGCCCGCTGTGTTACTCCAGCTTTCTGTGTCTATCTTGAAAACTGGTATCATCCCCTAGTATGAGACATTTCCACTAGTGGGAGAGTCTAGGATTAGATGTCACAGCTTCCCAATTAAAGGACGCTCCTTTAGGAATGAGATGAGGAGGAATTTCTTTAGTCAGAGGGTGGTGAATCTATGGAATTCTTTGCCACAGAAGGCTGTGGAGGCCAAGTCAATGGATATCTTTAAGGCAGAGATAGATAGATCCTTGATTAGTACGGGTGTCAGGGGTTATGGGGAGAAGGCAGGAGAATGGGGTTAGGAGAGAGAGATAGATTGACCATGATTGAATAGCGGAGTAGACTTGATGGGCTGAGTGGCCTAATTCTCCTCCTATCACTTATGACCTTATGTGCTCAAACCTGCATTAAATGAAATTATACATCCAAGTGCATAGTTCTGTGGGATGACAAACACAGCTCAAAGCAGCATCAGGGGACCAGATGATATCAGACTAGTTTAAATGTAAAGAACTCAAGTGACTTATGGCTTTGCAAGTGAAACATTTAATACTTCAAAATCAGACCACGTCTCCCTGTCATTATTGCTGTATATATCTGATAATCGAGAACAACAAAGTGGCTTTGAAAAGTGCACATTCCTTGCAATTATCATCAGCAATACCAAAGCAATCTGTCAAAGGGGTAAAGCAAGGGCAGACTGGCTTATCATTCTGGCAAGATTGACCACAAGGTGTATCTAATAAATAACAATTATGGAAATCTCCAAAGGGAACATCACCTACACAAATAGAGAGAGACTCTATAATAATAAAACTCTGTCAGTGCCTTGAGAAGGCTTAAGGGCCTGTCCCACTTTCACGACCTTTTTTTTACTCATGGACATTTTTCAAAAACGCCCCGACCTACTTGATGCCACGAGTACCTACGACTAGCATCACGACCGTCCTACAACCTACCTACAACCTACCTACGACCTCGTGACGACCACACTGCGAGTACGAGTCAAGGGCAAACTCGGCAGAGGTCGTGAATTAGGTTGTGAAAGTGGGACAGGCCCTTTAGGAAGCTTGGCGTGTACAGTGAAATGTGGAGAGGATGTTTCCACTAGTGGGTTCAAAGGTTCTTTATTATTAGTCACATACACCAATTGGTGAAGTGAAATGTGTATTGCCATATTGCAGCACATAAAAAAAAGAATACAACATAACAGAAATAAAGATATTTAAACATAAAAAACATCCCCCTACAATGGTTCCCATTATGAGGGAAGGGACAAAGTCCGGTCTAGGACCAGAGGTCACAGCCTCAGAATTAAAGAATGTCCCTTTCGGAAGGTGATGAGGAGGCATTTCTTTAGTCAGAGGGAGGTTGAATCTGTGGAATTTGCCACAAAAGTGGAGGCCAAGTCAGTGGATATTTTTAAGGCAGAGATAGATGGATTGTTGATTAGTGCGGGTGTCAGAGGTTATGGGGAGAAGGCAGGGGTATGGGGTTAGGAGGGAGAGTTGGATCAGCCAGGTGGAGTAGACTCGATGGGCCGAATGGCCTAATTCTGCTCCTATTGTTTATGACCTTAAGATTGCTGTGCCGTGTGTCTTTCTGACCCTATGACCCTGACATTAGACCATAAGCCCCATATGGGAGGCCGTGGAAATTATGTTTGGGCAAAGATTTTAATACAGGTACATGGGTGGGAAAGGATTAGAGGGATATGGGCCAAATGCAAGCATAGGGGACTAGTTTAGATGGGAAATCCTGGTCAGCACGTACAAGTTGGGCTGAAGGGCCTCTTTCTGGCCGGGTGACTCTATGACTCTTTTACGTTAAGAAATAGAAAGAGGGAGAGATTTAGAGAGAGAAATAGTTGAAAAAAGAACGGGTGTTCCTCTTTTTAAAAGCTGCAGAAGGAAACTTTCAGGATAACAGGTCACAAAATATTTTCAAACTCACCGACAGGATTACTCGATGGTTCACAGCTGTCGTCAAACCGATAATGGAATATGAATACCGGAAAGACTTTGAAGTGAAGTAGTTGCGTGGGTGATTTGAGGCCTTTGATGATACACTGGCCCAGCATAGATTATATAAGCGATAAAACAGAGAACCATAATACCTTCTGAAAGGATCAGGAAACATCAGGGCTGCCCGTATCTTGTACTGATGGAGTAGTTCTGGGAAACCCAGCGCCAGCAATCCATAAACAACAATCTTTTTAATAAAGTTATATATTATTGGTTTTTATTATTGTTGTTATCGCACTAGTATAGTTTGTTTTTTGTGTGTACATACAGTTAGTGCGCATGTGTGTGTATATATATATATGTGTATGTGTGTGATATATATATATATATATGAGTGTGTGCGTGTTTGTGTGCGTGTGTATATATATGTGTGTGCGTGTGTATATATGTGTGTGTGTGTGTCTATATATATATACGTGTGTGCGTGTGTATATGTGTGTGTTTGTATATATATATATGTGTGTATGTGTGTATATGTGTGTGTGTGTGTGTGTGTATATATGTGTGTGTGTGTGTGTGTGTGTGTGTGTGTGTGTGTGTGTGTGTGTGTGTGCGTGTGTGTGTGTGTGCGTGCGTGCGTGTGTGTGTGCGTGCGTGTGTGTGTGTGTGTGTGTGTGCGTGTGTGCGTGTGCGTACTATGTTTACATATTGTGTTGTGCTGCAGCAAGTAAACATGTCATTGTTCTATCTGGGATGTATGACAATAAAACACTCTTGACACTTGCTAAATGTATTCTGCTGGATGTCAAAGAGCCTTTATAACAGCACAAAACCAACGCTGAGAATATACCCAGTTATTTCTTGGGTGTAGGTTTAGGTTTATGCTTATTATTGTCATGTGTACTGAGGTACAGTTTGGGCAAGGTACAACCCAGCGGTATGAATATTGATTCCTCTAACTTCGAGTAACCCTTTCTTTCCCTCCCTCTCTGTCCCTACCCCACCCTAGTTCTCCGACTAGTTTCACTGTCCTCCTGATTCATTTTACTAATTCTGTGCCCCATCATCTCGACACTCTAGTCTCCCTCTCCCCTGACCCTCGGTCTGAAGAAAGGTCCCAACCCAACATGTCGCCCATTCCTTCTCTCCAGAGATGCTGCCTGTCCCGCTGAGTTACTCCAGCATTTTGTGTCTAGCTTCAGTGCAAAACAATACCTTTACAACTCAGGAGGCTTACAACTTACAGTGTCATAAAATGCAGCAGGTTTAGTTTAGTTTAGTTTGGAGATACAGTGTGGAAACAGGCCCTTTGGCCCACCAAGTCCACACCAACCAGCGATCCCCACACATTAACTCTATCCTACACACACTGGGACAATTTACACTCATACCAAGCCAATTAACCTACAAACCTGTGGAGTGTGGGAGGAAACCGAAAATCTCAGAGAAAACCCACGCGGTCACGGGGAGAATGTACAAACTCCGCACAGACAGCGCCCGTAGACGGGATCGAACCCGGGTCTAGTGGCGCTGTAAGGCAGCAACTCTACCGCTGCGCCACCGTGCCGCTCTCTCAGGGTGAGAACAACCGTGTGACTGCTTCATTTCTTTAATCTAATTCTTCCATGACATTTTCCAACAGCACATCACCTCCGCACGCAATGGGCACTTCTCTTTCAGTAGAAAGGCCCGCTAATTAGAATTTAAACAGAGTTCCGGCTTCGATCCTGACCTCGGGCCTAACAATGCTCCACCTCATCAACCTAGCCACAGTGAGGAAATAGACAATAGACAATAAATGATAGGCAATAGGTGCAGGAGTAGGCCATTTGGCCCTTCGAGCCAGCACCGCCATTCAATGTGATCATGGCTGATCATCTCCAATCAGTACCCCGTTCCTGCCTTCTCCCCATATCCCCTGACTCCGCTATCTTTAAGAGCCCTATCTAGCTCTCTCTTGAAAGCATCCAGAGAACCTGCCTCCACCGCCCTCTGAGGCAGATCAACGCCACTCACCAAAGCCGTGAGACCATGTGTATTCTCTGTCTCCGGCATCAGATAGTTATCATCAAAAACAATTCTTGGATGAAGAAAGAAGCAAATGGTGACCAAGGGCCTTCAAATGGAGATTGATATCTGCTTAGTTCCTCTTGGCTTTGATAGTTCTCTGCTGTTGACTGCTCGATCTCATGACTTTTCCCACTCACTGTCTGATGAGTGATGAGGGAGACTTGTTTTTGATAGCAGCTGTAAACACACTGCTAAAGAGTAGTGCTCCAAACATTATCCATCGTGCTTCAGACCACAACATCCGGCACAGCCTCCATTAAATGATATCAAATGCGTATCTGCGTTTATTTTTAATTCTTCCATGACGAGCCGCCATCTGTTAGCCATCCATAACTTCCCTGCAATCTACAGATTGCTGTCCTGATTCAGAACACATGTAATAGTCAACAAACGGGTGGTACAGCGGTAGAGCTGCTGCCAGAGACCTGGGTTCTATCCTGGGTCTCGGATTCTTGTCGGTGTGGAGTTTGTCCGTTCTCCCTGTGACTGCGTGGGTTTTCTCCGGGTGCTCCGGTTCCCTCCCACACGTGGGGGTTTAATGGGTTAATTGGCTTGTGTTATTTACCACACTGAGCCATCGATCACTCATTCACACTAGTTCCATATTATCTCGTTTCTCATCCACTCCGTTCACATTCGGAGCTGCTGCCTCACAGCGCCAGAGGCCCAGGTTCGATCCTGCCTACAGGTGCTGTCTGTACGGAGTTTGGCCGTTCTCCCGTTGACTGCGTGGGTTTTCTCCGGGTGCGCAGGTTTCCTCCCGCACTCCAAAGACGTGTGGGTTTGTGGGTTAATTGGCTGCAGGTTGTAGATTGTAGATTGGTCCCAGAGTGTAGGAAAGTGCTAGTATGCGGGTCATAGAAACATAGAAACATAGAAAATTGGTGCAGGGGTAGGCCATTCGGCCCTTCGAGCCTGCACCGCCATCCAATATGATCATGGCTATTCATCCACCTCAGTATCCTGTACCTGCCTTCTCTTCATACCCCCTGATCCCTTTAGCAACAAGGGCCACACGGTCGGCAAGGACCCGGTGGGCTGAAGGGCCTGTTCCCGTGCTGTATCTCCAAACCAAACTGAACTGCAAGTCAAAACTGCAAGGAAAATGCTGTGAATCTTACACAGCCCAGTTTCGGGCAAGCCCAGTGGTGAGGAATAGGTTACAAATGGAGCTGAGAAAATTCCAATTTTCCACGCAAGCATAAAAGTGGGGAAAGGATAACGAATGTGGAATCCGATTCCAATCGGAGAAAGCACTAGCTGTCAGTTGTAGTGGAACCAAAGGACATGATCATCAGACGGATTCAATTACAACAGAGATCTCTATCACAAACCTGCTCACATTGAAAATCGACTTTCTGTTTGGGTCCACAGCGAAAATATTCCACTGAGCAGAACTCACTCAACCCACGGCGAGACCAAGCGCAGGCTCGGCGATCGTTTCGCTGAACACCTCCGCTCAGTCCGTCTTAACCAACCTGATCTCCCGGTGGCTCAGCACTTCAACTCCCCCTCCCATTCCCAATCTGCCCTTTGTCCCCCATTGTCAGAGTGAGGCCCAGCGCAAATTGGAGGAACAGCACCTCATATTTCGCTTGGGCAGCTTACACCCCAGCGGTACGAACATTGACTTCTCTAACTTCAAGTAACCCTTGCTTTCCCTCTCTCTCTCTCTCTCTCTCTCCATCCCATTCCCCTTCCCAGTTCTCCCACCACTCTCACTGTCTCCGACTACATTCTATCTTTGTCCTGCAGCATCTCTGGAGAGAAGGAAGTGGCGACGTTTCGGGTCGAGACCCTTCTTCAGGCTGGCCATTGATAGCTGCGGGCTCAGTGAAAACGGGCTACGCAAGTCAGTCTGTGTCGAAAAGCCCTTGAATAAGATTGATTAGGTACTGAAATTTGTTTGAATTCTCCCTGAAATGTGCTACGCGACTCACAGATGCTTGTGAATCACTTGAAATTGCAAGAATTAACAAGAGTTAATATTTGTACTGGGATTTTTTTACATCATTGCTGGCATGACCTGTATTTATGGTCCGTTCCTGATTGCTCTGAAACCCAGTGGCTTGTTGGACCATTGTGGAGATCAGTTAAGAATCAGCGGGCTATAAATTCTTTTGTATAGTGTGACGTTTTTACTGTGTCACCTCAAGGAATTTAATCTAAATTCCAATTATGGAACACAATTGGCTTTTGGGGGGTGGGTCACACATTTTTTATTGGCTTCTATGTGTCTCTAACATGAAAGCTGCAGAAAAAATGCATCAACGTCAAATGGCTTGCTATTCTGATTTGAGCTCAATTAGTTCCATGCAGCAAAAGTCAACGCGCTGGAGAGAAATGGGCAGTTGATTTTTTTCATTCGAGACCCATTCTCATGTATTGTAACTGAAATACATGCAAAAAAACATCATTCATATTCATAAGTGATAGGAGTAGAATTAGGCCATTTGGCCCATCACTCCCACTCCGCCATTCGATCATGGCTGATCTATCTCTCCCTCCTAAACACATTCTCCTGCCTTCACCCCATAACCTCTGACACTCGTACTAATCAAGAATCCATCTATCTCTCCCTTAAAAATATCCACTGACAGCCTCCACAGCCTTCTGTAGAATGACTAAAGAAATTCCTCTGACTAAAGAAATTCCTTCTCATCTCCTTCCTAAAGGGCCTGTCCCACTTTTTTTGGCGACTTGCCGGCACCCGTCATAGTCGCAGCAGGTGGCCGACAATGTTTAACATGTTGAAAATCCAGCGGCGACCAGAATAAGATGCAACTCTTTGGGCGACTACTCACGACAACACAGGCTTCACCCCGCGACACATCTATACAAGTCCATTTTGACGTGTTTAGCCCACAACCCTCTATTTAAGGTCATACGCGATAGTGGAATTTGACCATTCAGCCCATCGTCCACTCCGCCATTCAATCATGGCTGATCTATCTCTCCCTCCTATCCCTATTCTCCTGCCTTCTCCCCATAACCTCCTGACAGGAACACATGACGATAAACTCTTTTGACTTTGACTCTTTGACTCCAAGTCTAAAGAAGGGTCAGAAGAATGGTCTTGACTTGGAAGCTCACCTATCCATATTCTCCAGAGATGAGGCATGACCAGCACTTTGCATCCGTCTATCATATAAGGATTTGAGTACAGGAGCAGGGAGTTTCTACTTCAGTTGTACAGGGTCTTGTGAGACCACACCTGGAGTATTGCGTACAGTTTTGGTCTCCAATCTGAGAAGGACATTATTGCCATAGAGGGAGTGCAGAGAAGGTTCACCAGACTGATTCCTGGATGTCAGGACTGTCTTATGAAGAAAGACTGGATAGACTCGGTTTATACTCTCTGGAATTTAGGAGATTGAGAGGGGATCTTATAGAAACTTACAAAATTCTTAAGGGGTTGGACAGGCTAGATGCAGGAAGATTGTTCCCGATGTTGGGGAAGTCCAGGACAAGGGTCACAGCTTAAGGATAAGGGGGAAATCCTTTAAGACCGAGATGAGAAAGACTTTTTTCACACAGAGAGTGCTCTGGAACTCTCTGCCACAGAGGGTAGTTGAGGCCAGTTCATTGGCTATATTTAAGAGTGAGTTGGATGTGGCCCTTGTGGCTAAGGGGATCAGAGGGTATATACTGGATTGATGATCAGCCATGATCATATTGATTGAATGGCGGTGCAGGCTCGAAGGGCTGAAGGCCTACTTCCTGCACCTAATTTCTATGTTTCTATCATATAAATGAGGATAAATGAAGGACATTCCTTTAGGAAGGAGATGAGGAAGAATTTTGTGACTCCAGCGTGCTGTGCCCATTTTCGTAAACCAGCATCTGCAGTTCCTTGTTTCTACCTTTAGACTTTAAATTTTAGTAATACAGCATGGAAACAGGCCCTTCGGCCCATTGTGTCCATGCCAGCCATCAAGCATCCATTCACACTAATTCAATGTTATCACACTTTTGTTAGTCAGAGGGTGGTGAATCTGTGGGATTCTTTGCTACTGAAGGCTGTGGAGGCCAAGTCAGTGGATATTTTTAAGGCAGAGATACATAGATTCTTGATTAGTGCGGGTGTCAGGGGTTATGGAGAGAAGGCAGGAGAATGGGGTTAGGAGGGAGAGATAGATCAGCCGTGAATAAATGGCAGAGTAGACTTGATGGGCCGAATGGCTGAAATACTACTCGTATCACTTATGAAAGACAACAAATAATACTGCGGCTACATCAGCTAGTTTCAAATCGAAACTTGCATTGAATGTTCTTTATTTTGTTTTAATATTGCAATTATACATCCAGCCTACAAAAGTTCAGTAAAAATTAACAAATTTCTTGTGAAATATTTCTGCTATTTTAAGTAATGCATACACATGGTTGCCAAGGCAGAGTCTTTGAGTGCAAAGTTATATAATCCTATGTGATCGACATGGATTGAGTTAAAGATCAATGATACAGTAGAGTTATGTTTGCTCTCAGGTTGTCCAGTTTATGAGTCCTGAGCACTCGAAATAAAAGCAGAGACCAGTTCCGTGAACAATGAGTAGGAAGGAACTGCAGATGCCTGTGGATAGATGCAAAATGCTGGAGTAAAGCCCCTGTCCCACTTAGGAGACCTAAACAGCAACCTCTGGTGACCTTGCCCGCCACCCAAAAAAATGTCATGGTCGAGGTCACCTGCAACCTCCTACCACCTCCCATGCGTATGTTGAAAACCTTCCTCCACTATGAAGAAAACCGGCTTCGACTAAAAAATTATCGATTTTTAAAATGGCAACCTATTTTTAGTCGATTTTAAGCCGGTTTTAATCACGATTAAAAAATAGCAGCAACCTAGATGAAGCCTCGACCACACGGAAACCACTTTCGACCATTAGGGAGAGTGACCAAAACCTCCGGTGACCTCATGGAAACCTTGGGTGGCGGGCAAGGTCACCAGAGGTTGCTGTTTAGGTCTCCTAAGTGGGACAGGGGCTTAACTCAGCGGGTCAGGCAGCATCTCTGTCGAGAAGGAACGGGTGACAGTATCTAAAGAAGGGTCTTGACCCATTCCTTCTCTCCAGAGATTCTGCCTGTCCCGCTGAGTTACTCCAGGATCTTGTGTCTATCTTTGGTTGAAACCAGCATCTGCAGTTCCGTCCTGCACATTGTTCCCAGACTATCGTTTTATGCTTTTATTCTGCGACTAAAAATTCTTCAACTGTGTCCCACAGGCATCGCTTGAGTCGGCACCTCCAGTATTCAGTGAATCATTATTTTTCTTTGTCAGTAGTAACAATAGTTTGTTTACTATAGATGTGATATTTACAGAGATATACACGCCGAACTGGTGAGGAATCGAACGTGCAAAACAACAAGGGCAGGGAGAGAAACGTTAGCTAATAATGGTTCTATCAGGGGCTGTCCCACTTGACCGGCAATTACGCGACAACCGGTAGTGACTGTCCCGCCCGTCATCGTGCGTTCGCAACAGCCGTCTGGAGCGTGTGACGTTATTTGAATACCCAGTTTATGATATTTACCCAGTTTATGATATTTATGGTGATTTTCTATAATGTTCCAGTTTCTTGAGTGGTGCTAGCAATTTGAGAAACTGCAGATGTAATGCCCCTATTCATAAAAGGAGGTGAATGAAAAGTAGCAAAGCTGCAGACCAAATTCATCTGTGGGAAGGAACTGCAGATGCTGGTTTAAATTGAAGTTAGACACAAACTGCAGGAGTAACTCAGCGGGACGGCAGCATCTCTGGAGAGGAGGAATGGATGATGTCTCAGTCTGAAGAAGGGTCTCAACCCGAAACGTCACCCTGTCCCACTTACGCGACAGGCAGGTGGCGCGCGAAGATTTCGTGCAGCACGATATCCTGGCGCACTGCACGATACCGTGCGCAAGTCCTCAATCCTCCACGCCACACCATGCGCCCAGCCCGCCCTACCCACACGCTACCGGGTCGCGTAAATGACGGCCAAGCGGGGCAGGCCGTTTCTGCATTTGCTGCATGCGGTTAAGATGCTGCCACGACTTTGAAACGCCATCGTTCTGCGATCCCAACTCTTTATATCGCACTGGGCTTTCAGAAAGAGCTTTTCCCGAACAACAATGGCAAACTATCCCCCATCTCGATCATGTGACATTTTCTGTCACTAATGTTTAAGAAAGAACTACAGATGCTGGAAAAATCGAAGGTGAGGCAGCATCTATAGAGCGAAGGAATAGGTGACGTTTCGGGTCGAGACCCTTCGTCAGACTGATGTGGGGGTCAGTATTTCTGTCACTAAGGTCATTTGGTGCACGCAATAGATTTAAGATGTTAACGATATCGCCACTTACCAATCCATCACTAGTTTAGTCCGAGAATTTAGTCTTGGGAATAACAGGCTCCCTCTTCTCACCTGGGAAATGTGTCATGAGGAAAGGGTCCCAAAACAAAACATTCCCAGTCCATTCCCTCCACAGAGGCTGCCTGACCGTCCCGAGTTCCTCCAGTGGCCTAATGACAGCTGGGAAGAAACTGTCCCTGAATCTGGAGGTGTGCGTTTTCACACTTCTGTATCTCTTGCCTGATGGGAGAAGAGGGAGTGGCCGGGGTGCGACTGCTCCTTGATTATTATATGGTCTGAAGAAGGGTCTCGACCTGAAACGTCGCCTATCTCCTTCGCTCCTCAGGTGCTGCTGCACCCGCTGAGTTTCTCCAGCCTTTTGTGTGCCCTCGATTATACTGCTGGCCTAGCGTGAGTGGATAGATGGATTCAATGGAAGGGAGATTGGTTTGAGCGATGGTCTGGGCTGATTCCACAATTGGTTGCAATTCAAATAGAGGGCAGACTAATCATCTAATTTAGTTTATTGTCACTGTACCTCGATACACGTGACAATAAACGAAACTCAACTCAGCGCAACTCAATTGGAAAAAGGCAGGTTAATGTTTCTGAGTGTGTAACTCTTTTATAAGTAGAAGAAGGCTAAGCGTGGAGGCAAGGGGCAGGCTCTTCTAAACTTTCTTTGGGATTATTTTGTCACTAAAGAGGCGGTGTAGAACAATTCACCTTAATTAATTAAATAAATCATTCAGTGCTAATGATAAACAACACAGGACCTCACGATTGTGGAGTTTTGGAGTTGCTGCCTCACGGTGCCTGAGATCTGAGATCAGTCGTCATCTTGGATGCTGTCTGCGTGGAGTTTGCAGGTTCTCCCTGTGCGTATATATCCCTCCCTCATCCCGTAGCCGTGCAGGTTGGAAGGTTAATTGTGCTGGAAGGAACTGCACCAAATTGGGCTCAAAATGCTGGAGCAACTCAGCGGGACAGGCGGCATCTCTGGGATGAAGGAACAGGTGAGGTTTGGGTCGAGACCCTTCTTCAGACTGAGAGTAAGGGAGGGGGGAAACTAGAAGGGATGAAAAGGTACAAAACAGAGTCGGGTCATCAATGACCAAGGAAAGGTAGAGCCCACAATGGTTTATTGTTGGCTGAGGACAAGGTGACAACGAGGGATATACATGGTGAAATTAGCAAGTGGACTAGGCTGGAGGGCAGATGACAAGAGAGGGGGGGGACTCTGACAGTGGAGGAGGCCCAGGACAGAAAGGTCAGTGTGGGAATGGGAGGGGGAGTTAAAAGTGTGTCGGAAGGAACTGCAGATGCTCGTTTCTACCAAAGGTAGATACAAAGTGCTGGAGTAACCCAGCGGGTCAGGCAGCATCTCTGGAGAAAAAGGACGTTTCAGGTCGGGACCCTTCTTCAGTTGTCACCCATCTATTTTCTCCAGAGATGCTGCCTGACCCGGTGGGTTACTCCAGCACTTGGTGTCTACCTTGGATGAGTGGTGGTCTAGTCATCGTGTTCGGCACGGACATTGTGGGCCGAAGGGCCTGTTCTTGTGCTGTACTGCTCTATGTTCCATGATTCTGGGAAGGGTTGAATGCTGGAAAGGACATCCCCTGCTTGATTGAGTCAAAGGGATGGACGTGACCAAGACATGCTCGCTTGGGAAGCTAGGAAAGTTGGAAATATTCAATCCACAATCTGCTCAAATATGGGCCTGTTGAGCACATTCAAGACCAAAGTGGGAAGATTCGTGATCCTGGCCACTAATCGGGAGATAATGCAGGAATGTATTGATGTGGAAGCCTAACTCTGGTCTTCAATCGGCAGGGAAGAGTGAGTTGGGCTTACGGGCAACACTTGCATCTATTTCTTATCAATTGAAAAGTGCAACAGAGTCATTGGTTTTCCTAATGGGCATGCCTAGATTGTAACAAGGGTTGCTAAGAGTGGCTTTTCCAGATGTCCACACACACACACACACACGGGTCAGTGCGGAGGTTTATTTGTAGTGGGGTCGCCTCCAGGTGCACAGGTCTCTCGGCACCCCTCTTGTGACTGATCTCCAGGTGAAAGCTACCAAACCGCAGCTGCTGCAGGATAAAGTCCCCCCGCGACAAGATCAAGCAGTATGGAGGCCGTGTTTTGAGACTCAAAACTTGCAGATCAGGACCTGGATAATAAAAAAAACAAAACAGCAGCTTCAATATCCCTTACCTCAGAATTAGCAGACCCGAACAGAACTTTTATTATAAATCCAAGAACAAAGAACTTCAGATGCTGGTTTATACGAAGGCAGACACAAGATACTGGAGTAACTCAGCGGGACAGGCAGCATCTCCGGAGAGAAGGAATGGGTGACGTTTCGGGTCGAGACCCTTCTTCAGACTGATGTCAGGGGAGAGGGAGACACATAGATAAGGAAGTGTGAGGTGTGAAAACGGGGCAAAGGGGATGGAGATCAAGGAAAATGTGGAAAAGATCGTTGTTCGCTGGGAGAAGGTGACAACTGACATCCCAACATCAGTCTGAAGAAGGGTCTCGACCCGAAACGTCACCCATTCCTTCTCTCCAGAGATGCTGCCTCACCCGCAGAGTTTCCCCAGCATTTTTGTCGACTGAAAAATACTTACTGTGTTATTTTACAATTTGTAGTGGCAACCTGTTGTCCGGTGTAATGAATGTTGCATCTGATCACATTGTTGGTGAAATCAGATTCTGGTATAAGGTAATTGGGGTTTACTTGAAGCTGTAACATAAAAAGACAAATATAAAGAAATATAGAGGAACCACAGAGTCTGGAATCTGGAGCAAAACACAAAGTGCTGGAGTAACTAATTGGGTCAGGCAGCATAAGTCCATAGGTTCATAAACGAGAGGAGCATCAAGTCTACTCCGCCATTCAATCGGCTTATCTCAGAGGGCGGTGGAGGCCGGTTCTCTGGATACTTCCAAGGAAGAGCTAGATAGGGCTCTTAAAGATAGCGGAGTCAGGGGATATGGGGAGAAGGCAGGAACGGGGTACTGATTGGGGATGATCAGCCATGATCACATTGAATGGCGGTGCTGGCTCGAAGGGTTGAATGGCCTACTCCTGCACCTGTTGTCTCCTGCCTTCTCCCCATAACCCCTGACACCCGCACTAATCAACAATCCATCTATCTTTGCCTTAAAAGTATCCATTGACTTGGCCTCCACAGCCCTCTGTGGCATCTATGGTCAAAAGTCAAAGTCAAACGAGTTTATTGTCATGTGTCCCTGACAGGACAAGGAAATTATTTCTTTGCATAGCACAACAGAACATAGTAGGCATTGACTACAATTATATACGTAAATACACACATTAATTAATAAATTAATAAAGTGCAAATAACAGATGGAGGGGTATTAATGTTCAGAGTTTTGTCCGAGCCAGGTTTAATAGCCTGATGGCTGTGGGGAAGTAGCTATTCCTGAACCTGGTCGTTGCAGTTCTCAGGCTCCTACCCGAAGCTAGCAGGGAGATGAGTGTGTGGCCAGGGTGGTGTGGGTCCTTGATGATGCTGCCAGCCTTTTTGAGGCAGCGACTGTGGTAGATCCCCTCGATGGAAGGAAGGTCAGAGCCGATGATGGACTGGGTAGTGTTTACTACTTTTTGTAGTCTTTTCCTCTCCAGGGCGCTCAGGTTGCCGAAACAAGCCACGATGCAACTGGTCAGCAAGCTCTCTACTGTGCTGAAAGTGCTGAAAAAATTGTGCTGGCACCATATGGACAGTCGCCCGATCTCTCTTCTGTACTCCGACTCATCCCCATCAGTGATACGTCCCACAACAGTGGTGTCGACAGCGAACTTGATGATGGAGTTCGCACTATGACCGGCTAAGCAGTCATGAGTATAGAGTGAGTACAGCAGTACTCTAGTACTATGGAAAGAATGGATAAGGATACCCCCTTCAGTCTGAATCAGTGTCCCGACCCAAAACGTCACCTCGCCATTCCCTCCACAGATGCCACCCGACCCAATGAGTTACTCCAGCACCTTGTGTTCTGCTGCAAAAATATTAGCTTCACAATATTGAGCAAAGCAACAATTATCCCTGTACCTTTAGAATATAATTGCCGGGCTGCACGTCTGTGATATCGATCCACTGACAGTCAATATCTGCATTGTAGGTGTCATAGCAACCAGGACTCAACCCCTGAAAGAGCAAAGGAGATGTCTGCGTTATTAATTAGCAATGTCTTGGTACGCACGATCAATGGAGGCACGGTGGCGCAGCGGTAGAGTTGCTGCCTTACAGCGAATGCAGCGCCGGGTTCGATCCCGACTACGGGTTCTGTCTGTACGGAGTTTGCACGTTCTCCCCGTGACCTGCATGGGCTTTCTCCGAGATCTCCGGTTTCCTCCCACACTACAAAGACGTACAGGTGTGTAGGTTAATTGGCTCGGTGTAAATGTAAAAAATGTCCCTAGTGGGCGTAGGATAGTGTTAGTGTGCGGGGAGTCCTTCAACTAACGATATCTGTGCCACACATGAGCCCGAGGCCGCATCTTACCATGATCCATATCCCTCCATTCCTTGCGTCATTTTATCCTGCAGTTGTTGTTAACTTCTCAAATTGTGCAGGAAACAGAACCATTAAGGGAAACAAATCCATTCTTTGAAAGATCATCCAACTGCTCTCCCCTCATGCCCATTCCCCACAGCTCTGCAATTTACTTCTTTTCAATTAGATATTCAATTCCATTTTAGAAAATTACCCTTGAATTGTTTCCAAGATCCATTCAGGCAGTGTAATCCTGATTCTAATGCTTAATGAAAATTCTCAGCTCCCCTCAATTACCTGAAATGTATGTCTCCTGGCTAAATAACCTGCCTGCCGATGTAATTGTCCAATCTTTAACGTCTGTGGAGAACATTGCCATCACCTGCTCAGTGAGGCATGGCAAATATTTATCTAAAGAAGAGGTTTATTTACAATGGGAGGGAACTGCAGATGCTGGTTTTAAAGCGAAAATAGACCCATCTTAGAGAGGTGTATATCATCACGAGAGGAATCGATTGGGTAGATGCACAGAGACTCTTACACAGAGTAGGTGAATCGAGGACCAGAAGACATAGATATAAGGTGAAGAAAAAGTGATTTAATAGGAATCTGAGGGGTAACTTTTTCACACAAAGGGTGGTGGGTGTATGGAACGAGCTGCCACAGGAGGTAGATGAGATAGGGACTATCGCAACGTTTAAGAAGCAGTTAGACAGGTACATGGATAGGACAGGTTTGGAGGGATATGGACCAAACGCAGGCAGGTGGGACTAGTGTAGCTGGGACATGTTGGCCGGTGTGGGCAAGTTGGGCCGAAGGGCCTGTTTCCACGCTGTATCACTCTATGACTCAATAGACACAAAAAGCTGGAATAACTCAGCGGGACAGGCAGCATCTCTGGAGAAAAGGAATAGGTGATGTTTTGGGTCGAGACCCTTCTTCAGACTGAGAGTCAGGGGAGAGGGAAACGAGAGATGTGGATGGGGATGTAGAGAGAGAAAGAACAAAGGAATGAAAGATGTGAAAGGATATTTTATATTAGAACGTGAACATACAAACTCCGTACAGACAGCACCCGTAGTCAGGATCGAACCCTGGTTCTCTGGGACTGTGAGGCAGCAACTCTACCGGTGCACCACAGTGCCGCCCACTTTGTTTCTGTCACGGGAGAAGGCTCCTCTGGCTGAAGTCCACTCCCTACCTGAGTGTGCGACGTGCAGGCGTAACGCTTCAGGTGGCCAAAATCACACGTGGTGTCCTCAAGGCAAAAGCTGGCCTTGTGACCCTCAGCTACCTTCCCGCCAGTAGCCGCATCCAGTAGATCATAGTGGCTGAACTCACCCATGCTGTGATAGTGCCTGGAAACAAAACGGGCGGAACAAATTAACGGAGACATCAAGAATCTAGTCGCGGAAGAAGGGTCTCGACCCGAAACGTCACCCATTCCTTCTCTCCAGCGATGCTCCCTGTCCCGCTGAGTTACTCCAGCATTTTGTGCCTAAAAGGCTGGCAGCATCATCAAGGACCCACACCATCCTGGTCGCACACTCATCTCCCCGCTGCCTTCAGGTAGAAGGTACAGGAGCCTGAAGACTGCAACGACCAGGTTCAGGAATAGCTTCTTCCCCACAGCCATCAGGCTATTAAACCTGGCTCGGACAAAACTCTCAACATTAATAGCCCATTATCTGTTATTTGCTCTTTATCAGTTTATTTATGCATGTGTGTATATATTTATATAATGGTATATGGACACACTGATCTGTTCTGTATTCATGCCTACTATGTTCTGTTGTGCTAAAGCAAAGCAAGAATGTCATTGTCCTGTCAGGGACACACGACAATAAACTCACTTGAACTTGAACTTTCAAGAGTCCACAGTGTTTCAGTTCAGTTTATTTTATTGTCACGCGCACCGAGGTACGGTGAAATGCTTTTTTGTTGCGTGCTATCCAGCCTGCGGAAAGACTATAAATGGTTAGGAATGGTTAGAATCAAGATGCAGAACAAAGAGAATAATGTTCAGTGCAAGATAAAGTCCAGAAAGGTCCAAGTAAAGATAGTCCAAGGGTCTCCGATGAGGTAGATGGTAATTCTGGACCACTCCCTAGTTGTTGATGGGATGGTTCAGTTGCCTGATACCAGCTGGGAAGAAACCGTCCCTGAATTTGGAGGTGAGCACATCACCACTCAAAGGTCATCGTCCGAGTTCCATGCAACCTTGGAAGTGGACTCCAGCGGGCGGCGGGGCTGACTTTAACATCGGGAGCCCGGGATCTCTCGCCGAGGCCGCCAGTGGTGGAGCTTCGTCCAGCGCGTCCAGCCGTCCCAGGCCGCTGAGACGGTTCTCCCGATGCCGGAGCACCATCACCTGGCGAGGAGGGCCTGGAACATCGGGCCCTGTAACAGCGACTGCAGAGGCCTGAATAGACCAGACTATGGGTGGACGTGGGGGTGGGGACTGGACTTTGTGACTTCCCTCATAGTGGGAACCATTGTGGGGGGATGATTTTATGTTTAACGTTAAATTCCTTTATAATGTCATGTTGTATTCTTATTAAAGTGCTGCAATGGCAACTTGAATTTCGCTGCACCAACTGGTGTATGTGACAATAAATGAACCTTTGAACCTCCACAAATGAAGAAATGGGAAGAAGGCTCTCGACCCGAAACGTTGTCCATTCCTTCTCTCCAGATGTGTTAAACCACATTGCACTAACCACTGGGTCTCCGGTTTCTTTAGAGTTGATAGTTCAGTTTATCGTTTAGAGATTCAGCGTGGAAACAGGCCCTTCGGCCCACTGAGTCCGCACCATCCAGCGATCCCCCCGTTCACTCGTGCTATCCCACACACTGGGGACAATTTCCAGAAACCAATTAAGCTACAAACCTGCACGTCTTCGGAACGTGGGTGGAAACGGGTGCACCCGGGGAAAACCCGCGCGGTCACGGGACGAACGGGGGGGGGGGGTCAAGGAAAGAGCGTTCACGTCGATCGCGGCCCTGTCTCCACCAATCTTTCCACCGCCACACACAAGAAGCGACAAGACAGACACCGCTGCATGCAGATGCCGAGAAGTGCGTTCAGCTCTGGCTGAACAACTCCTAATCTTGTGGGTGGACTCCATAAGAAGACGGGGAGAAGGTACAAACTCCGCACAGACTGGCACCCGGAGTCAGGATCGAACCCGGGACTCTGGCGCTGCGAGGCAGCAACTCTACCACTGCGCCACCGTGCGTCAGACTCAATGCAGGTGGCAACGTTCAGTGAACTGGGTGCATTGAACCAGTGAATTGCATTTTTACAACCATCTCTGATTTTTATTCCAGACTTCTGTTGTGTTCTGATATATATATATATATATATACACACAAATATATAAAAGATAAGACCTGCGGATCACAAATAGGATCATTAAAATGTGGTGGAATGAGAAAATTAAGTTGTCAGATTAACACAATTTCTTGCATGAGATAAGTTTACAGTGTCATAAAACAACTGGCATTAAGGTCTTGCTGTTCCAAGGTGCTTGGCGGATGCACACATGGACGCACAGGATACAGAAAGAGAGGTTTGAGTGGCAGATTAATACATTCCTCTCA
Organism: Okamejei kenojei; assembly: GCA_035221665.1. Taxonomy (NCBI): domain Eukaryota; kingdom Metazoa; phylum Chordata; class Chondrichthyes; order Rajiformes; family Rajidae; genus Okamejei; species Okamejei kenojei. The sequence goes on along the minus strand of CM069169.1, from coordinate 16,372,811 downwards.
CAGCCACTCATTTAGTTAGTGGCAGCTCCAAATACAAGAATAGGCTAACTCCTCTGATTTTGAATAGCCACCCTCTTCCCCCTCCCGATGCCCCACCTGGACTTGAACCTCTGCCTCCATTCATATCCTCCACCCACATTCCCTCCTCCAGCTTCACAATTTGTAACTCTTCAACCCTTTTAGTTTCAGTTCAGTTTAGTTTAGAGATACAGCATGGAAACAGGCCCTGGAGTAACTCTGCGGGTCAGGCAACATCTCTGGAGGGAAGGAATGGGTGACGTTTCACCCCTAAAGGGACCCAAAATCCTGGGGCTCCGCGCGCGACTGCCTACGTCACCACGCACAACGTGCGCATCACAACGCGCGCGTCGTGCGTCGTGACGCGTAAATGACCCGCAAATGACGCCCAAGTGGGGCAAAGGGTTTAAGAAGGAACTGCAGATGCTGGAAAATCGAAGGTAGACAAAAATGCTGGAGAAACTCAGCGGGTGCAGCAGCATCTATGGAGCGAAGAAAATAGGCAACTTTTCGGACTGGGGAGGAACCATTTCAGGAAATAGACAACGTTTCGGGCCGAAACCGAAAAGGGTTTCGGCCCGAAACGTTGCCTATTTCCTTCGCTCCATAGATGCTGCTGCACCCGCTGAGTTTCTCCAGCACTTTTGTCTACCCAAGTGGGACAGGCCCTTAAACATCACCCATTCCTTCTCTCCACAGATGCTGTCTAACCCGCTGGGTTACTCCAAATGTTAGTGTCTATCTTCGGTGTAAACCGGCATCTGCAGTTCCCTCCTAGGCGACAGACGTAGACTATCGTGCAGGGCAGCCTGCTTCCACAATGCATACCACTGCAGGCTAGATAACACAACCTGAGGGCCATATCCGTGGGTTCAATCAATGGGCTGGAGCTGCTATCAGGCTGTCCAGTCGTGTCGCTGGCTTGTAACAGACGCAAGGACCACGCTGATAGGGATGTTTAACTTGGAAAGCAACACAACTTGGCAGAGAATGTGATGACAAGTTGAAAGGACAGCTTCCCCTCCAAGCACGATGACTTGGCACCAAATGTTTTCCTTGATAAAGCTGGCAAGTAAAACACTGACCCCGTGCGAATTTCATCCGCCTTCCGATGATCTCATAAGGGTCTGCTGAAGAAATTTGGTGTGTCGCCTTTGTTTGAGTATTTCTTGGTCCCGGTTAGTAAAGGGGAAACATATTTCAGCCAAAACAGCCGTAGACTTACTGGAATCCACACCCTGTGAGTTGTGAGTCTGTGGAATTCTCTGCCTCAGAGGGCGGTGGAGGCCAGTTCTCTGGATACTTTTAAGAGGGAGCTAGATAGGGCTCTTAAAGATAGCGGAGTCAGGGGATATGGGGAGAAGGCAGGAACAGGGTACTGATTGAGGATGATCAGCCGTGATCACCTTGAATGGCGGTGCTGGCTCGAAGGGCCGAATGGCCTACTCCTGCTTATTGTCTATTGTCTATTGTGAGTCTTGTGTCATCCAAGCTGGATAGGGTGGAGAGAAATGTGTAGGAAGGAACGGCAGATGCTGGTTTACAATGAAGATGGACACGAAAAGCTGGAGTATCTCAGCGGGTCAGGCAGCATCCCTGGAGAGGAGGAATAGGTGACGTTTCTGGTCGAGATTCTTCTTCAGTCTGAAGAAGGGTTTCGACCCGAATTCCATATCTCCGGAGATGCTGTCTGACCCGCTGAGTTCCTCCAGCTTCGCGTGTCTCTCTTGGGTGCAGAGAAGATTTACGAGGATGTTGTCAGGACCTGAGGGTGTGAGCTACAGGGAGAGGTTGAGCAGGCTAGGACCTGTTGAGCAGGAGGGCGAGGGGTGATCATATAGAGGTGTACAAAATCATGAGAGGAATAAATAGGGTGAATGCAACAGACTCGTTTACCCAGAGTAAGGGTATCAAGAACGAGAGGACATGGGTTCAAGGTGGGTGGGGGGGAAGATTTATTAGGAAGCTGACCAGCGGCAGGTGTATGGAACGGTGTAAGCGGCCAGAGGAGGTAGATGAGGCAGGTACTGTCACAACCTTAATGACAGGTACATGGATAGGATAGGTTTTAGAGGGATATGGGCCAAACACTGGCAGGTAGGACTAGTGTAGAATGGGCTTGTGGAACAGCATGGGCAAGTTGGGCTGAAGGGTCGGGTTTTCTCCGAGATCTTCAGTTTCCTCCCACACTCCAAAGACGTACAGGTTTGTAGGTTAATTGGCTTGGTATAAATGTAAAATTGTCCAAGTTGGAGATATGCAGAGGACTGCCCTGCCGACTAGAAAATTCAGAAGGTTCAGAAGGAATGAGAAGGGAAGAAGTCCAGAGATTAATCATAGAAACATAGAAATTAGGTGCAGGAGTAGGCCATTCAGCCCTTCGAGCCTGCACCGCCATTCAATATGATCATGGCTGATCATCCAACTCAGTATCCCGTACCTGCCTTCTCTCCATACCCTCTGATCCCCTTAGCCACAAGGGCCACATCCAACTCACTCTTAAATATAGCCAATGAACTGGCCTCAACTACCCTCTGTGGCAGAGAGTTCCAGAGACTCACCACTCTCTGTGTGAAAAAAGTCTTTCTCATCTCGGTCTTAAAGGATTTCCCCTTATCCTTAAGCTGTGACCCCTTGTCCTGGACTTCCCCAACATCGGGAACAATCTTCCTGCATCTAGCCTGTCCAACCTTAAGAATTTTGTAAGTTTCTATAAGATCCCCTCTTAATCTCCTAAATTCCAGAGAGTATATAAACCGAGTCTATACAGTCTTTCTTCATAAGACAGTCCTGACATCCCAGGAATCAGTCTGGTGAACCTTCTCTGCACTCCCTCTATGGCAATAATGTCCTTCCTCAGATTTGGAGACCAAAACTGTACGCAATACTCCAGGTGTGGGTCTCACCAAGGCCCTGTACAAACTGAAGTAGAACCTCCCTGCTCCTGTACTCAAATCCTTTTGCTATGAAAGCTAACATACCATTCGCTTTTTTCATGCTGCTGCACCTGCATGCCTACTTTCAATGACTGGTGTACCATGACACCCAGGTCTCGCTGCATCTCCCCTTTTCCTAATCGGCCACCATTTAAATAATAGTCTGCTTTCCTGTTTTTGCCACCAAAGTGGATAAACCTCACATTTATCCACATTATACTGCATCTGCCAAACATTTGCCCACTCACCCAGCACTATCCAAGTCACCTTGCAGTCTCCTAGCATCCTCCTCACAGCGAACACTGCCCCCCAGCTTAGTGTCATCCGCAAACTTGGAGATATTGCCTTCAATTTCCCTCATCCAGATCATTAATATATATTGTAAATAGCTGGGGTCCCAGCACTGAGCCTTGCGGTACCCCACTAGTTACTGCCTGCCATTGTGAAAAGGACCCGTTTACTCCTACTCTTTGCTTCCTGTTTGCCAGCCAGTTCTCTATCCACATCAATACTGAACCCCTAATACCGTATGCTTTAAGTTTGTATACTAATCTCTTATGTGGGACCTTGATATCATATGACTAATCATATGACTTCTTCCCTTCTCATTCCTTCTGAACCTTCATATGACTTGACCCCTTTCACCCCAACCCCTATACATCTTAAACCCCTATCAATCCCAACGTGAAACTACTTAGCAACTGATATCTACAGTTTAGTTACGGATACAGCGCAGAAACAGGCCCTTCAGCCCAAGACCCATAATGATCTTCCAATGTATTTCCTCTAGCTCTATGCCTAGTTTAGCTTAGAAATACAACATGGAAACAGGCCCTTCGGCCCACCGAGTCCGTGCCGACCAGTGAACCCCGCACACTAACACTATCCCACACACACTTGGGGCAATTTACAATCTTTACCAAAGCCAATCGACCTACAACCTTGTACGTGTTTGGAGTGTGGGAGCACCCGGAGTAAACCCACGCAGGTCCCACGGCGAGAACGCACAAACTCCGCACAGACAGCACCCGTGGTCAGGATCGAACCCGGGTCTCTGGCGCTGTGCGACAGTAACTCGCTCGCTGCACGACCCTGCCGCCCCATGGGGCCAAGCCGTTTGATTCTCCTTCATGCAAAGGCTGACAATTTAGTTACCATAAGACATAGGAGCAGAATTAGGCCATTCGGCCCATCAAGTCTGCACCACCATATCGGTGATTGTGGTGATCAGGTTTTCCCTCTTATCTCCATTCTCCTGCCTGCTCTCTGTAACTTTTGTTGCCCAAACTAATCAGGAACCTATCAACCTCTGCGTTGAATCTCCACCGTGACCTGGCCTCCACCGCCGTCTGTGGCAATGAATTCCAAAGATTCACCACCCTCTGGCTGAAGGAATCTCCTAATCTCCATTGTGAAGGGGGCTACTGGAAATTGTTGTCCTTGTGACTTTGAGGCCAAGCGTTAGGCTTGGCGGATTGGCGCCGGCTGAGAGATCCTTTGTCCAAATTGGCACAGCCCGCCCTTTGTGGCGGTGAACTTTTGACTTGTTTATTACGAATTCCTCACATAGTTTGCAAGCTTGTTGTGTAATTATGGACAGGCAGCAAAACGCCAGCCAAAATGCGAGGAAAAAAAACATGTTATTGGGACTCAGGATCGCTGGCCAGTTTTTCTCAGGGGAGATGTGCTAGTGAGATCTCAATGGGAAGCACCTAGAATTAGGGCTTGCAATGGGCTCCTTGTGGCTCAACTGAGAGCAGGGTCTCTTTAGACATTAGACTTTAAAGATACAGTGTGGACAACAGGCCCTTCGGCCCACCAAGTCCACAACGACGAGCGATCTCCCCGTGCACTAGTCCTATACTGCGGACAAGGGACAATTTACAATCTCAGCGACCAATTAGTCTGAAGAAGGGTCTCGACCTGAAATGTCACCCATTCCTTCTCTCTGCAGAGATGCTGCCTGTCCCGCTGAGTTGCTCCAGCTATTTGATCAATTTACCTCAAGGTGACTGATCTAATTAATTTCTTAAACGTGACACTGAAGATAATTCACCAGTTTCTTTATTGTGACCATGACTGAACTATGCGATTGCAAATTAGCACCTCTACATGAAATATTACTGCACTCTCTGAGTGGCTTTGCCTTTTAAATGCTTCCACTGGCAGCAGCAAAGGGTTTAAAGTATTGAAAGCAACTAATATTCGAGTCAATCTTGTAACAGGGTAATAACATTTCACTTGGCTTTAATAGTATGCTGGCCAGAACATTCCATAGCTGTGGAATTTAATTTGTTTTAAATCAAAGTCAATGTTTGAAGTCTTCCCGTGCTAAAAGATAAAATATCAAATTAATGATTTGACAATGAAATGCTAATTTTCAATCACATTGATCAGTTTATGAATTGTACACATCATGTAACTCTGTTTCATTTACTTTAAAATACTTCCTTCCTGTTTAGTTTAGTTTAGAGATACAGCACGGAAACAGGCCCTTCGGCCCACCGAGTCTGCACCGACCTGCGATCCCCGCACATTAACACTGTTCTGCATACACTAGGGACAATTTAATCATATACCAAGCCAATTGACCTACAAACCTGTACGTTTTTGGAGTGCGGGAGGAAACCGAAGATCTCGGAGAAAATCCACGCAGCTCATGGGGAGGACGTGCAAACTCCGTACAGACAGCGCCCGTAGTCGGGATCGAACCCGGCGCTGTAAGGCAGCAACTCTACCGCTGCACCACCGTACCGCCCTAGGAATAGGATGTGCTACAAGAAAAGATGTTGTCAAAGGCTCAGAGAAGATTTACGAGGATGTTGCCAGGACTCAAGGGACTGAGCTATAGGGAGAGGTTGAGCAGGCTGGGTCTCTATTCCTTGGAGCGCAGGAGGATGAGGGGTGATCTTATAGAGGTGTACGAAATCCCGAGAGGGTAAACGCACAGTCTGTCTTTTGCCCAGAGTAGGGGAATCGGAAACAACAGGTTTCTGGTGAGGGGAGGGGGGAGGAAAAAGTTAATGGGATCTTGAGGTGTAACATTTTTACACGAAGGATGGTGGGTATACGGGACGAGCTGCCGGAGGAGGTAGTTGAGGCAGGTAAATTCGTGTCTATTCCCTCCCCGGGCAAGTGATAAGCCCCTGTCCCACTGTACGAGGTCATTCAAGAGTTCTCCCGAGTTTTCCCCTGATTCTAACTCGGAGAACGCCTGTTGCGGGTCCGTAGGAGTTCGTGGATGTCCCGTAGCGGCTCGTACGAGTAAAAAGTAACATTTTTAAATCACAAGTATTTTTGTACTCGTGGACATTTTTTGCAGGGATGAAAAAACGTCACGTGTTTACCGGATTTCCCACCGTTAGCATTACGAGCCGCTACGAGACATCCACGAACTCCTACGGACCCGCTACGAGTTCGGATCAGGGGAAAACGCGGGAGAACTTTTGAATCACCTCGTACAGTGGGACAGGGACTATAGATGGCAAAGAGACACAAAAAAACTGGAGTAGCTCTGCAGGTCAGACAGATGCTGAGTTACTCCAGCTTTTTGTGTCCATCTTCGGTTTAAACCAGCATCTGCAGTTCCTTCCGACACAAGCGATATGTCGATGCAGGTTAAGGGAGTTACTTGACCCGCTGAATTGCTCCATCACTTTATGAACATAATCATTATAAAGCAAACATAATTTGCCAAATGAATATTAACTATTGCACTTAACTACAAAGCACATAATTGTCTTTACATATTTTATTTTGCGTCCGTTAACTTCACCTTTTCATTTAACATTTTAAATATGGTGCTACCTTTAAAATTATGTTTTCAGATCATTTTCATTCAAACAAATAATTAGTGGCAGACGGAATAGATGTTAGTAATAATGAGGAACTGCAGATGCTGGTTAAAACACAAAAGGACATAAAGTGCTGGAGTAACACAGCAGGTCAGGCAGCATCTCTGGAGAATGGGAGTAGGAGACCCTTCTTCAGAGCAGAAGGGTCTCGACCAGAAACGTCACCCATTTCTTTTCTTCAGCGATGCTGCCTGACCCGCTGCATTACTCCAGCTGTTTGTGTCTGTCAGCAGCATCTCTGGAGCAGCTGGGCTTGTACACTCTGGAGTTTAGAAGGATGAGAGGGACTCTCATTGAAAGATTGTTAAGGGCTTGGACACACTCGAGGCAGGAAACATGTTCCCGATGTTGGGGGAGTCCAGAACCAGGGGCCACAGTTGACGAATAAGGGGTAAGCCATTTAGAACGGAGGCGAGGAAACACTTTTTCTCACAGATAGTTGTGAATGTGGAATTCTCTGCCTCAGAGGGTGGTGGAGGCCGGTTCTCTGGATACTTTAAGAGAGAGCTAGATAGGGCTCTTAATGATAGCGGAGTCAGGGGATATGGGGAGAAGGCAGGAACGGGGTACTGATTGGGGATGATCAGCCATGAATCACATTGAATGGCGGTGCTGGCTGGAAGGGCCGAATGGCCTACTCCTGCACCTATTGTGTATTATCTATTGTCTATTAACATGGAAGGGCGATGTTTCCTGAGGAGGCATTTCTTCAGACTGATTGTAGGGAGGAAATGAAAGGTGATAGAAGCAAGAACCAGGACAAGGCCGGCAAATTGTAGGTGAAGGAGGGCTTTGAAAGGCAGGTGGTTGGGACAAAGACCAGAGAGAAAAACAGGAGGTGTGAGACGATAGACTTTAGAGATACAGCACGGAAACAGGCCCTTCAGCACAGCGAGTCCGCACCGATAAGCGACCATCCTACACACACTGCGGACAATTTTCCATTTATACTGAAGCCAATTAACCTTCCACCTGTACTGCTTTGGAGTGTGGGAGGAAACCGGAGCACCCGGAGAAAACCCACGCAGTCACGGGGAGAACGTGCAAAATCCACACAGACAGCGCCCGTAGTCGGGATCAAACTCAAGTCGCCGTGAGTCGTCCCCTTGGTCGCGCAAAAAGTCGTAGCGTCTTCTGACGTAGGTGTTGTCGTAGGTTGCCGTCGGTTGTCGCCGACCACGGCAGTTGCCTAAAAAAAAAAATCGGCAAGTGGGACCGGCCCTTAACTGTATCGCTGCACCACTGAGACAAGATTGAAGAGTTGTGGACTGTGAAGCCAGAGGGAAGAAAATAGCCGGAGGGAGCACATGTTAGCTTCATTAAACTCCTTCTCCAAGAGGCATTACAAGTGGTTCTCCCTTTCCTCTGCCCATTTCCCCCCGAGAGATATCTCCACGCGCGCACGCACGCACGGCAAGCTGAGCCGGTGGACTTACTGGTGGCAGCTGTGCCATTCCCACGTGTGGCGTGGCCGATTCGGGAGGAAGTCCGCGGTCCCCTGGTTCTTCACTCTCTGCGGAAACCTCAGCAGAACCCTGACGTCGTAGTCGGTGATGTCATCAGCGTAGGCAGAGCTAGGGAGACAAGGGAGAGTTGGTCTGAGATCAGCGCCTGGCCTTTCACTCGGGCATTTTGCCAACCGGTGGCATCAACGGTGACCTCTCCAACTCCAAGTAACCTTAAGCCCCCGTCCCGCTTAGGAAACCTGAACGGAAACCTCTGGAGACTTTGCGCCCCACCCAAGGTTTCCGTGCGGTTCCCGGAGTTTTTTTGTCAGTCTCCCTAATGGTCGAAAGTGGTTTCCGTTTTAAAAATCGGTAATTTTTTAGTCGAAGCCGGTTGCGATGCTAGTTGGAGGTGGTTGCCGGAGGACCAAAACCTCGGGGAACCGACGGAAACCTTGGGTGGGGCGCAAAGTTCAGAGGTTTCCGTTCAGGTTTCTTCGGTTTCCTAAGTGGGACAGGGGCATTAGTTTACCCAAATAACCCAAGAACAAAGGAAGACCCGGCGTGGGGGAGACCGCCGTGACGGGGGGGGGGGGGGGGGTGCGCGGGGTGAACTAGGAGGGACCTGGTGCGGGACACTGTGTTACTTTGTCCGTGCCCTTTATGTGGCGGCTATTTGCATAGCTTCAGTACGCAAGCAAAGAAATTCACTGTGAATTGTCACAGTGCATTTGAAACAAATACGATTGTTAAGGGCTTGGACACGCTAGAGGCAAGAAACATGTTCCCGATGTTGGGGGAGTCCAGAACCAGGGGCCACAGTTTCAGAATAAGGAGTAAGCCATTTAGAACAGAGACGAGGAAACACTTTTTCTCACAGAGAGTGGTGAGTCTGTGGAATTCTCTGCCTCAGAGGGCGGTGGAGGCCGGTTCTCTGGATGCTTTCAAGAGAGAGCTAGATAGGGCTCTTAAAAATAGCGGAGTCAGGGGATATGGGGAGAAGGCAGGAACGGGGAACTGATTGGGGATGATCAGCCACGATCACATTGAATGGCGGTGCTGGCTCGAAGGGCCGAATGGCCTACTCCTGCACCTATTGTCCATTGCATTCTATTTACTTCAATTCTTACCCCCTCTCTCTCTGTCCCCAGCCCACTCCAGTTCTCCAACTAGTTTCACTATCCCCCTGATTGAGCTTTACTGATTATGTGCCTCATTGTCCCCTCAGCTAACGATGATCCATTCTACACCTTCATCCCCTTTGATCTCTCGTTTTCACGTCGTACCCTTTCATATCTCACGCCTCCCTCTTCCGCGAGTCTGAAGAAGGCTCTTGACCCAAAACGTCACCCATTCCTTCTCTCCAGAGATGCTGCCTGTCCCGCTGAGTTGCTCCAGCGTTTTGTGTCTCCCTTCAGCGTAACGCAGTACCTGCGGTTCCTTCCTACACCAGAAGATCAAGGACATGGCTCCCTTACCTTGCCAGACACTTCTCCTCAGCCGCACATCGCAGGGAGTACAGGTAGGACCTCTGCACGTACGTGGCAGCTTGGACGTAGTGCGGATCGGGCACCAGGTCAGGCAAACCTGAACGAGAGCAATAAAGAGAGAGAACCTGTGAGAGTATGTGAGCAGAGAACGTGCTTAACTCAATAGAGAGATGCCAACACCTCTAACTCCCGAGTTTAGTTTAGTTTAGTTTATAGATACAGACCCTTCGGACCACCAAGTTCGCGCCGACCAGCGATCCCCGCACATTAACACCATCCCACGCACACACACACACACCACACACACACAACACACTTACGCACACGCACACGCACACGCACACACACACACAACACACACACACACACACACACACGCACACACACGCCACAGACACACACACGCACAGACACACACACGCACAGACGCACAGGCGCACGCGCACACGCACGCACGCACACACACACGCTCGCCCGCACACGCACACACACACACGCGCACGCACGCACACACACACACACACGCAGCAGAGCCCCGCTACACGCACACACACACACACACACACACACACACACCACACACACACACACACACACACACACACACACACACACACACACACACACAAAGGTTTGTAGGTTAATTGGCTTGGTAAATGAACTAATTGTCCCTAGTGTGTGTAGGATAGTGTTAATATGCGGGATCGCCACCCGCATGGTCAGCACAGACCTGGTGGGTCGAAGGGCCTGTTTCCGCGCTGTATCTCTAAAACTGAATACTGGGGATATTTACATTTATACCATCCAATTAACCTACAGACCTGTACGTCTTTGGACGTGTGGGAGGAAACTAAAGTTCTCGGTGAAAACCCGCGCAGGTATCGGGGAGAAAAGAAAGTACAACTCCGTACAGACAGCGCCCGTTAGTCAGGATCGAACTCGGGTCTCCGGCGCTGTGAGGCAGAAACTCTACCGCCTGCGCCACCGTTTTCTAGCGTTGAAGGGTGTTTGCAACATTCTTGTGTCTTTGTTTTCCCTCAACAAGGAGCACCCTTTAAGTTTAGACACAAAAGCTGGAGTAACTCAACGGGACAGGCAGCATCTCTGGAGAAAAGGAATAGGTGACGTTTTGGGTCGAGTTCCTTCTTCAGATGAAGAGTTAAGGGAGAGGGAGACCAGAGGTTTGGAAAGGTTCCGAAAATGTTAAGGCCAAGCTTGTTTTATTTTCTATTAAGAAATACAAGATTGAAGATTAAAGAGTCATTAGGTTTTGTTTTTAAAGATAGTGTGGAAACAGGACCTTCAGCCCAATGTTTCCACACCAACCATTGTTCACCTGTACATCTTGTGTGGGTGAGAGAGATGAGAGAGAGAGAGAAGAGAGAGAGAGAGAGAGAGAGCAGAGTGAGGAGAGAAACTGGAGAGTAAGAGAGAGTGGAGAGAGAGAGAGAGAGAGAGGAAGTGAGAGAGAAAAGAGAAAGAGAGGAGAGTGGGGAAAAGAGAGGAGAGAAAAAGGGAAGAGAGAGAGAGGAGAGAGAGAGAGAGATTAGACAGAGACATAGAGAGATAGAAAGAGATGGAGAGAGCAGACTATCTCTCAACTGTTAGAGGCATAAAGCAGAAACAGACCCTCACCAAATACAGGTTAAGCCACCACTATTTGGCAGTTGAAAAAGGAAGACAGAAGAGATTCTGGCAACAAAGAGAAAATAGAATATACGGCCACTGTTTGACAGATGAGATTGAAACAGAGGTGCGCTTCCTCCTAAAATGCAAAAAAATTTACAAAACCAGGAAAACATACTTTGACAAACTCAGTCTGGCAACCCCTGATTTTAAAGAACTTGATTATATAGCAAAACTAATAGAGAGAGATAGAGATAGAGAGATAGATAGAATTATCTTCGAGATAGAGAGAGAGAGAGAGAGAGAGAGAGAGAGGGAGAGAGAGAGAGAGGAGACGAGAGAGAGAACAGACCAGCGGTGATGACGAAAAGAGAGATTGGTTTTTTGGAGAGAGAGAGAGAGAGAGAGAAGAGAGTAAGTGAGACGATGCAAATGAGAGATTAGAGCCATGGATATTGGCGTCGAAGAGAGGACGAGAGATTCAGGATGGAGTATGGAGGGTGGAAAGGGAGGCAGGCAGAGATCCCGTGCGGGGCGTCGAGAGGGTGGCGGAGAGAGGCTGGGAGAGGGGTATGAGGGGAGAGAGAGGACTAAGGGGAGAGATAGCGAGGGGGGGGAGAGAGCGAGCAGGGAGCTATATTCCAACCACAACACACTAATGGAAACTGGCACGGTTTGCTTTCACACATGCTCCAGCTAGCAGAAATTGCCTTCAGCTGACAACAGTCTCTTTCCTGGATCAAAGCTCACTCCTAGAGAGATTTTTGCCTTTCAGTCAAGACTCAGATGAAGACACAAAACAGACATTCCACTGATAAACGTCGTCATGTTTCTGCGCAATAATTATTTTTGAATTATTTAAGTTTGAACCCTTTTAATTGAAAGTCAAGATATCGGCGAATTTTAACAAATGGGCGTTATATTCCTTTTTTAAATTGACTAATGTAATGTGTTCAGCTACAAACAGTGATAGTGGAAGTTGGACATAGGAGAATTAAATTATAATGAAGGCCGACACAAAATGCTGGAGTAACTCAGCGGGACAGGCAGCATCTCTGGAGAGAAGGAATGGGTGACCTTTTGGGTCGAGACCCTTCTTCAGGTCTAGAAACATAGAAACATAGCAAATAGATGCAGGTGTAGGCCATTCGGCCCTTCTAGCAAGCACGGCCATTCAATATGATCATGGCTGATCATCCAAAATCAGTCTCCATTCTGAGTCTTAAAGAAGGAACTGCAGATGCTGGAGAATCGAGGGTACATAAAAAGCTGGAGAAAAGAAAAATCTCAGCGGGTGCAGCATGCAATCTAAGGATTCATGCCGAAGGAGATAGGCGACGTTTCGGCGTCGAGACATTCTGAGTCAATTGAGTCACAAACATTAAAGTCAGACCTGCACTCGGTTACATAACAAGACGAATATAATGCTTTAGATAACAAAGTTCAAAGTTCCAAATTTTTAGTTTTTGAAAATGATACCAGAGAGTTTTATTTTGTTTGGACTTGGGCCTTGCCTGTCCTCGTGAGTGTGTAAGCCTCAATAAGCCAAACAGTGACCAACCAACATCAACTAGATCCAATAACCTTCTCGCACCACCATCACACAGCACGGAAACAAGGCCTTCAGCCCAACTCATCCAAGCCGACCAACTACGCTAGCTACATTTGGCCCATATCTTTCTAAACCTCTCCTATCCACGTACCTTAGTTTAGTTCAATATATTATGGTCATGTGTACTGAGGGACAGTGAAAAGCTTTTTTGTTGCTGGCCATCCACTCAGCACAAAGACTATACCTGAACAGTATCAAGCAGTCCACAGTACCTGTCCAAAAGTCCCTGTTTCCATCTTGTATCTCTAAACTAAACTAAAATCTGCCTCAATTTCTCTGCCTCAGAGGGCGGTGCAGGCCGGTTCTCTGGATACTTTCAAGAGGGAGCTAGATAGGGCTCTTAAAGATAGCGGAGTCAGGGGATATGGGGAGAAGGCAGGAACGGGGTACTGATTGGGGATGATCAGCCATGATCACATTGAATGGCGGTGCTGGCTCGAAGGGCCGAATGGCCTACTCCTGCACCTATTGTCTATTGAAAGACACAAAATGCTGGAGTAACTGTGGGTCAGGCAAGAACATCCCTGCAGAACATGGATGTGATATTTCAGGATGAGACCCTTCTTCAGGAAGGGTCTCGATGCGAAACGTCACTTATGCAGGTTCTCCAGAGACACCGCCTGACTTGCTAAGTTGGGGACGATCAGCCATGATCACACTGAATGGCGGTGCTGGCTCAAAGGGCCGAATGGCCTACTCCTGCACCTATTGTCTATGGTCTATTGGCAGCTCATTCCATGTTCTCGCCAACCTCTGAGTGAAAAGGTTGCCCCTCAAGTTTGTATTAAATCTTGTCCCTCTCACTTTCGACAGATGTGTTCTGGTTCCTGATGCCCTTATTCTGGGTAATTGGCTTTTCGAGGCATCCATTGTAACCAAAGGCTTGCAAAGGTTTACCTTAACTATTGTGTATTACTTATAGTAGACTTACATTCCATGTGCGTTCTCAAGTAATATCAACTTGGACTGCGTTTTATGTTGCAGGTTGTCTATTTAAGGCAAAAGGCATAGGGACGACCTTTCAGAGAGTGGTGAATCTTTGATGTGTAAGAAAGAACTGCAGATGCTGGTTTAAATCGAAGGTAGACGCAAAATGCCGGAGCAACTCAGCGGGACAGGCAGCATCTCTGGAGAGATGGAATGGGTGATGTTTCGGGTCGAGACCCTTCTTCAGACTGATGTCAGGGGGGTGGGGGGGGAGGGAGGGGGGCAAAGATAGAATGTAGTCGGAGACAGTAAGACCAGTGGGAGAACTGGGAAGGGGGAGGGGATGGAGAGAGAAAGCAAGGGCTATCTGAAGTTAGAGAAGTCAATGTTCAAACCGCTGGGGTGTAAACCACCCAAGCCAAATTGATGTTCCCAATTGAAAAGATTCCCAAGTGAATCTTTGATGCTCTCTGACCCATGGTGACAGAGCTGGAAGCACTGAGCACACACAAGGCCGAGACAGATGACTATTTAGTCCATCAGTCTGAAGAAGGGTCTCGACCCGAAACGCCACCTATTCCTTCGCTCCACAGATGCTGCCTCACCCGCTGAGTTACTCCAGCATTTTTGTCTACCTTCGATTTTTCCACCATCTGCAGTTCCTTCTTAAACATCTAGTCTATTTAGTTTAGTTTTAGTTTAGAGAGGTACATGGATAGATTAGCTTTTGAGGGTGGTAAATCTGTTGAATTCATTGCCAGGGAAGGCAGTGGAGGCCAGGTCAGTGGATGTTTTTAAGCCACAAGAATAGCGATAAGGATCCTTGCCCCGAAATATTGTCCACCCTTTCTCTCCACAGGCTCTGCATGACCCATAGAATTTATCCACCCAAGATAGACACAAAGTTCCTCACTGGTCAAGCAGCATCTCGGGAATACGTGGATAGGTGACAATTCAGGTCGGGAGACCCAGCTCTTTGTGTCTATTTCTCCAGGGATGTTGCCTGAGCTGCACTTTGGGAGCCATCACCTTCACTTCCACGTTAAGCACTGAGGCCGCACAGTGTCGCAGTGGTAGAGATGCTGCCTCATAGCACCAGAAATCCCGGTTCGATCCTGACCACGGGTGCTGTCTGTGTGGAGTTTGCACGTTGACGTTTGAGGTCGGGGCAAGCCAGTGTAACTGGCATGCCGTCTACCACCTCAAACATGCTGCCAAAACTACTGAGTTACTCCCGCGCCTTGTGTCCTTCTGTGTATGAGTCAGCATCTGCAGCTCATGTTAAGTGCTGCTTGAACATCTGGAGTAACTCAGGAGGTTAGGCAACATCTCTGGAGAACATGGATAGGTGATGTTTTGGGTCAGGAACATGAAGAAGGGTCTCAACTGGAAACATCACCTATCCATGTTCTCCACAGATGCTGCCTGACCCGCTGAGTTACTCCAGCACTCTGTGAAACATCACCTATCCATGTTCTCCACAGATGCTGCCTGACCCACTGAGTTACTCCAGCACTCTGTGAAACGTCACCTATCCATGTTCTCCACAGATGCTGCCTGACCCGCTGAGTTACTCCAGCACTCTGTGAAACATCACCTATCCATGTTCTCCACAGATGCTGCCTGACCCCCCTGAAAACCAGCTTGAGTTACTCCAGCACTGTGCATCATGGAGTGTTTTCTAGGGCTGGTTCTCTCACTAACGCTACGATATGATACGATACGATGGCAACAACACATGGGACCTGCTCTCAGCAGCCACGCCGAGCAGCTTCACGCAGCCATCCCAAGAATGTCAATTATCCTTGAAGGAAACATTGATTTCACGGTAGGATTGACAAAAACAAACCCTTCTTTCACGTGTAGGAAGCAACTGTGGATGCTGGTATAAACCGAAGATAGGACACAATAAAGCTGGAGTAACTCTGCGGGACAGGCAGCATCTCTGGAGAGAAGGAATGGGTGACGTTTCAGATCGAGACCCTTCTTCAGACTGAGTCAGGGGAAAGAGAAACGAGAGATATAGACGGGGATGTAGAGAGATCTGGAACATATGATTTAAAGATATGCACAAAAGTAACGATGATAAAGGAAACAGGCCATTGTTGGCCATTTCTAGGTGAGAACCAGAACGGATATGAAACTTAACGCAAATTGGAGGAACAGCATCTCATATTGCGCTCGGGCAGCTTACAGCCCAGTGGTATGAATATTGAATTTCTCTAACTTCAAGTAACCCCGGCATTCCCTCTCTCTCCATCCCTCCCCCACCCAAGTCGCACCAGCTTCTCGTTCTCACCTAGCAAACAACTAACAATAGGTTTAAGAAAGAACTGCACCTGCTGGTAAAATCAAAGGTGGATTCAAAATGCTGGAGAAACTCAGCAGATGAGGCAGCATCTATGGAGAGACGGAATAACAATGGCCTGTTTCCTTTAACATCGTTACTTTTTTGCAAATCTTTCATTCACTAGTTCTATATCTCTCTACATCACCGTCTACGTATCTCAGTTCCCTCCCCTGACTCTCAGTCTGAAGAAAGGGTCTCCACCCGGAACGTCACCCATTCCTCTCTCCAGAGATGCTGCCTGTCCCACTGAGTTACTCCAGCATTTTAGACAATAGATAACAGGTGCAGGAGTAGGCCATTCGGCCCTTCGAGCCAGCACCGCCATTCAATGTAATCAAGACTGATCATCCCCAATCAGTACCCCGTTCCTGCCTTCTCCCCATATCCCCTGACTCCGCTATCTTTAAGAGCCCTATCTAGCTCTCTCTTGAAAGCATCCAGCAGAACCTGCCTCCACCGCCCTCTGAGGCCGAGAATTCCACAGACTCACCACTCTCTGTGAGAAAAAGTGTTTCCTCGTCTCCGTTCTAAATGGCTTACTCCTTATTCTTAAACTGTGGCCCCTGGTTCTGGACTCGCCAACATCATCAGGGGGAACATGTTTCCTGCCACTCTAGCGGTGTCCAAAGCCTTAACAATCTTATATGTTTTCAATGAGGTCTGTCTATCTTCGGTTTTTTAAAACCAGCATCTGCAGTTCCTTGCTGCAGCGGATCTTATCTATTCTATCTTATCTAGTCTATCTATTCTATCTATCTATCTATTTATCTATCTATCTATATCTATTCTATCTATCTACCTCTACCTACCCACCAATCTATCCTATCTACCTACCTACCTACCTACCTACTCTCTATCTATCTACCTACCTACCTACCTTCCTACCTACCTATCTCTGCCTTAAAAACACCCACGTTGATGAAAGTGAAATGTGTACCTCTGCCGGCACGGTCCGGTCTGAAGACACTGCCCAAAGCCACCCGTGGTGCAGGCGCCTGTTGTCCCTGTTCCATGTCACCATTGGGTAGGGGGGCCCTGGGCAATGGATACTGTTCCAGGCTGTGATCAACATTCCGGCTGGGCTGGGGGTAGAACCCCGGACCCCCGGCCGCCAGGCCCGTCCTAGAATAGCCAGCGTCCAGGGATGGTCCTGGCTGGAAGGCAGAACTTCTGGAAGTCAAGAGGGGCGAGGTGTCATCTCCACCTCTCTCGTCGAACAAGCTGTGCATGTACCGTCTGTCGAGTCCATCGTAGGCGGGTGGTTGTTGGGGCACTTGGCCCTGACCCTGACCCTGGGGTCTGTAGGGGTTTTGCAGGTTCTCACCATAATCCCCATACCTGGGTCTGGCTTGGTAGGGGTAGCCCCCGGCGCTGTCAAAGGGCAGCCGGCGATAGGGTAGACTTTCATCCAGAGTGTCAAACCCCCTTGGAGATCCATACTCGTGGCTTGGGTCGTAGGGGTTTGGGTAGGAGGGCACTGGGAACCGTTGGTAGGGCACCTGGTGGTAGCTGGGCTCGGGGTAGGTGGGCTGGCGGGGTCTGGGTCTACCAGCCTCCTGTCTGGGCGAGGGTTGCAGGTATCTGTGAGTGTTGCTGGGGTCTCCGAAGGTCCCTTGCCTCCAGTTGTCGGGCACTTGCCCAAAGCCGAAGGGGTGTCGGGTCTGCCCTCTCACCGTCTCCGAGCCGCCTGCGGTGACTGGAGAGGGAAGCCTGTCGCGCGAGCCGGTGCCCCCGCGGGTCTGCTCCGCCTGTTGCCCGGCGTGCCGCAAACTCCCTACCGCCCAGCCCAGACCCTGGGGCTGCTCCGTGAGGCCACCCTGCCGGCGGGGACGTACTCTGAGCCCGTGTTGAGGAGGCTGTAGACCCGCCCGTTGTTCTCCCATTGGATCATTTGCCTCCAGCGATCACTGCCCCCCTCGTCTGTCGCCTGGCCACCGACCCCGGGCAAGGGGGGTGCAAGCAACAACGTTAGCACAAACCACCGCTCCATCCCCTTGCTTCTGCAAAGTCCAAACAAAAAAACCCTCACACACAAAAAAAGCAGCAAAAAAATAAAAAAATAAACCAAAAAAAAAGCAGGGACTTATCCACACTTTTTCACCAAGGGCTCAGTCTCCAGGCTCTCGGCGTCTGCAACATGTTACACCAGGTAGCTTCTCCACCTCAATCCGCAACTCTCTTCCACTTCACACCGCCGACCCACCACCAACTCTGCAAGCCGTGCGCTCCTCAAACCCGGCGGATCTCTGAATCAGAAAATAAAACCCTGCCTTCGCTCTCAGCTCGTGTTTTTTTCATCCCCCCCCCCCCCCACCAGGCGTTTAAATGTTATGCATGGGGGGGATTAGATATTCCTTCCTCCGCTCTTTGGAGGAGCGGGATTTTGTTTTTCCCAATCTAATTTCCACCCCCTCCCCTCCCCTTCCCCCTTGTCACAAACAGTCACTGTCTCATTCTCTACTCTCAGCCTCCGATTTAAATGCAAGTTCCAGGAACAAATTCCGAGTTGCTTTTTTTTTTCTCCCAACAGCCTAACAGTTTTCCGTGAAATTGAATAGGGAATTAAGAGAAGAAAGAAATTATCCCTCAAGGACATTGAGAATGTGAACTCTTTCCCACACAGTGTGGCGGGGGGGGGGGCTTTGTGGGAGGTGCGTGTGAACGTTCATCTTCAAAGAGTAAGTGATAGGACGAAGAAATTAGGCCATTCGGCCCATCAAATCCACTCCGCCACTCCAATCAATATGGCTGTCGCACTATCTCTCCCTCCGTGTGTGTGTCCATTTCCTCGTGTACCCCTGACACCTAATGCCCTGTCCCACTTAGGAAACCTGAACGGAAAAAAATCTCTGCGAGACTTTGGCCGCCACCCACCCAAGGTTTCCGCCCCCCTGCGGCGCGTTCCCCGCTGGAGGTTTTCGTCCCTCCGGCAACAATACCACCTTCAACTAGCATTAGCATGACTTCGGGGTTCTAGACTAAAAGTGTATTATATCAGCGATCGTTTTAAAAACGGGAAACCTCATACTCCTTTCTTTTTCCAACATCATTAGGGTGAGGGACTGACGCTCAAAAACCTCCGCGCGGAGGCACCGCACGGATCCTTGTGTGGGGCTCTCTCTCGCAAAAGCCTCTCCAGCTCGGTTTCCGTTCAGCCGCCTTTCCCCCTATTAAGTGGGCACAGACTCGGGGCCTTGCTTTCAAGAATCTATCAATCCGTCCGCATAAAAAAATCCACTGACTGCCCTCTGCATATGTCTGTGGCCATGATCTCACAATGAATGGCCTCGGTGTTGGCTCGAAGGGCCCTCACCAGAATGGCCTATTCTGCTGGCCGCCTATTGTACTGTTGATCTATTGTCTATAAATGAGTTCCACAGATCCCACAGATTCACCACCCTCTGGGTAAAGAAAGTCGGATAACATTGGTGATTCTATTAGTGTTCGAATGTATGGGTGATGGATGTGCTCTGGCATGGACACAGTGGGCCGAAAAGGGCCTGTTTCCATGCTGTATTATTAACCTTTAAACTCTAAACGCAGAAACAAGGAACTGCAGATGCCGGTTTACACAAATGGACACAAAGCGCTGGGTAACTCAGCAGGTGGGGCAGCATCCCCGGGGAACTTGAATGAGTGGTATTTCGGTAAAACTAAACTCTCAAGATAGGTAGACACAAAATGCTGGAGTAACTCAGCGGGACAGGCAGCATCTCTGGAGAGAAGGAATGGGTGATGTTTTGGGTCGAGACCCTTCTTCTGAAGAATTTGTCCGAAAAGAAAAAAACTTTTTTACCCAGAGAGTTGTGAATTTGTGGAATTCCTTGCCACAGAGGGCAGTGGAGGCCAAATAACTCAATGGATTTAAGAAAGAGTTGGATAGAGCTCTAGGGGCTACTGGAGTCAAGGAATATGGGGAGAGGGCAGGCACAGGTTATTGATAGCGGAGATTCAGCCATGATCATATTGAATGGCGGTGCAGGCTCGAAGGGCCGAATGGCCTACTCCTGCACCTATTTTCTATGTTTCCCACACATAAAATGTAAAGATAAATATTTTGACCTGAAACATTAACTCTGTTCTCTTTCCACAGATGCTGCCTGAACTACTGACAGGTACATTGTTAGGACAGGTGTGGAGGGATATGGGCCAAGCGCGGGCAGGTGGGACTAGTGTAGCTGGGACATTGTTGGCCGGTGTGGGCAAGTTGGGCTGAAGGGCCTGTTTCCACACTGAATCACTTTATGACTCTATGACTCGGTGACCCCATTCCAATGGTGTTATTCCGCACAACATGAGGTGTAGTTCATATTTTATATTTTTAGTTTAGAGGTACAGCGCAGAAACAGGCCCTTCGGCCCGCTGAGTCCGCACAGACCAGCGATCCCCGCACATTAACACTATCCGACACACACTAGGGACAATTTACCTTTTATACCAATTAAGCCAATTAACCTACAAACCTGTACGTCTTTGGAGTGTGGGAGGAAACCGAGGATTTTAGAGAAAACCCATCCAGGTCACGGGGAGAACGTGCAAACTCCGTACAGACAGCACCCGTTGTCGGGATCGAACCCAGGTCTCTGGGGGAAAGCGTTGCAGTGAGGCGGCAACTCTTACCGTGCGTCTCCCGATTGAAACGGCTTTCAAAAAATAAGAAAGGTAAATAGCCCAAATACTAAAGCCCCTGTCTCACTTTCACGACCTAATTCACGACCTCTGCCGAGTTTGCCCCTGACTCGTACTCGCAGCATGGTCGTCACAAGGTCGTCACAAGGTAGTGGGGTGCGTAGCAGGCAAGGTAAGTCGTTGGTAGGGCGTAGTGAGCTGCGTTTTGCTCTCAGCCCTGCTAGTCGTAGGTACTCGTGGAGCTTGTCGAGTAGGTCGGGGGCGATTTTCCAGCCTGATGAAAAATGTCCAACAGTAAAAAAGGTCGTGAATTAGGTCGTGAAAGTGGGACAGGCCCTAAAATCGACATCATTTTCCCAACATCAAACCAGCATTAGTAAACAAAATACTGGCACACAAACAAAACACATCACTGCGTAAAGCAAATAGAGGCAGGCAGGCTGGGTGCCTTCCCCTAATTGTCCCTACACTCATGTTTTCCGCAGTTTAAAGAAAATGTTTGGCAGCACCATTATTGGAAGGCTCTGACCAAAGATACTAGAGCATACTACGATCTTTGGCTCTGACTGTCATTGCCTTACAAGAAGGAAGGTTGTGACAATGTTAGAGAGAGTCGGGTATAGTTATGAGGGATGATTAGTGTGGGTGGGGTTGTTTACTGGGGACCAGAGGAAGCAGGGAGATGATTTCACCAGTCTACAACACCATGAGAGGCCTGGATAGGGTGATTTGGTCTATTTTCTTTAGCAGTTGGGTCAATAGCAGGAGACAGGAATTTGAAGTCATTTAGAGTGATCAACGTCGGTGGGGTTGGAAATGCACGATTTAATTTACTGAGGGGTCTGTAGGTCCATTACTGGACAATGGAAGGCTTCAAGGGGAGATGAGAGAAATGAGTGTGTGGGAAACACAGAAACATAGAATTGTTAAAGAAGGAACTGCAGATGCTGGAAAATCGAGGGTACACCATGCTGGAGAAGCTCAGCGGGTGCAGCAGCATCTATGGAACGAAGGAAATAGGCTGAAACGTTACCAATCGCCTTCGCTCCATAGATGCTGCTGCACCCGCTGAGTTTCTCCAGCATTTTGAATGCCATAGAAACATAGAAAATAGGTGCAGGAGTAGGCCATTCGGCCCTTCGAGCCTGCACCGCCATTCAATGTGATCATGGCTGATCATCCAACTCAGTATCCCGTACCTGCCTTCTCTCCATACCCCCGATCCCTTTAGCCACAAGGGGCCACATCTAACTCCCTCTTAAATATAGCCAATGAACTGGCCTCAACTACCTTCTGTGGCAGAGAATTCCACAGATTCACCACTCTCTGTGTGAAAAATGTTTTTCTCATCTTGGTCCTAAAAGACTTCCCCCTTATCCTTAAACTGTGACCCCTTGTTCTGGACTTCCCCAACATCAGGAACAATCTTCCTGCATCTAGCCTGTCCAACCCCTTAAGAATTTTGTAAGTTTCTATAAGATCCCCCCTCAATCTTCTAAATTCCAGCGAGTACAAGCCGAGTCTATCCAGTCTTTCTTCATGTGAAAGTCCTGCCATCCCAGGAAGGAACTGCAGATGCTGGTTTACATCGAAGGTAGACACAAAGTGCTGGAGTAACTCAGCGGGCCAGGCAGCATCTCAGGATGGAAGGAATGGGCGACTTTTGTGGGCCGAGACCCTTCTTCAGACTGAGAGTCACGGGGGAGAGGGTCAAAGGGGGTGAAAGACGCGAGGAAAATGGGGAATAGGTCATCGGTTAGCACTCTTGGGGGGGGTCGGTGACCAGAGGTGTGTAAAAAGAAAAATTTGGTAACGTTGCAGGAGGACAGTCACACTATTCGGTGCTCGGTGAACTAGGATGGGGGAGGGGATGGGAGAAAGAGTATTGGGCAATTGGAGAGGAGATATACGGGTTACTTGAGTGAGTTAGAGAAAGTCAATGTTCATATCCCTCTAGGGGTGTGATAGCTGCCAAGTGTGGCAAATATGTGAGGTGCTGTATCTCCTCCAATTTTATGTGTTGGGTAGTTGCTCACTCTTGGACAGTGGAGGAAGGCCTTTTAGGGAGATGCAGGACGGTGATCGAGAGGGAGGTGATGATGGGTGTGGAGGGAGGTGGGAGAGGGAGGAGGGAGAGGGAGGGGAGAGGGAGAGGGAGTGGGAGGGAGAGGGAGAGGGAGAGGGAGAGGGAGGGGAGAGGGAGAGGGAGAGGGTGAGGAGGGAGAGGGAGAGGGAGAGGGAGTGGAGTAGGGAGAGGTGAGAGGGTGTAGGGGAGACGGAGGGGGAGAGGGAGAGGGAGAGAGAGGAGTGGGTAGTGGAGATGGGGACAGGGAGAGGCAATTCTTCCTCTATACATTCCACTCCTTATCTCGTGAGAAGTCTATGTATCGTCTATGTAGATGAATGTGTCACGGATTCGTTCACATCAATGAGTACTTTGTCAGGTAGCAATATTATGGATTAGAATGAGCCCACCTGCCGAAGAGTAGGTACTGGCTATACAAGAGGTCTGAATGGAATGATGAATTTGGGCTGTTTTGGAAGTCGGGGGAATTGTTACGTGGAGATTATTGATTTTGGGAGCCATTTGAGGATTAGGGGGGGAGGAACTTACATTTTTTCACTGTGAGGGAGGGAGGGAGCAGGTGTATGTGGTTTAGTGAATACCAAAAGACAGACACGGAAAGCTGGAGTTACTCAGTGGTTCAGGTAGCACCTCTGGAGAGAAGGAATAGTTTAGATTAAAGCTACAGCAGGAAACAGACCCTTTGGCCCGTCGAGTCCTCGTAGACCAGTGTTCACCCGTGCACTACACAAGGGGACATTCACCTACAAACCTGCACGTCTTTGGAGTGTGGGAGGAAGCCGGAGCACCCGGAGAAAACAGGGGGAACGTACAAACTCCACACTGACAGCACCCGTGGTCAGGATCGAACCCGGGTCTCTGGCGCTGTGGGGCAGCAACTCTACCGCCGCGCCTCCGTGCCGAGATGTGAAGATGTCAGTTGCTTATCTTTAGGGAGAAAGGACGTCATTAGCCATTCTGTTTTTAGATGACTGTAAGGACCCTGGAGCCTACCAGGCGTTTGGCTTTATGTGTTATCAATCTTGCATGCCTAATAAATAGTGTCATTTAAATGCTTGGAACTTGATGCCCCCGTGGGCGATTTCAGAATCAGAGATTGCCGGTTTAAAATTGAGGTAAGGAGGAATCGTCAAGCTTATTGTCATATGTACCAGTGGGATGGTGAACAGGTACAATGAGAATCTTGCTTGCAGCGGCATCACCAACACACTGACTCAAACAACACACACAAAACATAAATAATACATCAATTACACAGGGCAGTAAAAGGAAAAATTAAACCAAGTTCCCGACTGACAGTCGGAAGAAGTGTCTCGACCTCCAGAGATGCTGCCTGACCCGCTGAGTTACTCCGGCTTTTTGTATCTATCTTCAGTCTAACTGCTGTGTCTTCCAACACAAACTAAATCAAGACATTAGTGCAAACAATTTGAACCAAAAACATCCATGGCAGTGCACGATTTGGTCCATATTGTGAAGATGGGTTCTGATCCGAATCTTGGTGAGACCACACCTGGAGTATTGCGTACAGTTTTGGTCTCCTAATCTGAGTAAAGACATTCTTGCCATAGAGGGAGTACAGAGAAGGTTCACCAGACTGATTCCCTGGGATAATGGCACGACTTCCATATAAACACGAAAGACCTGGATAGACTCTCGGCTTGTACTCGCTGGAATTTAGAAGATTGAGTGGGGGATCGCTTATAGAAACTTACAAAATTCTTAAGGGGTTGGACAGGCTAGATGCATAAGATTGTTCACCGATGGTTGGGGAAGTCCAGGACAAGGGGTCACAGTTTAAGGATAAGGGGGAAGTCTTTTAGGACCGAGATGAGAAAAACATTTTTCACACAGAGAGTGGTGAATCTGTGGAATTCTCTGCCACAGAAGGTAGTTGAGGACAGTTCATTGGCCATATTTAAGAGGGAGTTAGATGTGGCCCTTGTGGCTAAAGGGATCAGGGGGTATGGAGAGAAGGCAGGTACAGGATACTGAGTTGGATGATCAGCCATGATCATATTGAATGGCGGTGCAGGCTCGAAGGGCCGAATGGCCTGCTCCTGCACCTAATTTCTAAGTTTCTATGTTGCCTATCCAACGTTCTCCAGAGATGCCGCCTGACCTGCTGAATGACTCCAGCACTTGGTGTCTTTTTTTGTCCATAGTGCAGGTACATAGTTCCTTGAAAGTGGCATGGCAGCTAGATAGAGTGGTCAAGAAGGGTTTCGGCACATTGGCCTTCATCGGAGTATTGGGTATAAACGTTGGGAGGTCAGTTGCCTAAGACATTGGTAAGGCTCGTTCCTGTACATCAACCACTTGTTTCGGGACTGGTACTAGGACGTGTGCAAATCTTTGCACTCATAAATGAGGTCGTAAGTGATAGTAGAATTAGGCCATTCAGCCCATCAAGTCTACTCCGTCATTCAATCATGGCTCTCCCTCCAAACCCCATTCTCCTGCCTTCTCCCCGTAACCTCTGACCCCCGCACTAGGGGCGCTGCATTGAAAGCGCCGCTGCCTACAGCCTGTCCATTTTTTCCCTTCTTTTTTTTAAATTTTAGTTTGTCTAAATTGTTTGTTTTGGGGTTACTTTAGCTTTTCTATGTGGGGGAGGGGGGCAGGGTAAGGGGGGGAACTGTTTTCCAGTCGCTTCCTGGCGGGACGCGACTATTTCTCCGAGTCGCGTCCTCGCCCCCCCCTCCTCGCGGCCTACCACCTGGATCAGAGCGGCCTTTCCTGCCGGGGACCGGGAACCGGACCAGCGCCACAACAGCGGCGGCACAGCGCTGGATTCACCGCGGGGCGGGCGATGCCTACCTGCGATCGCCGTTTGGAGCTCCGGAGCGCTGGGCCTGCAGCACTGACATCGTGGAGCTGTGGGTCGAGGAGCTCCCCACGCGGGCGGTGCTGACTGACATCGCGGAGTCCCCGGGGCCCTTTGCCGAGGGCCGCCAGCGGGAGTCTCCACCCGGCGCCGTCTGGGGACGTCGGGAGCTGTGGACTCCGGTGGGAAGCGGCCGTTTTGGAGGTCCAAGCCGCTGAGGTTGGCCTCCAGTCCAGACGTCGGAGAGCTAACATCTTGCCGAGCGGGCCTGAGCGGCGGGCTGCCCGTAGCGGCGACTCGGGAGGGCTCCGGAGGCCCCGACCACGGCGTGAACATCGAGGGAAGAGAGACTGACTTTGGTGCCTTCCCTCACAGTGGGAAACCTTTGATTCTGCTGTGTGGGGATGTTTTATGTTGAACTCTATCGTGTGTTGTGTTCTTTATTTTACTGTGTGGCTGTATGGTGGCCACATTACACTGTGCCAACAGGGCACAACCGTGACAAATAAGGATGCATCTTGTATCTTGTATATCAAGAATCTATCTATCTCTGCCTTAAATATATCCATCAGCCTCCACAGCCGTCTGTGGCAAAGAATTCCACAGATTCACCGCCCGCTGACTAAAGAAATGTCTCCTCATCTCCTTCCTAAAGGATCGTCCTTTAATTCTGAGGCTGTGACCTCTGGTCCTGGACTCTCCCACTAGTGGAAACATCCTCTCCACATCCACTCTATCCAAGCCTTTCACTTGCAAGGGCAATTGAATACAAAAGTAGGAAGGCTATACTTTGGTCGCACAGGATATTATTGAATCTAGGATATTGTCTGAAGAAGGGTCTCGACCCGAAACGTCACTTGTTCCTTTTCTCCAGAGATGCTGTCTGACCTGCTGAGTTACTCCAGCTTTTTTGTGTTTAAGAAAGAACTGCAGATGCTGGAAAAATCGAAGGTAGACAAAAATGCTGGAGAATCTCAGCGGGTGAGGCAGCATCTATGGAGCGAAGGAATAGGTGACGTTTCGGGTCGAGACCAGGAAGCATCTATGGAGCGAAGGAATAGGTGTACGTTTCGGGTCGAGACCCTTCCGGGTCTCGACCCGAAACGTCACCTATTCCTTCGATTCCATAGAGCGTCGCCTCACCCGCTGAGCATTTCTCAAATATAGCATTTTTGTTCCACCACCTTTTTGCGGTCTTATCTCGGATTTAAACAGCATCCGTCCAGTTCCTACCTTCACAGGCGATATTATTGAGACCGCATCTGGTAGATTGTGTAGAGCACTGGCCTCCTCATGTAAAGGAAGGATGTTCCTGTGTTGTAAACAGCCCAGAGGAAATTTATGAGATTAATTCTTGGAAGAAACACACCCTTATCAAGGTAGTTGGGACAGTCCAGCCTCGTGAAGGTTGGAAAGGTGAAAACGGACAATTAAAATGTTTGAGACACTGAGGGGGGTCTTGGCAGAATGTGATGTTTCCTCTTGTCGGAGAATGGAGAACCAGGGCAACTGTATAAAAATAGTGGCTGTGCATTTATGGAAGAGGTTAGGCACGTCACCTTTTTTCCTTCGCTCCATAGATGCTGCCTCACCCGCTGAGTTTCTCCAGCATTTTTGTCAACCTTCGATTTTCCAGCATCTGCAGTTCCTTCTTCAACACTTCTACCATTCCTTATCATTTGATCTGTCATGTTTACACCTTAAGGGCCTGCCCCACTTTCACGACCTTTTTTACTCTAGGACATATTTCATCAGGCTAGAATAAAACGCCCCGACCCTCTTGATGCCACGAGTACCTACGACTAGCATCAGGGCCTGCTACGACCTACCTACGATCTCCTACGACCTCGTGACGACCATGCTGCGAGTATGAGTCAAGGGCAAACTCGGCAGAGGTCGTGAAAGTGGGACAAGCCCCTAACTTGCTTTCACCTAGCCCACAGCTAGCAAATGCCTGTTTCCTTTGTCATCATCACTTGTAAAGATTCATATAAAGTGTTCTATATCTCTCTACGTCACCATCTATATCTCTCGTTTCCCTTTCCCCGACTCTCAGTCTGAAGAAAGGGTCTACACCCGAAACGTCACCTATTCCTTTCCAACAGGGATGCTGCCTGAGCCGCTGAGTTACTCCCGCATTCTGTGTCTATCTCCGGCAATTATCTATCTCCCGGGCATTTGCGAGTCTTTGCTTTTTCTCTTCTTCACAGCTTGTTGGGAGCAGAGTCTTTGAATAATTAATAGGGGTAAGTAGATGTTTTTATCAGACGTCACAGAAACAGACGTGTTGGCTCAATGTCCGGGCCATCCAAGATGCCCTTCCACACCTGCCCCTCTCCCTCTAAACCAAGGGTTCCCAACCTGGGGTAAATTTACCCCCAGCACAACGCGGGACAACTTCAGGGTGGTCACGGTGGCGCAGCGGTAGAGTCGCTGCTTGCAGCACGGGAGGCCCGGGTTCGATCCCGACAACGGGCGCTGTCTGTGCGGAGTTTGCACTTTCTCCCCGTGACCCGCGTGGGTTTTCTCCGGGATCTTCGGTTTCCTCCCACACTCCAAAGACGTGCAGGTTTGGAGGTCCATTGGCTCGGTGTAAATGTAAGTGTGTCCGTAGTGTGTGTAGTGTAGCAAGGGTTCCCAACCTGGAGTAAATGTACCCCCATAGGGTGAACGTCGCCTACCCAGGGGGTAAAGTTGTTGATTCTGGATTTGTACATATTTTTTCTCATTGACTGACAGTGTTTGGTTCCGGTATCTGTTCATCACCAGTTGTCCATAAATAAGTGAAATAATATATTTACGTGCTCTTAAATGGTGCTCGATCAATGGTGTTTTATCATTAATCTTTTATTATTATTAATGTTTAGTGATTTCTGAGTCAGTCGTAACTGTCACTGTATGTCATGTTGTTACTTGTGGGTGAAGCACCAAGGCAAAATCCTTGTATGTGAATACTTGGCCAATAAACTTACTTACTTAAAGTTGCCAGGGGTAAACGGGACGAAAAAGGTTGGGAACCCCCGGTCTAAACCCTGGGTGTGCGGGAGGAACCTCGCGGGTCAGGCAGCGTCTGCAGAGGGAATGTACGGGTGACTTTTCAAATTAGGACCCCCCTCCCAGTCAGAAGAAGGGGGTCGCGACCCAAAACCTCGTCTGTCCTTTCCCTTACCAAGCCAGGAGAGGAGGTGAAGAGTCACTGCAAGTAGTCAAGAATTTGAAGGTAAGTTACATTCAGATCAGCTGTAATCTCACTGCATATCCGGGCAAGCCCAAGAGCCAGCGCCTGCCTTTGCTCTTAATTCCCAGGTATGTTAATTGCAGGGAGTATGTTAAAGGACAGGGAGAAGAAGATGGTTATACAGATGTTGTCTTTGTCGTGGCGAAAACACACTGAGGGGGCTGTACACGTGCCCCACTATTGTACACTGGCTGAGAAAGAACCACTGAGGATCTATATTACTGTGTACTACAGTACTCGGTATAATTGTAAATTGTCCATAGAGCGTGTGAGAAAATCAAGAACATAGAAAACATAGAAAAATGGGTGCAGGAGGAGGCCATTCGGCCCTTCGTGCCAGCACCGCCATTCATTGCGATCATGGCTGCTCGTTCCCGATCAATAACCCGAGAACTTGCAAACTCCACACAGAGAGCACCCGAGGTCAAAATTGAAACTGAGTCACTGACATTGTGAGGCTGTAGCAAAACTAGCTGTGCCGCTGAGCTGCTAAAGATCGAACTCTTGGCAGAGATTCTGTGAGAAAATTAATAATGCCTAACCTGAAGGTTACATCAGGTTACCGACAAAATGGGAGAATCATTTTCATTAAAACGATAATGTCTGCAGAACAGGATGAGATCTAGACAGGAAGATCGTTCAGCTACCTTGCCCATCATGTGGAGACACAGTCATGAACTACTTGCAAAATCAACTTGCCTGCAGATATGTTGCCAAATATTTTTCTGCAAGAGAAAGGTATTCGTGTGAACTGGTGGAATTATACACAATCAGTGAACACAACGTCCCATGTGCTAGCCTTTTACGGATAAAGCAAGCTTTTGGCCAAAGCAGAAGCAGATGGAACGTGTTTTATAGTACAACCTGGATAACGAACCCACATGCTTCATCCTGTTCTGAAGATTACTGTTGATTTATTTTGAGGGGGTGGTGTTCGTATGCATGCCGTGCAATATTGCTAGATCATGCCGCACACACGGGCTGGGGGGGTCAGACGTCTGCGTGCAGGCTCACATTCATTAAAATCCAGGTGCAGTCCGTGACAAAAGACAATGCAGGAATTTGGATTGGGGAGAAGTCTCGACCCTCCTTCAGATACAAGAATAAGGGGTCGGCCGTTCAGAACGGAGATGAGGAAAGACTTTTTCACCCAGAGAGTTTGTGAATCTGTGGAATTCTCTGCCTCAGTAGGCGGTGGAGGCCAATTCTCCGGATGCTTTCAAGAGAGAGTTAGATAAAGATAGCGGAGTCTGGGGATATGGTGAGAAGGCAGGAACGGGGACTAGTTGGGGTGTGGGTTTAGCGGCATGATTGTGGATGAATTCAGCCTCATGAGAATCACAGTGAGTGGGCTTGAACATTCCTATGGCGGGGTGCTGGCTCGAAGGGCCGAATGGCCTACTCCTACACCTATTGTCTATTATCATTCTGCATCTAGTTAATGGATCGAAGATTCGAAGTGCCGAATTGCCTAGTCCTGCATCTAATGTCTATTGTCTATTGACCAAAACGTCACCTATTCCTTTTCTGTCTTTTTGTGTCTATCTTCAGTTCCCTTCCGACACAATGGGTCCCCTTCCCTTTTGGACTCAGAGGCACAGCGCAGATTCAGGCCTTTCGGCCCACCGAGTCCGTGCCGACCAGCGATCCTAGTCACAGGAGCAGAATTAGGCCAATTGGCCCATCACGTTTACTCCGCCATTCAAACGTGGCTGATCTATCTCTCCCTCTCAACCCCGTTCTCCTGCCTTCTCCCCGTAACCCTTGACACCCCTCCTAATCAAGAGCCTGTCGATCTCTGCTTTAAAAATACCCAGTGACTTGGCCTGCGGCAATGAATATCCATCAAGGTCACTTTAGCCGTGAAGCAAAGGCTGCGGAGAGATTGATGGAAGTTTGAAGCGAGAATTTATTTTCTTTGGAAGTCACAATTGACAAATGAACTCTGAGTCATATCGATTTGCCTCTTGCAGAAGTGGAGACTGCCAGGATTAACCCTAACATCAAATGACAAACTCCTAACTGCCCCGGGCTGCAAGACGGTGGTGAGAACGTCCTTAAGCCAGTGGGAGAAAGACCGTGGGAGGTAAAACGAGATCAAAGGCACAGACGCCAGAGAGAGAGCCAGGCTGACACCTGACGGAGTTAACCTACGATGAGCGTTTGTCGGCACTGGGCCTGTACTCGCTGGAGTTTAGGTGAATGAGGGGGGAACCTCATTGAAACGTACCAAACAGTGAAAGGCTTGGATAGAGTGGATGTGGAGAGGATGTTTCCACGAGTGGGAGAGTCTAGAACCAGAGGACACAGCCTCAGAATTAAAGGACATTCCTTTAGGAAGGAGATGAGGAGGAATTTCTTCAGTCAGAGGGTGGTGAATCTGTGGAATTCTTTGCCACAGACGGCTGTGGAGGCCAAGTCAGTTGATATTTTTAAGGCAGAGATAGATAGATTCTTGATTAGTGCGGGTGTCAGAGGTTATGGGGAGAAGGCAGGAGAATGGAGTTAGGAGGGAGAGATAGATAGTACGTAAGTAAGTAAATTTTATTTATATAGCACTCGCGTTGAAACCAAAGTGCTTTACATAAAATAATTAATTACGTTTCTGTACATCCATAGAAATCTATAGATCAGCCATGATTGAAAGGCGGAGTAGACTTGATGGGCCGAATGGCCAAATTCTGCTCCTATCACTTATGACCTTAAACGTAGAGCATACAATACAACTTTCTTGATCCCTGGAGGCCGACAGTCACAACACACAGCAAGGTAGACAAAAATTTAAAAAGTGAAAAGAAGAAGAAAAAGACAAGCGACTTTCGGCTGGCTGCCGTGTGCGCAAGGCCTTCATCTAGAGAGTGTAGCACGATGTTTGTGCAGAACATGAGGCCACGTTGAACGATCCCATCTGCCGGTACCAGATCCATATCCCTCTATTCCCCGCGCTTTCATGGGGTGCCTGTCTGTTACCTGAGTTACTCTAAGGCTCAAGAAGGGACTGCAGATGCTGGAAAATCGATGGTAGGCAAAAATGCTGGAGAAACTCAGCGGGTGCAGCAGCATCTATGGAGCAAAGGAAATAGGTAACGTTTCGGGCTGAAACCCGAAGGGTTTCGGCCCGAAACGTTGCCTATTTCCTATACCTTGAAGGGTTTCGTCCCGAAACGTTGCCTATCTCCTTCGCTCCATAGATGCTGCTGCACCCGCTGAGTTTCTCCAGCATTTTTGTCTACCTTACTCTAAGGCGTAATGGCCGATGTGTGAACGGGAATGATGACGCAGGAACTGCAGATGCTGGTTACACCAAGACACAAAAGTGCTGGAGTAACTCAGCGGGTCAGGTAGCATCTCTGGGGAACGGGGGCAGGCGATATTTCCTGGTCGAGACCCATCTTCAGGTCACAGATCCAGAGATGCCGCCTGTCCCGCTGAGTTACTCCAGCACTTTGTGTCTTTTTGTAACCAGCATCTGCAGTTCCTGTGCCATCATTCACACATTGGCCATTAAGTTACTCCAGCACTTTTGCGCCTATCTTGGTTTTAAACCAGCATCTGCAGTTCCTGTGTCATCATTCACACATCGGCCATTAAGTTACTCCAGCAAGAGCTTCGCTTTGCGCCTATTCTTGGTTTGATAAAACCCAGCATCTGCGGTTCCTGTCTACTCAGTCTGGGGGCTGTACGTATCCAGGTCAGGCAGGATATATCGGTCAGATTTCCCTCTGCAGAGGAAGCAGATGTTTCTTGTGTTTTGAACAAGTCTGATGGTTCCATTTGGCTCCCGATTGTCTAAATTAATGGCTTGGATTCCTCAGTGGCTGTGGCGGGATTTGAACATGCGTCAACAGGTCACATGCAGCATCCACAGGCCAGTGATGTCAACACACGGGCCCGACACCTGTAGATGTGCAGTCACCTCTATGGCCAGGAGAGGAAGCACTTTGTGGCACTCCATCCGTATCGTTCCCTTGTGTCTACAGTGGGACCTGACCATGACTCCGATCCCTGCTCGCACGAAGACCGGCGTAGACGTCTCTGCTCAGTCCACACCGTGTTTGTGACGGCTTGCCAATCCCTCGGGTGCTCTGGTCTCCTCCCACGTCCCAAAGACGAGCGGGTTGGTAACTGAACTGACCACTGTAACATTTGTTGAGGGGGGGAGGGGGTTTAATCTGGTGGGGGCGAGGGAATTGATGCAAGGGGCAGGGAGAGAGAGAGTCTGTGAGTGAGAGGGAGAGTGAAGAGAGGGAGGAGAGAGAACGAGAGGGGGAGAGAGAACAAGAGGGGAGAGATGGAGACAGAGAGAGAGTCTGTGTGTAGAGTGGTGGGAGCGAGGGAGGGAGAGAGAACGATCGAGACAGAACGAGAGAGTTGGGGAGAGAGAGCGAGAGAGACGAGAGTGAGAGAGAGAGAGAGAGAGAGAGAGAACGAGAGAGAGAATGAGAGAGAGAGAGAGAGAGAGAGACAGACAGAGAGACAGAGAGAGAGATTCTGTGTGTAAGTGGGGGAGATGGGGGAGAGAGGGAGGAGAGAGAATGAGAGGGGGAGAGATGGAGAGAGAGACAGAGAGAGAGATTCTGTGTGTAAGTGGGGGAGTGGGGGAGCGAGGGAGGAAGAGAGAACGAGAGAGAGAACGAGAGAGAGAGAGAGAGACAGACAGACAGAGAGACAGAGAGATGCAGAAAAACAATACCAACAGAGAGAGATTCTGTGTGTAAGTGGGGAGTGGGGGAGAGAGGGAGGAAGAGAGAACGAGAGAGAGAACGAGAGAGATAGACAGAGAGAGACAGAGAGAGAGAGAGAGAGAGAGAGAGAGGGAGATTCTGTGTGTAAGTGGGGGAGTGGGGGAGAGAGGGAGGGAGAGAGAACGAGAGGGGGAGAGATGGAGAGAGACATGTAGCTGGGACATGTTGGCTAGTCTGGGCAAGTTGGGCCGAAGGGCCTGTTTCCACACTGTATCATTCTATGACTATGATGAGAAAAGTCATGGTATGCGATTATTTTCTGATTTCTTTGATGGGAACATATCTAATATTTCAAGGTTAGGAAGGGATCTAAAACTGCATTGCATTGTAGAGGCATAGAATTGTGGAGTTCTACAGCTAGGAAACAGGCTCTTCGGCCCATCTTGCCCATGCTGACCACGTTGGCATATGGGTCCTAGTCCCATTTGCCTGCATTTGGCCCTTAGCCCTGTAGGCCGTTCCTATCCATATAGCTGCCCAAATCTTTTTTTAAGTCATAATTGTACCCACTTCTAGATCTTCGTCTGACAGCCCATTCCAGATAAGGAATAAGGAATGCTTACTTGGGCAGGAAGGAACTGCAGATGCTGGTTTACACCGAAGATAAACACAAAATGCTGGAGTAACTCAGCGGGACAGGCAGCATCTCTGGAGAGAAGGAGTGGGTGACGTTTCGGGTCGAGACCCTTCTTCAGACTGTTCAGGTCAGACCCATTCGTTGGTACCTGGATAGGACAGGTTTGGAGGGATATGGGTCAAACGCGGGCAGGTGGGATCAGTGTAGCTGGGACATGTTGGCCGGTGTGGGCAAGTTGGGCTGAAGGGCCTGTTTCCACACCGTATACATCTATGACCCTGAGGGTCTCGACCCGAAACGTCACCCATTCCTTCTCTCCAGAGGTGCAGCCTGTCCCGCTGAGTTACTCCAGCATTTTGTGTCTATCTTCAATGTTTACCTGCACAGTTTAGGAACACCACCTTTAGGATATCCGCTTAGATTGTACACAGCTCAAGAAGGAACTGCAGATGCTGGAAAATCGAAGGTAGACAAAAGTGCTGGAGAAACTCAGCGGGTGCGGCAGCATCTATGGAGCGAAGGAAAAGGGCAACGTTTCATCCCGAAACCCTTCAAGCTATAGGAAATAGGCAAAACCCTTCAAGGTATAGGAAATAGGCAACGTTTCGGGCCGAAACCCTCTGGGTTTCGGCCCGAAACGTTGCCTATTTCCTTCGCTCCATAGGTGCTGCCTCACCTGCTGAGTATCTCCAGCACTTTGGTCTACTTTAGGTTGTACACAGCTAGATTTCATGAAACCCACTGTTGCACAAGAAGGTTTCGACCAGAAGAGTTGCTACACAATCAACTTTTCATGTGTATAAAGCTCCCTATTTATCCAATTGAGATCTAATTCAGATCTGCACATTTTGCTCTACGCATAAGTTGATGAAAGCCAGGAGACATCAATGTACAGCACCTGGTTCAACAGATTAAAAGATTGGAACTGTACCCTTTGGTATTAGGGAGGAGGAACAGATATATTATCTCCGTTGGCAGATCTAAATTCAGATGATGGTTTTGGGCGCAGGATTATGTTTGCTGAGACGGTGAAAGTGGGTTATCAATCAGAACTCTAGGCTGCCTGCCTTGGAAGAATTACTGCTGGTAGTGAACGGAATTAGATCAGTCTCGACATGTACCTTACCATTCAAACGTGGGCCAGCCCAACAGCTACGGTTCACACACGGGTAATTGGCAGGCAGACGATAGTCACAATGCTGCAGGAGGTGAATTACTCAACCCGGTGTCAAGGCGTGCCTGAAACGAAACGAGATTTTCAACATTATTCCGAGTGTATATGTTTGCATGCCCAGGCATAAATTGGACTGAGAGCAGATTAAAGGACACCAGGTCTTGGAGTACAGGGCCTGTCCCACTTTCAGGACCTAACTCACGACCTCTGCCGAGTTTGCCCTCGACTCATGCTCGCAGCGTGGTCGACACGAGGTCGTAGGCAGGTCGTAGATGCCAGTCGTAGGTACTCGCGGCATCAAGTAGGTCGGGGCGTTTTTTCAACAGGATGAAAACTGTCCACGGAGTAAAAAAGGTCGTGGAGAAACGTTGCCTATTTCCTTCGCTCCATAGATGCTGCTAGCACCCTTCAGAACCTTGAACGGTTCAAAAATTAATCCTTCGTTATTTTAATCGCCAGTGAGTATAGACTCAACCTGCTCAAACTATCCCCCAAATCAACCTCTTCATTGCCAGAAATCAACCTGCGGTCACCTCCTCTCAGCTGCTTACGATATAAATATGTCCCTTCTTAAGAAGACCAAGACTGTGTCCAGGTGTGTTCTCACTAAAGCCATCCACCTGCATCCATTCCACCTGCAATAAAGGCCAGCATTCCAAGTGATACCTGCTGTATCTGCGTGATCATTCTCTCTTCATTTAACCAATATCAGACTTCACGCTTCACCGCAACCTCTTCAGCGCTCCAGTGCTAGATATTTTGCACTTGCTTAACCCAGTTTTGATGCCTTTCCGAATTCTTTCATACTTTTCTGGATGGAGTCGAGAGAAATTATTGCCGTGCGACTGGCAAACCACAATGACCACATCCAGCCTCGGATGGACTTCAGGAGGTGGGGAACGATTATTCCTTGTGGCTAACTTGGGAAACATGTTGATGCTGGAGGAGCCCAATCCCAGTCCACCGGACAATTGATTGGTTGAATGATACAGTGTGGAAACATGCACACACGCACGCGCTCACACGCAGGTGCACACACATATATGCACACACACTCGCACATGCACACACATGCGCACTGATGCACACACATGCACATACATACACACACGCACATACACACGTACGCATACATATGCACGCGCATATGCACACATACATGCGCCCACACATGTGCGCACACACATATATGCACTCACACTCGCACATGCGCACACATGTGCACACACATGCGCGCACACACATACACACGTACACATACATATTCACGCGCACACATGCACACACATACTCGCACACGCGTGCACATGGACACACACCCACAAACACACATAAACACCCACACACAAGTAAACAAAAACAATGCCCCCAAGTCTATGTGGTTTGGAGCCTATTTGGAGGTTGCCGTCTTTAATAGCCTAATGGCTCTAGGGAAGAAGCTGCCCCTGGACCTGGCCGATACGGTTTTCAGGCTCGTGTCCCTTCTTCCCGATGGCAGGAGAGAAATGAGAGCGTGTGGGTCTCTGATGATGCCGGCCGCCTTTTTGAGGCAGCGGACTCCTGTAGATCCCGACGATGGTGGGGAGGTCAGAGCCCGTGATGGAGCGGGCAGTGTTCACCACCTTTGTGCCAACTCCTTGGTTCCTGGGCTGGATGTCAGGCTGAGGGGCTGAAGGGACTTGGCGGAGGTCCACCATCAAACCTCGAGCAGATTCTCGAGCGGAATCTCACACAGGTGCACAAATCGAACAAAACCCCTCGGGCAGTTGTCAATTTAATACTTTTAATTAGAGGCAGCTGCGGTGAGAACAGACCTGAGCTCTGGACAGGGAGCGAGTGCATCGCAGGCAGCATCGTGTGGGCTAGAGACGGCATGTTTCTCTAGACTCCCACAGGCGCTCCAAACTCATAGATTTATGTCATAGTTCAACGACGATAGACAAATCCTGGGGGCACTTTAGCTTATTACATCAGGCATCAGACATAGCTAACAACTCCACTGAGAGTAATCTCCAAGTTAGGACGCACGTGACATCCATTTGGGTTTACAAGGACCTGCTCTGTCTTCTCTCTTGTTTAAGAAGGAACTGCAGATGCTGGAAATCCGAAGGTGGACAGAAATACTGGAGAAACTCAGCGGGTCAAAAGTCGAAAGTCAAAGTATCCTTTATTGTCATTCAGACCTTGCGGAAAAACTGGTCACCGGAAAAACAGCTCCGGAAAAACAGGCCACCAACCTTTTTTTAAAATTGTAAAACTTTTTTATTTATTAGAGGTGCAGCAAATTGCACCAATGTGCATCCCGTGTATATCATTACAATCATTGTACGCCTTGGTTTTTAAAGCTATTAAAAAAAGAATAAACGGAGAAAGTAGAGACAGTGAGAGAGAATTGTGAAAGTGAAGAATCGCGACGAAGGGATGGAAGAGAGAGCCCTTAGTCGAGGAGTTAGGGAAAGGAGATTAAGAGATAGACCTTAGAAAAGAACAGAAAGAAAGAAGAAAAAAAGGAAGACAGTTACTTTATTATAAATATCACTCAAAAGGAATTTACCAACGCGACAGTTTTTCATCCCCCTTTACCAAGACCTGACGCGGTACCTTTTTGAGGTAATCTTGCACCCCATACCTTGTCGTAGATCTATAAATGCAGACCATGTCATGTCAAAGCGATCTGATTTTTCTGCCAGGCGGAGTTTCATATCGTCCGGATGTAGTGTTTCAAGCATAGTTGAAATCCACAGATTTACTGTGGGCACGGGAGCATTTTTTCAGACCTGTGACCTGCGAGCCGCCGGTGGAACGCCAGAACGCTGCCTCAGCTCCAAGTCGGGTGAGGCAGCATCTATGGAGCGAAGGAATAGGTGACGTTTCGGGTCGACCCGAAACGTCACCTATTCCTTCGCTCCATAGATGCTTCCTGGTCTCGAACCGCAACGTCGCCCATTCCTTCACTCCATAGATGAAGAAGGGTCTCGACCCGAAACGTCGCCTATCTCCTTCGCTCCTTAGATGCTGCTGCACCCGCTGAGTTTCTCCAGCCTTTTGTGTAACCCTCGATTCTCCAGCATCTGCAGTTCCTTCTTTAACACTCCATAGATGCTTCCTGGTCTCGACCCGAAACGTCACCCATTCCTTCGCTCCATAGATGCTGCCTCACCCGCTGAGTTTCTCCAGCATTTTTGTCGACCCGTCTTCTCACCTGACTTCTTTCTTTTACTTTTTCCACTTCTTATCACTCTATTAGTCATGGAATGATACCAGGTGGACACAGGCCCTAGTCCTGGCAACATCCTCGTAAATCTTCTCTGCACCTTTTCCAGTATAGTTTTACTCTTTTTGTTTTCTTTTTTCTTTTTTTTTTGTTTCATTTAACTGAACGCACAACTGCGTCAATTTAATGTACATTTGCATAAACCCATCGAGCAGTCCAATGATGCAACAGCCCAAACAGCAGTTACATTAACCCAACAGGTTCAACCCATACGAGTTTGAGTGGAAACTGGAGAACAAAACGCATCTTGATTTGGAACTTGGAACTTGGAAAACTTTATTGTCAGTCAGACCTTGCGGTCTGAACGAAATTTCGTTGCCTGCAGTCATACATATAGTAAATAACAAAACACACAACAAACACATATTTAACATCCACCACAGTGAGTTCGCCAGGCACCTCCTCACTGCGGTGGAAGGCAAAAATCTTGTCTTTGTCTCTTCCCCTCTTCCTCTTCCTCTGCGCTGAGGCGACCCATGTTGTGACCGCACCGGGTGATGTAAATAAGTCCCGTGGGTGAACCGCGCTCCGCGAGCGGGCCGGTTCAACTCCGCGGCCAGGGGCGGTCGAAGCTGCCGCCCTCCAGTCCAGCGGACGCAGCTGTTGCCGCGGGAGCTCCGGAAAAACAGGTCACCAACCTGTGACCTGCGAGCTCCCGACGATGTCGTCCACTGGGCCCCAAAAGGAAGAGACTAAGAACGTTTGACCCCCCCCCCCCCCCCCCCCACACACACACACACACATACACTACATAATAACTCAAACTAACGCTAAAAACAAGACAAGAAAACAACAAATAAAAAGAAAAACAGACGGACTGCAGGCGAGCCGCTGCTGCCAGGGCAGCGCCCCCACTCCTACTGGATGAATGGAGTGGAATTCACACTTGTATTACTGATTGCAGTCAAAGTAAATATCCC
This sequence comes from Okamejei kenojei, assembly GCA_035221665.1. NCBI lineage: Eukaryota > Metazoa > Chordata > Chondrichthyes > Rajiformes > Rajidae > Okamejei > Okamejei kenojei. Next base: position 16,333,083 of record CM069169.1, on the reverse strand, counting down.
AGGCAACAATATGCAGGAAGAACACAGCAGAAAGATTGTTTTAACACCATTCAACACCTTGAAATGATCCCAGTGTTTTACAGCTAACGTGTACTTTGGAACTGGAATCACTATTGTGATGCGAGAAACATCAGTCGCTTTGCATGCAGTTATTTTTACTTAAACATCCTCGTTGCAAGAAAACAAGCCGGCCTCTTCTTATACGATACGAAACGACCTTATTTATCCCAGGAGGGAAATTGATCAGCCAACCGTCATAAAACACACAAGATACATGAAACATGAAATTAAAGTGATGAGTGGAAAGGATTGGGGGTGTGCAAAGATTGGGGAGGGTGGGGGGGGGGGGGAGAGGGGAGTCAGTCTCAGTCTACCCCACGACAGAAGGGGGAGGAGATGTACTGTGTGATAGCCACAGGGAAGACGGATCTCCTGCGGCGTTCCGTGCTGCATCTTGGTGGGACCAGTCTGTTGCTGAAGGTGCTCCTCAGGTTGCCCAGTGCGTCACGGAGGGGGTGAGCTGTATTGTCCGGGATGCTCCGCAGTTTGAGGAGCATCCTCCCCTCCAAGACCAACCTCCCGCGGATCCAACTCCAACTCCGCCCCCGGGACGGAGCCGGCCTTCCTGATGAATTTGTTAATCCTGCTGGCGTCGCCCTGCTGCCCCGGCACACGGCAGCGGAGAAGATGACACTGGCCACCACCGATTGGTAGAACATCTGCAGCACCTGACTGCAGATGTTGAATTAGCGGAGCCTTCTCAAAAAGTACAGGCGGCAAAGTATAACCATGAAGTTAACATCTCCTGGCAACTTCCCCTGTGGAATACCTCTGCGTATTTATGTTTTCTGTTTTCTGTTGATGATTCACGATTTATGGTCAGTGCCACAGATGCAGTAGTCTTTCACGCTGAGCAAAAGCAGATCACTTTCAGCTTTATTCTGTGTCTCGAGGGATAGTCCCACTTACATCTGCCTTCATTAAACCTGTACGCACTCATATCACGAGGAAATGCGGCTTAAAATCCAGCGTTTCCAAATGCCAAGATCGGCCATTGAATTTTTTGGTTTAGGAAGGAACCGCAGTTTTGCTGGTTTAAACCGAAGATGGACACAAAACGCTGGAGTAACTCAGCCGGACAGGCATCGTCTCTGGAGAGAAGGAATGGGTGACGTTTCAGATCAAGACACTTCTTCAGACTGAGAGATTCTGAGGGGTACTGGCCCTGTCCCACGGTACGAGTTCATTCCAAGAGCTCTCCCGAGTTTGCCCTGATTCGAACTCGGAGATTTACGGTAACGGCCTCTCGTCGGTACTCGGGGCTCTCGTGGACATTTTTCATCATGTTGAAAAATCTTCACGAGTCTTCCCGAGCTTACCTGCCGTTAGCGAGTCTTCCCGAGTACCTGCCGTTAGCGTTACGAGCCGCTAAGAGACGTCCCCGAGCTCCGACGTACCCCCTACGTTTTTTCTCCGTGCTTACCACGAGTTTGATTTTCTTACTACTCGGGAGAGCTCTTGGAATGAACTCGCACCGTGGGACAGGGCTATTACTGTTTTCACACACAGAGTGGTGGGTGTGTGGAATAAGCTGTGAGTGGAGACTATCGCAACATTTAAGACATAGATAAGTACATGGATAGGGCAGGGCTGGAGGCAAACGCAGTGGGACTAGTGTAGCTGGGACATGTTGGCCGGTGTGGGCTAGTTGGGCTGAAGGGCCTGTTTCCACGCTGCATCACTCTAGGACTGTCCCCTTCAGTTAAATAGGCACGAGTATCATGAAGAAGGTTTTGGTGGGATGTAATATAACGAGTTAGTGCTGAGCACACAACTGTGAAGTGTTGGGGGAAATGGTCCAGTACACACACACACAGCTCTTTCGACATGTGTAAGCTGCTTTACTGCAAACTGGTAACCACTAACATGCAACCTTACCATCAAAGTGCATAAATAAGCTTGAATGTCACATTTACATATAGACACTAAAGTAAAGCTCGGATTGGAATTCCACAAGAGGCAATGAGAATTCTCAAGTCATCATGAAATTCAGACAGTCTCTGACCGATGATGTATACTCTTGTTGAGAGGCAGAAGACTGAGCACTCTTTCAGCTTTCGACTTTAGAGATACAGCGCACAAACAGGCCCTCCAGCCCACGCCGACCAGCGTACACTAGCACTATCCTACACAGTAGGGACAATTTACCATTTTACCAAAACCAATTAACCTGCAAAACTGATAGACACAAAGTGCTGGAGTAACTCCTGGGATGTCAGGACTGTCTTATGAAGAAAGACTGGATAGACTCGGTTTATACTCTCTGGAATTTAGAAGATTGAGGGGGGATCTTATAGAAACTTACAAAATTCTTAAGGGGTTGGACAGGCTAGATGCAGGAAGATTGTTCCCGATGTTGGGGAAGTCCAGGACAAGGGGTCACAGCTTAAGGATAAGGGGGAATTCCTTTAAGACCGAGATGAGAAAGACTTTTTTCACACAGAGAGTGGTGAGTCTCTGGAACTCTCTGCCACAGAGGGTAGTTGAGGCCAGTTCATTGGCTATATTTAAGAGGGAGTTAGATGTGGCCCTTGTGGCTAAGGGGATCAGAGGGTATGGAGGCAGGTACGGGATACTGAGTTGGATGATCAGCCATGATCATATTGAATGGCGGTGCAGGCTCGAAGGGCCGAATGGCCTACTCCTGCACCTAATTTCTATGTTTCTATGATTCTAAGTAACTCAGCGGGACAGGCAACATCTCTGGAGAGAAGGAATGGGTGACGATTCAGGTCGAGACTCTTCTTCTGACTCTCGTCGGGCGGGGAGGGAGATACATAGATAAGGAAGTGTAAGGTGTGGAAACAGGGCAAAGGGGATGGAGATCAAGAAACATGTAGAGTAGATCAGTGTTAGGTGGGAGAAGGTGACAACAAAGAAAACAGAGATAAAATGTAGTCGGAGGCAGTCAGACTGGTCGGAGAATTTAGAACGGAGACGAGGAAACACTTTTTCTCACAGAGAGTGGTGAGTCTGTGGAATTCTCTGCCTCAGAGGGCGGTGGAGGCCAGTTCTCTGGATGCTTTCAAGAGAGAGCTAGATAGGGCTCTTAGAAATAGCGGAGTCAGGGGATATGGGGAGAAGGCAGGAACGGGGTACTGATTGGGGATGATCAGCCATGATCACATTGAATGGTGGTGCTGGCTCGAAGGGCCGAATGGCCTACTCCTGCACCTATTGTCTACTGAGAATTGGGAAAGGGGTGGAGAGAGAGGGAAAGTAAGGGTTACTAGATGTTGGAGAAGTCAATGTTCATACGCCGGGGTGTAAACTGCCCAAGCAAAATATGAGGTGCTGCTCCTCACTCTGACAATGGAGGGGCCCGGGTCAGAAAGGTCAGTGTGGGAATGGCGGGGGGGGGGGGTTAAAGTGTTCAGCAACAGGGAGATCAGGTAGGTTCAGTCGGACTGAACGGAGGTGTTCAGCGAAACGATCGCCGGGCCTGGGCTTGGTCTTGGGTCTGACCAAACGCAGGCTCGGCGATCTTGTACATCGGCGAGACAAGGCGCAGGCTCAGCGATCGTTTCGCTGAACACCTCCGCTCAGTCCGCCTAAAACCTACGTGATCTCCCCGTTGCTAAACACTGCCAGAGGAGGTAGTTGAGGCAGGGATTATCCCAACGTTTAAGAAACAGTTAGACAGGTACATGGATAGGACAGGTTTGGAGGGATATGGACCAAACGCAGGCAGGTGGGACTAGTGTAGCTGGGACATGTTGGTCGGTGTGGGAAAGTTGGGCCGAAGGGCCTGTTTCCATGCTGTATCACTCTATGACTCTACCAGGAAACCATTGTAATGTTCAGACAGAAATGCGCTGGTATGTCAGCATGGATATCCATGCCCAGGTTCCCTTGTCACCGTACCAAAATACAATGACTTTGTTTTCCTTCGTTAAGCGCCTTGCCTTTTGGGCAGCATTTTACAACAGTCTGCAGTGTAGCAAAGTCCTCTGAAGGATGAAAGTTTATTCTTTATAGTAACCCAAAGGATTATATACAACAAGGATCTTCCGAAATCCCATCCCAGTGGCTTAGGAGGGATAGGTATTCGCAGGAACTTTGACAGAACTTGTGGCCTGGTTCAAACAGTGGGAACCTTTGTACATTTTCTCAGCTGTTCCTGAGAAAATATGACCAACGAGCTTTGTGTCTTTTGTTCAGTCGTTATCCAGCAAGTTCTGATCCTACGGCAGGGGTAAGCGATTCTGCAATAAGCATATTTTTCAAAGCCTGGTATAGGATAACAAGGCCCTTTGAAACACTGTTTAAGAAGGAACTGTGGATGCTGGAAAAATCGAAGGTAGATAAAAATGCTGGAGAAACTCAGCGGGTGAGGCAGCATCTATGGAACAAAGGAGACCACACCTGGAGTATTGTGTGCAGTTTTGGTCCCCTAATTTGAGGAAGGACATTCTTGCTATTGAGGGAGTGCAGCGTAGGATCACAAGGTTAATTCCCAGGATGGCGGGAATGTCATATGCTGAGAGAATGGAGCGGCTGGGCTTGTACACTCTGGAGTTTAGAAGGATGAGAGGGGATCTTATTGAAACATATAAGATTGTTAAGGGTTTGGACACGCTAGAGGCAGGAAATATGTTCCCGATGTTGGGGGCAGTCCAGAACCAGGGGCCACAGTTTAAGAATAAGGAGTAAGCCATTTAGAACGGAGACGAGGAAACACTTTTTCTCACAGAGAGTGGTGAGTCTGTGGAATTCTCTGCCTCAGAGGGCGGTGGAGGCAGGTTCTCTGGATACTTTAAGAGAGAGCTAGATAGGGCTCTTAATGATAGCGGAGTCAGGGGATATGGGGAGAAGGCAGGAACGGGGTACTGATTGGGGATGATCAGCCGTGATCGCAATGAATGGCGGTGCTGGCTCAAAGCGCAAATTGGCCTATTCCTGCGCCTATTGTCTATTGGAATAGGTGACGTTTTGGGTCGAGACCCTTCTTCAGACTGATGTGGGGGTGGTGGGGGGCGGTAAGAAGTTTCCCGCCCCCCCCCCCCCCCACACCCCCACATCGGTCTGAAGAAGGGTCGCGACCCGAAACATCACCTATTCCTTCGCTCCATAGATGCTGCCTCACCCTTCGAAACACTTCATTCCCTGGAGTCTCGGAGGATTTGCCTTGAATTTTTCTGCGGAAAAGTTAGCTTGGAGTTTGTTTTATTGTTGGGAAGCATTTATGTCACCGACTGACCATCTGACAATAGATTACTTAATGTTCGGCACCCAATTACTGTGATTAGTCAATTAAACCGTTGTCACAGTCCTCTCAGGGTACATCTACAGCATGTTCCAGACAGGCTAAAAACCATTAGTTTAATTATTTTTAAAATAATAATTGGGAGAGAAAGCGAATAAGTGCAGAGATGATTTACGAGGATGTTGCCGGGACTCGAGGGGCCAGAGCTACAGGGAGAGGTTGAGCAGACTAGGACTCTATTCCTCGGAGCGCAGGAGGGTGAGAGGTGATCTTATAGAGGTGTATAAAATCTTGAGGGGAATAGATCGGGTAGATGCACAGAGTCTCTTGCCCAGAGTAGGGGAATCGAGGACCAGAGGACAGAGGTTTACGGTGAAGGAGGGAACTACAGATGCGAATCTACTCTGCAGATTGACACAAAATGCTGGATTAAAGGGCCTGTCACACTTAGCGATTTTTAGATCACAGGAAAAGTCGTGGCGTGATGTTGCGTGACGCCGTATTGACGCGCGGTGTCTCCTCAAGTGTCGCAACATTTGTTTTGTCGCCGCTGGATTTTGAAATGTTCAAAGTCTTTTGGCGACCCTGATACGTCAGTCAATGATGCCGAAAAAAATCGCCAAGTGGAACAGGCCCTTAACTCAGCGGGACAGGCTGAACCTCTGGATAGAAGGAATGGGTGGCGTTTGGGGTCGAACCTGACGAAGGGTCTCGACCCTAAACTGTGGTGGTTCTCCCCTTTGTACAAAAGTCCTTAGAGTCTTTATAGTGTGTGTGTGCTACAGTTGTGGTGAGGAGGTGTTAGTATTTGCAGATGGCAAAGATATTTCGATGAGGTTGCCTGGAGTTGGGCATGTTTCAAAGTGTTTACACTACAGTTGGAATTTTCTTTGTACAAACACACATGTTCATCTGTAAACCTTCGCTGTGGACTTTGGAGAATGAAAAGCTGAGTTAACCGTCAAAGTAAACTTAGAAAATGTCAGGGCTTTTATTTGTGTGGAGGAAACATCAGTGCTTGTACGCAATGTAATTAGTCACACACGCTTCTCAAGGCATCTAAATGAGGCAAATGTAATCACCCCTGATATTTACATTTGGCTATCCTTTATTTTAGCCGGGGATAGATTCTCTCTTCCTCCCCTTCCCTCTCTCCCACCCGTTGATATCTGGAAAAAACATTTCACACACAGCAAAGCTTCTAAAGCAAATGCAATTATTGCCTCTGCCTTAAATATTCAATGACGTACAAAAAATGCACCCCCTTCATCCTTGAAACAAGTTCTCAAGCAACTGGGGTGGCACGGTGGCGTAGCGGTAGGGTTGCTGCCTCACAGCGCCAGAGACCTGGGTTTGATCCTGACCACGCGTGCTGTCTGTACGGAGTTTGTACCTTCTCCCCGTGACCACGTGGGTTTCCTCCGGGTGCTCTGGTTTCCTCCCACACTCCAAAGACGTGCAGGTCTGTAGGTTAATCAGCATCGGTAAATTGTCCCTAGTGTGTAGGATAGTGCTGGAGTACGGGGTAATCATTGTTCGGCGTAGAATGCATGGGCCGAAGGGCCTGTTTCCACACTGTATCTCTAAACTAAACTAAACTAATCTAAATCCCAAAGAGGTGCAGGTTTGTAGGTTAATTGGCTTCTGTTAAGTTGTAACTTGTCCCTGGTTTACAGGATAATGCTTGCGTATGGGGATCGCTGGTCTGCGTGGACTCAGTGCGCAGAAGGGCCTCTTTCCACACTGCATCTTTTAAGGGCCTGTCCCACGGCGGTTTTTTCAGCATCATTGACTGACGTATCAGGTCATCGAAAAATGTGCGGTGTGACACGGCGTGTTTTTTCAAGTGTCGCAACAATTTTTGTCGCCATTGGATTTTGAAATGTTCAAAATCTTTTGGCGACACTAATATGACACCGGCAGTCACCGAAAAAAATCACCAAGTGGGACAGGCCCTTAAAGTGTAAAGTAAGTGCCTGTCCCACTTGGCCGTCATTTACGCGACAGGCCGGTCGTGACTGTCGCGCGACTGTCGCGTGCGTCATCATGCGTCCGCACGGCCGTCTGGAGCGCGTGACGTCATTTGAAGGTAGACACAAAATGCTGGAGTAACTCAGCGGGACCGGCAGAGAGAGAAGCAATGGGTGACGTTTCGGGTCGAGACTCTTCTGCAGACTGAAGAAGGGTCTCGACCCGAAACGTCATCCATTCTTTCTCTCCAGAGATGCTGCCGGTCCCGCTGAGTTACTCCAGCATTTTGTGTCTATCTCCAATCGTCTTGGCCCCGCTCTGGGAGTAGGAGTGGGGGCGGATCCGGATCCGCAACGGCCGTGAGCCCCAGGCCGAGCTCGGCGATCGTTTGCCTGCTTCTGCTGCTGTTGGAGGCTGCGCCAGGGTGTCCCACTTTGGCCGTCAGTTACACGACAGGCCGGTGGTGTGCGAAGATTTCGTGTAGAAGGAAATCCTGGAGCGCTGCGCGATACCGCGTGCAACTCCACACTCCTCCACGCGCCCGTCCCCCGTGCTACCCACACGTTACCAGGTCGCGTAAAAATGGCGGCCAAGTGGGACAGGCCCTGTAAAGTCTAAAGCAGATCAAGCAGCATCTGTAGAGGGAACGGACAGATACGATAAAATAAAACTTAATTTATTCCAGGAGATAAATTGATCTCCTGAGAACAGTTTGGTTTAGGACCATTCTTCAGACCCTCCTTTCTTCCTTAAACATGTGTATGGGGATATTAGCGTGATATTTGACTCCGCGTTCAAGTTTGACAAACAAGTCAATGCCGTGGTAACAGCTAGCTTCTTCCAGCTTCGGACGATAGTTAAAATAAAACAATTCCTCCAGTTTGATGGCCTCGAAAAGATCATCCATACATTTATCTCCTCCCGCCTCGATTACTGCAACTCCCTCTACACTGGCATCAGCCAATCTTCCCCGTCCCGCCTGCAACTGGTCCAAAACGCCGCAGCGAGACTCCTGACGGGCACCCGATAAAGGGACCACATCGCCCCGATCCCGGCCTCTCTCCACTGGCTCTCTGTGCGGTTCCGAATAAATGTCAAGACCCTCCTCTTTGTCTACAAAGCCCTTAACGGGCTCGCCCCCACCTACATCAAAAGTCTGCCCACCCACCGCACCACCTCCGGGTCCCTCAGGTCGGCCGACTTGGGGTTACTGACCATCCCGCGGTCCAGGCATAAGCTCAGGGGCGACCGCGATTTTGCGGTTGCAGCTCCTAGACTGTGGAACAGCATCCCTCTTCCCATCAGAACTGCCCCCTCCATCGACTCCTTTAAGTCGAGACTTAAAACTCATCTCTACTCTCAAGCCTTTCTTGACGTCCTCTGAGCGAGGGCTACATGAATGTAGTGATGTTTGTATTTAATCTATGAACCTCTGCTGTATAACGTTAGTACCTCCACCAATGTAAAGCACTTTGGCCAACGAGAGTTGTTTTCTAAATGTGCTATAGAAATAAAAGTGACTCGACTTGACTAAACATATTCTCATAGATTGGCTTTGTGTGTTCGAGTATTTCAATGAGCAAACTTGGATCCAATCAACAACTGGCTTTCCACTGAACACAGGGATTTGCTTACAAGGAATTGCAGATTCAATTTTAATTCATCCAGTACGATCAAATGCCAAATCTTATTAATTGGCATTTCCTATCATGAATTCAATGGTGTTTCTTTAAGATAATTATCCATTAATAGACACATGGAAGTATAACAGTTTATAATTTAACTCAAATCACTTTCTATTGTATTTGAAAAGGACAGCAGGAAACCAATTATTCCAAATCAATTACTAAGAGTCAAGTGATAATTTGCATTTGTTCAATCACCTGCTCATGTCAATCATTTGGTTTATCTCCAACAGAATTCTCATTCTTCCATGGTGATAGGATCGTCTGACGATTCTGTGCATATTTCTGTCGCGAGGGTGAAATGGCAAACCACAATGAATTGATCTTATTTCCCTCATTTCTCCCTGCCTCTCCCTCGCTCTTTCACTCTTTCCCCCTCTCCTCTCTCCCTCTTCCTCTCGTGGCTTCGCACATCCTAGCAGTGGTGCAGGGGTAGGGCCACTGTCTCACAATGCCAGAGACCCAGGTTCGATCCTGACCTCAGGTGTTGAGTTTGCACAGTCTCCCTGTGACTGAACCAAGTTATTTTAGAAGGCTGCTTCCCAATTGTATTAACGGACCCATAGCAGAAGATTCCACGCCTCGGGGCTGGAAACTAGAAGTATCCCGAGCTAATTCTGCTGCCACCATCAACAAGTGCTGGCTCCCACTGATCGTCGCCGGGAGCTTGCGTCCTTTTCGTAACTGTCACTGTATGTCATGTTGTTACCTGTGAGCGGAGCACCAAGGCAAATTCCTTGTATGTGAATACTTGGCCAATAAACTTTCTTACTTACTTACTTACTTATCGGGAGGAACGAGGACAGCGAGGTCAACATGGACACGAAAAGAAGAAGAATTCCATTAATGGCTGCCATCCATACAATCCTCAATTAAATTTGGCTTTCAATACCGTCCAGTGGAAACAGAAACCTTCAAAAGAGAATCATTTATATGTCAAGGTATCTGTACGTGTGATAATGAAGACCAATTGAACCATGGAAGCATTGAATTCACTGAGCTAAAGGAGATGGCACAATCCCAACTGATCAATTGATCCTGCAATCCAGAAGGATTGATGTACAACACTTTCTATGCCAGGGTCTCGACCCGAAACGTCGCCTATCTCCTTCGCTCCTTAGATGCTGCTGCACCCGCTGAGTTTCTCCAGCCTTTTGTGTACCTTCTATGCCATTACATGCCCATGCATGAGTCTATAATCACAACTTTGACCTTCTGCTATGCCTAGGGTCAACTCCAATCTTCCTTCACATATCGTGGGAACAGATACTTGAGGCACATTCAGAAACTCTTCATTGCATCACTTACTGTTTAAGAAAGAACTGCAGATGCTGGAAAAATCGAAGGTAGACAAAAATGCTGGAGAAACTCAGCGGGTGAGGCAGCCTCTGTGGAGCGAAGGAAATAGGTGACGTTTTGGGTCGAGACCCTTCTTTAGGACCCAAAACGTCACCCATTCCTTCTCTCCAGAGATGCTGCCTGTCCCGCTGAGCTACTCCAGCATTTTGTGTCTACTTATCTCATAATGTTATATATACCTCTCCCTGTAGCTCACACCCCGAATCCAGACCTCATTCGTCCCTTCCCACCCGAACCACCCCCTCTCGGGGCACTTTCCCTTGCAACCGCAAGAAATGCTACACTTGTCGCTTTACCTCCCCCCTTGACTCCATTCAAGGACCCAAGCAGTCGTTCCAGGTGCGACGGAGGTTCACCTGCACCTCCTCCAACCTCATCTATTGCATCCGCTGCTCTAGGTGTTAGCTGCTGTACATCGGTGAGACCAAGCATAGGCTTGGCGATCGCTTCGCCCAACACCTCCGCTCGGTTCGCAATAACCAATCCGATCTCCCGGTGGCTCAGCACTTCAACCCCCCCTCCCATTCAGAATCCGACCTTCCTGTCCTGGGCCTCCTCCATTGCCAGAGTGAGCACCACCGCAAATTGGAGGAGCAGCACCTCATATTCCGCTTGGGTAGTTTACACCCCAGCGGTCTGAATATTGACTTCTCTAATTTCAGGCAGTCCTTACTTTCTCCTCCCCTTCCCAGCTCTCCCTCAGCCCACTGTCTCCGTCTCATCCTTTCTTCTTCCCGCTCCCCCCACCCTGCATCAGTCTGAAGAAGGGTTTCGGCCCAAAACGTCGCCTATTTCCTTCGCTCCATAGATGCTGCCTCACCCGCTGAGTTTCTCCAGCATTTTTGTCCTCATTCTGATAAACCTCCTCTGTACCATTTCCAAAGCCTCCATATTCTTCCTGTATTGGGACGACTAAAACTGCACGCAATACTCCAAATGCAGCCCTATCACACTTCTCTAACACTCAGTTAACTCATGGTAATGTTACACAGAGTACATCTGTCCTCCTTGGATCCATCATCCTTGTTCAATCCCACGAGATGAAATAATATTGTATTACTTTTAATATTTGCTATTTGCACTTGGCTGTGAAAACAACGTATTAATGCTATCTTTACCGCTAGTCATTACCAGGGGGGGGGAAAGCAGAAACCAAACAGCTGGAAAGAATCAGTGGATCAGGCAGCTGTGATGAGTAAAACTCAGCAAGTGCCTCAGCTCGATGGCCTTTCATCAGAACAAGTTAAGGGGCTGTCCCACTTACGCAATCTTTTTGGCGACTGCCGGCACCCGTCATAGGTCGCCGAAAATTTTCAACGTGTTGAAAATCCAGCGGCGACCAGAAAGACGCTACGACTCTTTGGGTGACTGATGAGACCACTCACGACCATACAGGCGGCCCCCTGGCAACATGACCCCTGGTGACACCCCGTGACATGTCGCCTGTATGGTCGGGAGTCGTCTCCACAGTCACCCAAGGAGTCGTAGCGTCCTTCTGGTCGCCGCTGGATTTTCAACGTGTTGAAGATTTTCGGTGACCTATGACGGGTGCCGGCAGTCGCGGGAAAGATCGCGTAAGTGGGACAGCCCCTTTAGAGTGGCGACTCACTTTACACTGGAAATGTTAGGTATAACCACGACACAATCCGATACGATAGAACTTTATTCATCCCCGGAGGGAGATTGGACAGCCGACAGTCACAACACACAACAAGGGGCACTAAAGCTTGAAATTAAAATTGAATTATACATGGGAATAAAAAATAAAAAAGTCAAGCGACTGCTGGCTGGCTGCCAGGCATTAACCGGAACAAACACTTATCCCCTGGGCAGAGGATTCTAGAGTGTCCCCCCACCTTCCAGTTCTGTACAGTACAGTTTTGGGATCCCAATTTGAGGAAGGACATCCTTGTGATTGAGGCAGTGCAGCGTAGGTTCATGAGATTGATCCCTGGGATGGTGGGACTGTCATATGAGGAAAGATTGAAAAGACTAGGCTTGTATTCACTGGAGTTTAGAAGGATGAGGGGGAATCTTATTGAAACATATAAAATTATAAAAGGACTGGACAAGCTAGATGCAGGAAAAATGTTCGCAATGTTGGGTGAGTCCAGAATAAGGGGCCACAGTCTTCGAATAAAGGGGAGGCCATTTAAGACTGAGCTGAGAAAAAACGTTTTCACCTAGAGAGTTGTGAATTTGTGGAATTCCCTGTCACAGAGGGCAGTGGAGGTCAAATAACTGGATGGATTTAAGAGAGAGTTAGATAGAGCTCTAGGGGCTAGTGGAGTCAAGGGATATGGGGAGAAGGCAGGCACGGGTTATTGATAGGGGGCGATCAGCCATGATCACAATGAATGGTGGTGCTGGCTCGAAGGGCCGAATGGCCTCCTCCTGCACCTATTTTCTATGTTTCCCCACATTGGTTCCCCCTTTGTTCTCCCACCGTCTCTCATGCTGGGTCCCCTCCCCTCCACCTCACGCTCATCGACCGCCGATCGCGAGGCCCCACTGGCGCCGAGCAAAAGGAGATTCCCGGATTAAACCTTCTATTGTGCCTTTGAATTGCACTTTAAATCATCCCAAACGTCTTGCCCAGTTCAACAGTTCATAAATGATAGGATGATTTGCCAACACCTGTTTTTGGTTACCCTGTCTTCAAGCCAAATGTCCTTCAAATCCCAATTCTTAGGGTGTAGGATTTAATGAATTATGACTTCATATTGCTGTTTGCAATCAAATAAAGTCACATCACATTGCGATCAAAATGCCAATTCATCTATTATTACCCTGGCAACCGGCTGATATTATTTCTGCCTCAAATCTACATCATCACTCTAATACAGAATGATGGAAAAAAAAACTCAGCATTAAACGTTTTTCTTTTTAACCCACCAAGAGAATGCTCTCTCTCTCTTTCTCTCTCTCTCTCTCTCACACAAGTGAAATTATAATGTTTCCTGTTATGGATTTCCCAGTGATCGCAATGCACTTATATTCCAAATGGAAAGGATGATGTCAGTGTTACTTCACAATAACATCTCATGATAGCAAGGGATAAGATTAAGGGGGAGTTCTTATAGAAACTTACACAATTCTTAAGGGGTTGGACAGGCTAGATGCAGGAAGATTGTTCCCGATGTTGGGGAAGTCCAGAACAAGGGGTCACACAGTTTAAGGATAAGGGGGAAGTCTTTTAGGACCGAGATGAAAAAACATTTTTCACACAGAGAGTGGTGAATCTGTGGACTTCTCTGCCACAGAAGGTAGTTGAGGCCAGTTCATTGGCTATATTTAAGAGGGAGTTGGATGTGGCCCTTGTGGCTGAAGGGATCAGGGGGTATGGAGAGAAGGCAGGTACAGGATACTGAGTTGGATGATCGGCCATGATCATATTGAATGGCGGTGCAGGCTCGAAGGGCCGAATGGCCTACTCCTGCACCTATTGTTCGATGATTCTATGTTAATAGAAATTTGTTGACGCTCTTGTAATGACTTCACTCTGATGGAAGGACAAGCACTAGAGAGCTTAATCAGCCTTTAAAAGATCTTGTTCCTAATCCCAACTCTGATCAATCACTACATATCCACCTGCATTCTGCGTACCGGCTGATTCTGAGAATAATAACCTTAGTATGGTTTATTTAGTTTTAGTTTGGCTGGTTCAGCGCGGAAACAGGCCCTTCGGTCCACTGGGTCCGCACCGACCAGCGATCCCCGCACATTAACGCTATCCTAAGCACAGTTTACACACACACCAAGCCAAGTAACCTACAAACCTGTACGTCTTTCGAGAGTGGAGGGTAACCGAAGATCCCGGAGAAAACCCACGCGGTCACGGGGAGAATGTACACAGTACGAAATCCGTACAGACAGCACCAGTAGTCGGGATCGAACCCGGGTCTCTGGTGCTGTAAGCGCTGTAAGGCAGCAATTCTACCACTGCTCCACCGTGCTGCCCCATACGATCATTGCCTTCTCTGGACTGTCAGAGGCTGAGGGGAGACCTGATAGATAGATAGTTGGAACCTTATTCCCCTTTGCTGAGTATTGTGCTCAGTTCTGGGCACCATGTTATGGGAAAGATGTCATGGGGAAACCTCACGCATTTTAATAATCAACCTTGGACGCCAGCTGGACCAGAGACACAACGCTGGAGTAACTCAGCGGGACAGGCAGCATCTCTGGAGAGACGGAATGGGTGACGTTTGGGCTGAGACCCTTCTCCAGCTGCAAGACTGCAGTTCTTCCTACATCTCCAGAAGGGTCACCGTCGATCTGCAAAGTGAGACCGATGCTTCTGTAAAGCTGCTTCAATGAGATGAAGCACAACAGTATTTTATTGTCGGGAAAACTGAGTATAATGGAGACATTTGTGCCTCGACATAGAAATTATTGTTATTTGCAAGAAATCAGAAGTACTCATGGCCTTTGAATAATTAAGCGGCTCTCTGATGGTGATATATTTATATCTGGGTCGGATTCGACTGAAGTACCAACCTAATGAAAAACTGTTTTGCAAGCTCACCCAGTATTAGGTTATCTTTCATTATCTATTCATAATATCTTTCACTCTTTGGGACTGAATTTGTTTAGGGGGATTTTCATTTGCTTGGACCCAGGACCATTCTTCTTTGGCCTCGTTCCCGTAGGGTTTCACGGCGGCGCAGCGGTAGAGTTGCTGCCTCACAGCGCCGGAGACCCGTGTTCGATCCCGACTACGGGCGCTGTCCGTACGGAGTTTGTACGTTTCCCCCCGTGACCTGCGTGGGTTTTCTCCAAGATGTCCGGTTTCCTCCCACACTCCAAAGACGTGCGGGCCTGTAGCAGACCTCCCAACATTTGATTGTCAAAATTCATAATATTTCCCCTCAAAATTCATATTTTTAAATGAAAATTCATAATATGTCGCGGCGCCCTATTCGGGGTCCCATGTCACAAATTCTAAATTGTGAAGAAGTATTTTAAATGCCAAAATGTGAAAAAGGTACATGTATGCTGAAACATTTATAATTCTTTGTTAAACTTTGATAAACTTGGCACTAGACTCACCTTAATTTCTCTCACTTGGGGTTGTTGCCGGCGGCTATGCGCCTGCGCACTGGTGCAGATCAGCGGGCTGCCGGCGGGCGGGTGCGGCACATGCGCACTTGGCCAGGTTGCCGGCGGGTCTGCGCCTGCGCACTGGGTGGGGGTGGGGGGGGAGGCCCGGTGATGGGGCTGCCGCGAGCGGCCGGCTGCCGGCAAGAAAGTGCCGCTGATCGCGCGGGCCGGCGCCGCCCGGGCTCTGGGCCGGGCGTGGCGTGGCTCGAAATGGCGCCAGGCCCGGCAACCCTCCCCCACTGCGCACGCGCGGCCACTGGGGCCCGGCAACCCTCACCCACTGCGCACGCGCGGCACTGGGGCCCGCAACCCTCACCCACTGCGCACGCGCGGCCACTGGGGCCCGGCAACCCTCCCCCACTGCGCACGCGCGGCCACTGGGGCCCGGCAAATTGCCGCTGATCGCGCGGGCTGGCAAACCGGGGACACATGGCGCCGGCGTTCACCACGGGAGGAAGAATTTAGCGGGATAATTAGGGTACAAATCGGGATGGCGGGAAGGGAACCTAAAAAGCGGGAATATCCCGCCAAAAGCGGGATAGTTGGGAGGGCCTGTAGGTTAATAGGTGGGGTACAATTATAAATTGTCCCTAGTGTGTGTAGATTAGCGTTAGCGTGCGGGGATCGCTGGTCGCCGTGGACGCGGTGGGCTGGCGGGCCTGTTTCTGCCCTGTATATCTCAACCAAACTAAACTAAATAAAGGAATTATATTGAAGATAGACACAAAACGCTGGAGTAACTCAGCGGGACAGGCAGCATCTCTGGAGAGAAGGAGTGGGCGACGTTTCGGGTCGAGACCGTTCTTCAGAGTCTTCACCTGAAACGTCACCCATTCCTTCTCTCCAGAGATGCTGCCTGTACCGCTGAGTTACTCCGGCTTTTTGTGTCTATCTAAGTAAGTCAGTAAGTAGGTTTATTGGCCAAGTATTCACATACAAGGAATTTGCCTTGGTGCTCCACCCACAAGTAACAATACGACATACAGTGACAGTCACGAATGACTCAGAAAAGACTAAACATTAATAATAATAAAACATTAATGATAATTAATCTGCAGTTCCTTCCGACACAAAGGAATTATATTATCATCTTACCCATTAGAAAATACCAACATGCCTTGTGGAGGTTGCCACAAAAACTTCCCCCGTTAATCGATATTTTGCCACGATCAAATATGACTCAAGTGAAAGAAAGCTGGCATTGCCATTGTTATTTGTACATTAAAATTTAAAGCTCGTGAGCCTGTTATCAGAGTTCATTGTGTGATTGCTGAGAACAGCACAATTAGCCATTCCTCAAAGCCATTTGCCGAGCATATGCTTAAATAATAAGCAGATGATATTTTGAAATTACATGGGTGAATGGTAGCCTCACTTGGAAAACGATTCGATTCTGCTCATGTAGAACGTTAAATGTAATCAAGAGGGGAAGTAATGACCACCTGTTAATGATAATTAACATTTTCGTCACCAACAGCGGAAGTGATGCTTTGCTCGTTCACCCTTAATGCTAGTTTAGAATGGGCGATGTTTCAGGTGAAGACTCTGAAGAACCGTCTCGACCCGAAACGTCGCCCACTCCTTCTCTCTCCAGAGATGCTGCCTGTCCCGCTGAGTTACTCCAGCTTTTTGTGTCTATCTTCAATATAATTCCTTTATTTAGTGGAGTTAATGGAGTTTAGCAACTGCAAACTGGACGTTACTATTTTGATAAGTTTGTGACAGTGTAGTCTGTAAGGAGAATTCTTCTCTATTTCCCCACACATTGGATCTTGAATTCTCAATGCTGTTCAATGAATGCCTCGCCACAGAAAGGATACAATCGTACAGGCTGTGGGATTCTTTGCCACTGAAGGCTGTGGAGGCCAAGTCTGGATATTTACAAGGCAGAGATAGATAGATTCTTGATTAGTACGGGTGTCAGGGGTTATGGGGAGAAGGCAGGAGAATGGGGTTAGGAGGGAGAGATAGATCAGCCATGATTGAATGGCGGAGTAGACTCGATGGCTGACGTGCAAACTCCGTACAGTCAGCACCCGTGGTCAGGATCGAACCCGGGACTCTGGCGCTGTAAGGCAGCAACTCTACCGCTGCGCCACCGTGCCACACAAGGAAGTACAACGCACAGTCAGAATACATCATTGAGGAGTAAAGGGCCTGTCCCACTTACGCGATTATTTCGGCGACTGCCGAAAATGTTCAAACTGTTGAAAATCCTTTGTATACATGCTTCTAATAAAAATATATATTTTTAAAAATAAAAAAACGTTAAAAATCCAGCGGCGACCAGAAAAAGGTACGACTCTTTGGGCGGCTAGGTTTGGAGGGACACGGAGCGAGCGCAGGCAGGTGGGACTAGAGTAGCTGGGACATGTTGGCCGGTGTGGGCAAGTTGGGCTGAAGGGCCTGTTTCCACCCTGTATCACTCTGTGACTTTAAAAATCACCCTTGGAATGTTTGGCCGTGGTAAAGACATGATATATTTGTATCTTAATGCTTGTACATTTGTTCCCTACTTTAACCACGTTATATATTCTAAACAAAGATATTTGCTTCCAAAATCAGGACATATTTTTACTTGTCGTCTTTGCGTTACAGAACTGGGACAAATACACAAGTGAAGCATCAGCTCCATCTGCTGTCCAGACAAATGTTCATCGCTTACATCTCACCTTTAAGACCGATAGTCCCCCTTATGTCTCTCCCTCCCCTCTCCTCTCCCTCTCCTTTCTCTCTCCCACTCACTTTCCCTCCATATCCCTTTCTCTACCATCTCTCTCTCTCTCTCACCCTCTCCATCCATCCATCTCTCTCTCTCTGTTCCACTCCCTCTCATCCCCACCTCTATCTCTCTCTATCTGTCACACTCTTTCTTTCATTAATACCTTTATTCTCTGGGTCCCTCTCTCCTCTCTCTCTCTCTCTCTCCTCTATCCCCCCCTTTCTCCCTCTCTCTCACACACACACACACAGTATTTAATTAATTATCTTCATTCTCTCTCTTTCTCTCCCTCATATTCTCTCTCTCTCTCTCTCTGTCTCATTAGCCTCCTTCATTCTAAGGTTTTCTCTCTCTCTCTCTCTCTCTCTCAGTCCCCTCCTATCCCATAGAGAACCCCTCACTGATGCAAGTTAATGTCATCCTGGGATTAGACACAACCAGCCTGGAACGTTTTAGTCAATGTTTGCAGCAGCAACTGAACTCTGAGCTATTTCCTCTCAACAGCTTTATCTCTCAGCTCTAGTGCGAGTGGAAATAATAACATTTGTACTCATCTTATGCCTTGCAAATCCATTAAGCTTAAAGTCAATTTGTAATCATGTATTACTTTCCAATGACTGGCTAGCACGCAACAACAGCTTTTCACTGCACCTCGGCACGCGTGACAATGAATTAAAGCAGTCTAAAGGTTTGTTAGCAATAGAACTGGCTTGTGATGGTGCAGATAAATGTAACATCATACCGTATTGCTCAATCCTTCTATAAACAATTCCCCAGTTTCTGAGTCTGAAGAAGGGTCTCGACCTGAAACGTCACCCATTCCTTCTCTCCAGAGATGCTGCCCGTCCCGCTGAGTTACTCCATCTTTTTGCATCCAACTCCAGTTTCTTAACCAGGCTCATTCTTAAATTGATCATGTAATTAATCCCTGCTCCACACCACACAGTTACTGCATCAGTTTATCCATACATTTACCCTCCCTGTACAGATAAGTAAAAAAATAAATTCTAGCATCATTATATTCTGTCAAACTATTGCACGTTACTCAACTGTATTATTACCTGTCCAAAAAGAGCTGTATAAATTGAAGATTCAGTACAGAGGTTGCCATTTGGCCCATTGCTACTATACTAGCCCTTTGAACAGACCTGCGCAATCAGTCCCATACATAGAGTCATGGAGTCGTGCAGCATGGAAACAGGCCCTTCGGCCCTACTTGCCCACGCTGACCAAGGTTCCCCATCTACACGAGTCCCACCAGCCTGCGTTTGGCCCATATCACTATCAGCCTCTCCTATCCATGTTGGAGTTTGGGTTGCTTATTGTCACGTGTTCCGAGGTACAGTGAAAGCCTTTGTTGCGTGCTAACCAGTCAGCGGAATGACCGTACATGATTACAATTGAGCCGTCCCCATGTACGATTACATGATAAAGGGAATAAGGTGAATAACGTTTAGAGCAAGCTAAAGCCAGCAAAGTCCGATCAAGGAAAGTCCGAGGATCGCCAATGAGCTAGCTCCAATATTCCTGCCCAAATTCCCTTTCACTGTTGTTCTAGTGCCTGCCTCAACTACCTCCGCTGACAGTTCATTCCATGCATCCATTACCCTCTGTGTGAAAATATTGTCCCTCATATTCCTATTAAATCTTGCCACTCTCACCTTAAACCAAGTTCCAATGGCTCTTGATTCCCCATCTTCAAGGAAGAGTTAGATTTAGCTGTTTTCAAGAGTTAGATTTAGCTCTTAGGGGCTAAAGGAATCAAGGGATATAGGGAAAAAGCAGGAACGGGGCACTGATTCTGGATGATCAGCCATGATCATATTGAATGGCGGTGCAGGCTCGAAGGGCCGAATGGCCTACATCCTGCACCTATTTTCTATGTTTCTATTCGAGGTTAAAAAAAAAACACTGTGCATCTACCCGATCGATTCCCCTCATGATCTTATACACCTCGATAAGATCACCCCTCACCCCTCAGAGGAATTAAGTCCTAGCATGCCCAACATCTCCTTGCAGTTTAGGCCCTCAAATCCTGGCAACATCTAGATAATCTTCACTGCACTCTCCTCTTAGCCAGCTTCCCCTTCCATTGAAGCATGTAACCAATTCCCTCTTGAAGGCAATAGACAATAGACAATAGGTGCAGGAGTAGGCCATTTGGCCCTTCGAGCCAGCACCGCCATTCAATGTGATCATGGCTGATCATCCCCAATCAGTACCCCGTTCCTGCCTTCTCCCCATATCCCCTGACCTGCTATTTTTAAGAGCCCTATCTAGCTCTCTCTTGAAAGCATCCAGAGAACCTGCCTCCACCGCCCTCTGAGGCAGAGAATTCCACAGACTTGCAGGGCATGCTTTGTAGATCACGAAAAATGCAGGGCGGACATTTATCTCCAGTTACGTTGTAAATATTCCCAGTTGCCTCGCTAGAAAAGCTAATCTAATGATCAGTCAACCAACTGTTGATGGAGCTGCCGACTGTGTATTCGTGTTCATTCCAACTGAATTAGCTGCTCAGTCCTGAATTGTCACTGAAGTGAAGCGATGGGGGAGGTTCCACGTCCGGAGAGGTTCAGCTGCTGAGTTCCAGCATTGGTCAGAGACAGGCTCATGGTTTATCCTGCATTCACATCTCCACGATGGATGTCTTTCCTTCCGTAAACCCTGGCGTCTGTCTCCTTGTAAGTCTTAAACGTTCCACTGATCCAAACCCCAAGACACGTACAGGGAGAGAGAATTCTGTGTTTCGACTAAAGGGCGGCATGGTGGAGTCGTTGCCTTACAGCGTCAGAGACCCTGGTTCGATCCTGACTCCAGTGCCATTTACTGCAAGATAAAGTCCAATAAAGTCTGAATTCCCCCCCCCCCCTCTCGTTTATTATATTGTTTACAGTGTACTATGTTTACATATTTTGTGAAAGAAAGAACTGCCGATGATGGTTTAAATCGAAGGTAGACACAAAATGCTGGAGTAAAGGGGCTGTCCCACTTGGGCAAACTAATTGGCGAGTTTAGAAGAATTTAGGAGAGTTGGAAAAAATGTCAAGTTGAAGACCTCCTTCAACCTCCCTTCGACTATGATGAAGACTATCTACGACTACCCTCGATTACCTACGACTAACATGCCGACCTACTACGACTAAACCTACCCGCGACCTTTTTTTACTCGCGGGCATTTTTCAACATGTTAAAAAAAACACCGCGACCTAGCTGAGGCCTCGAGTACGCGGGGACCACTCTTGAGCATGAAGGAGAGTTACAAAGACCTCCTAGGACCTCGTGTCGACCATGCTGCGAGTATGAGTCGAGGGCAAACTCGCCAGAACTCGCGGATTAGGTCGCCCAAGTGGGACAGCCCCTTAACTCAGTGGGTCGTCTTCTTCTTGTCGAGTCCACACACAGGTTTAGAAGTTGTTCAGCCAGAGCTGGACACACCTCTCGGCATCTGCAGAGATGCCAACCCTAAATTTAGTTCACAGTAACATTTAACCCATTTGTCCGTAACAAATGGGGTTAAATGCATTTCTCTCCGTACTCACCTGGGGTTGTTGCCGGCGGGTCTGCGCCTGCGCACTGGTGCAGATCAGCGGGCTGTGCGGCACTGCTTGCCGCTGATCACGCGGGCGCAAATCTGGCGAATCCGGGACACTTGGCATCTCTGCATCTGCATCCAATGGCGTCTGTCTTGTCGCTTCTTGTGCGTGGCGGTGGAAATTGGGCCGCGATGTGAACGCTCTCTCCTTGACCCCAACTCAGCGGGTGAGGCAGCATCTCTGGAGAGAAGGAATCAGTCTGAAGAAGGGTCTCGACCAGAAACGCCACCCATTCCTTCTCTCCAGAGATGCTGCCTCACCCGCTGAGTTACTCCAGCATTTTATGCTCACATATTGTGCTGTGCTGCTGCAAGTAAGAATTTCATTGTTCTATCTGGGACATATAACAACAAGACTCTCTTAACTCTTGAATAAAGATAGTTTGAAGGTCTCGAATTAGGTCGATGGGAGGTCAGGATCATTCTCAGGCTGGTGAGGGGACGGTTCAGTTGCCTGGTAACAGCTGGGAAGACTAGATTATTACTTAGAGAATGTTGAGTTAGAATGCTTTAATCATGGATAATGGGGAAACAAATCCCTCAAAATAAAAATCTTATTTTACTAAACAACAGAACTGGTTTGTGGCTCAGTGGAGCTCACCTTCTCCGTTACATGTTTGTACATCAGTGTTCAGACCAGAAGAAAAATCTCCTTCCCTGCGCCCATTCCTACCCTCAATATCCAAAACAGGTAGAGACCTCCTCTTGGGAGTCTGAGAACGATCCTGACCTGAAATGTCACCCATCCATTCTCTCCATCTCCAGGGATGCTGCCTAAACTGCTGAGTTACTCCAGCATTTTGTGTCTGATCATTTAATTATTATTAATGTTTAGTGTTGTCTGAGTCATTCGTTACTGTCACTGTATGTCAGAGCACCAAGACAAATTCCTTGTATGTGAACACTCGGCCAATAAACTTACTTAAAGTTTATTCCCCTCTTTTTTTTCTGATTGCTTTTAAAAACTAGCTAGAGTTTTAAAAATGTTAAAAACTAGGAACAGCGCCTCAATTTTCGCTTGGACAGCTTACACTCCAGCAGTATGAATATTGACTTGTCTAACTTCAAGTAACCCTTGCTTTCCCTCTCTCTCCATCCCCCCCCCCCCCCCCCCCCCTTCATAGTTCTCCGACTAGTCTGAATGTCTCCCTGGTCTATAATTTATCCCTGTTACTTTGTGGTCACCTTCTCAGAGTTATTTTCCTTGATCTTCATCTCTTTTACGGCCGTAGAACGAGTAGAGTTAAGTTTAAAGAAAGGTCTCGACCCGAAACGTCACCCATTCCTTCTCCCCAGAGATGCTGCCTGTCCCGGTGAGTTAATCCAACATTTTGTGTCTGTCTTCGGTGTAAACCAGCATCTGCAGTTTGTTCCTACACGTGGGAATTTCAGGCAGATTTTGTTAGTCAATTTTCTCCAACGAACAGGAAAGAAGTAAAACAACCAAGAAGCTAGTTTAAATTCTGAAGCTGTGATTTCATAGCTTGCCGAAAGATGAATAATGCCATGGGGACTTGCCTCAACTCATCAAACATTAAAGGAATGGCTGGTAAGTAATAAATAATAACAAATGATGTTTGGATCGTAATTTAAAGCATCTAAAATTATATGTGCATTAAAGATTGGTTCAAATCCATTAGAATCTTTAGACTTTAGAGATACAGCGTGGGAAACAGGCCCTTCGGCCCACCAAGTCCATACCGACCAACGATCACCCCCGTATACTAATACTATCCTACACACTCGGGACAGTTTACAATTAATAGAAGCCAATTATCCTACAAACCAGCATGCCTTTGGAGTGTGGGAAGAAACCGGAGCACCTGGGAAAAACCCACGTGATCACGGGGAGAGCGTACAAACTCCGTACAGACAGCATCCGTGGTCGAGATCGAACCGCGATCTCTGGCGCTGTGAGGCAGCAACTCTACCGCTGCGCCACCTTACCGCCGGTTTTGATGGGCGATTAAAAGATCCCTTGTGAATACTTCAAAGCGATATCATCACTCACCCAACATCAAAGGAGCTGCCCCTAGCTGCCACCTGACCAGTTTATTCCCCTTCAGTAAAATCTGTGAACACCCATCCCTGTTAGAGAATTGAATCAAAGAATATTAGGATCTCTGGGGTGTACGGCACGGAAACAGGCCCTTCGCCCCACCTAGACCATGCTAACCATCAACCATCCTTTTACACTAATCCTGCATCAATCCCAATTTTTCACCCCCCATTAATCTACCCTCATTTGCAGCCACTCCCCACAGATTCTACCACTCGCCTGCACGTAAATGATCTTTACATAGGCCAATTAGCGCACAAACCTGAACGTCTTTGGGATGTGGGAGGAAAACAGAGGACCCAGTGGGAACCCCACGCGGTCACAGTGAGAACATACACACTCATACACACATAGACACAACATACACACACACACTCATACACGCAACACATACACACACAACATACACACTCATACACGCAATACATACACACATCATACACACATACACACATCATACATACATCATACATACACACAAACATACACACTCATACACGCAACACATACACACACATACACACATACATACAACATGCACACTCATAAGTGATAGGAACCGAATTAAACCATTCGGCCCATCAAGTCTACTTCACCATTCAATCATCACTTGATCTATCTCTCCCTCCTAACCCCATTCTCCTGCCTTCTCCCCATCATCTCTGACACCCGTACTAATCGAGAATCTATCTATCTTTGCCGTAAAAATATCCACTGACTTGGCCTCCATGGCTTTCTGTGGCAAAGAATTCATAGCAACATAGAAAGTAGGCACAGGTGTAGGCCATTCAGCCCTTCGAGCCAGCATCGCCATTCAATATGATCATGGTTGATCATCCAGAATCAGTACCCCGTTTCTGCTTTCTCCCCATATCCCTTGATTCCGTTCCTTGTTTTTTTCCCTGTTCAATCCCAGCTACATTTACACACTATTTCTCCTTTATTACATAGAAACATAGAAAATAGGTGCAGGAGGAGGCCATTCGGCCCTTCGATCATTGTGATCATGGCTGATCGTCCCCTATCAATAACCCGTGCCTGCCTTCTCTCTATATCACTTGACTCCACTAGCCCCTAGAGCTCTATCTAACTCTCTCTTAAATACATCCAGTGACTTGGCCTCCACTGCCCTCTGTGGCAGGGAATTCCATAAATTCACAACTCTCTGGGTGAAAATGTTTTTTCTCACCTCAGTCCTAAATAACCTCCCCCTTACTCTGAGACTGTGTGGCCCCTGGTTCTTGACTCGCCCAACATTGGGAACATTTTTCCTGCATCTAGCTTGTCCAATCCTTTTACAATTTTATATGTTTCTATAAGATCCCCCTCATCCTTCTAAACTCCAGTGAATACAAGCCTAGTCTTTTCAATCTTTCCTCATATGACAGTCCCGCCATCCCAGGGATCAATCTCGTGAACCTACGCTGCACTGCCTCAATCACAAGGATGTCCTTCCTCAAATTAGGAGACCAAAACTGTACACATTACCTCCAGATGTGGTCTCACCAGAGCCCCATACAACTGCAGAAGAACCTCTTTACTCCTATACTGAAATCCTCTTGTTATGAAGGCCAACATTCCATTAGATTTCTTCACTGCCTGCTGTACCTGCACGCTAACTTTCAGTGACCGGTGTACAAGGACGCCCAGGTCTCGCTGTACCTCCCCCTTACCTAACCTAACCCCATTGAGATAATAATCTGCCCCCTTGTTTTTGCCGCAAAAGTGGATAACCTTCCAATTATCTATATGTGAGTGCAGAGGAGAGGAACCCTCACCGTTGACATTCCGGGTTGGGATGAATCATTACTGCTGGCTGGTCTTCAGACCCCTGGCATTGTAAACCCTGGTACATCGTGTGTGTGAGTCATCTGAGCTGGCAGAATCAGGAGAGACAATCATTAGGAACCGTTACTAACATCAAAGCAGATGATACGGCCTTTGGACAGAGCCTTGGATTTTGCGAGAAAGGAAAAAATGATAAAAAGAAGTGTACGCCTTAAATATTCCTCAATAGAAGCAATTCACATTGGGCCTGGAGTCATATAATGCTTACAGTTTTGGTTTCCCTTTTATAGGACGGACATCATTAAGCAGGAAAAAGCACAAAGAAGATTTACAGATTAAATTGTGGACATCACCCTTTGTTTCTCCTTGTTCTTAGCTTCTACATATATTTTTTGGTTTAGTTTAGAGATACAGCTCGGAAACAGGCACTTTGGCCCACAGACAGCACCCGTGGTCAGGATCGAACTTGGGTCTCTGAAGCTGCAAGTGCTGTAAGGCAGTAACTCTACCGCTGTGCCACCGTTGGCCGCCCTAATAATAAACTAAACAAAACGCAGGCAGCATGGTGGTGTAGCGGTAGAGTTTAATTCACCACATCATTGTCACATATACTGGCTATCTCGACTTCAGCACCATTCATACAGACCTTGCCACGCTTTTCTACAGAGAAACCTATTCTACAAATAAGCACTCCATTCTACAGTGCTGAATTGTTTAAGAAAGAACTGCAGATGCTGGAAAAATCGAAGGTGGACAAAAATGCTGGTGGAACTCAGTGGGTGAGACAGCGAAGGAAATAGGCGATGTTTCGGGTCGGGATGTGAGGTCGAGAGTGAAGAATGGTCTCGACCCGAAACATCGCCTGTTCCTTATCTCAATAGGCAATAGGCGCAGGAGGCCATTCGGCCCTTCGAGCCAG
This sequence comes from Okamejei kenojei, assembly GCA_035221665.1. Classification (NCBI taxonomy): domain Eukaryota; kingdom Metazoa; phylum Chordata; class Chondrichthyes; order Rajiformes; family Rajidae; genus Okamejei; species Okamejei kenojei. Next base: position 16,306,616 of record CM069169.1, on the reverse strand, counting down.
CACCGCCATTCATTGCGATCATGGCTGATTGTTGCCAATCAATAACCCGTGCCTGCATTCTCCCCATATCCCTTGATTCCACTAGCCCGTAGAGCTCTATCTAATCTATATTACTAAAAGTCTGATCTTGACCGCTTTTGGCCCAACTAATGTTTTTTAAAAAATCCCCATTCTCTCTATTCTCTCCGCTGCCCCCGTTGGCGGCAGGGGGGAGGGGGAAGGGACTATAAAACCCGTAAGTGTCGTGCCTCACTCAGTCTCTGCCAGACCCAGGAAGCGAGAGGGTCACGGCTCTCTGAGCTGTGAATAACACTGAACGTATGTCTACTCCATGGCGAGTCCCCTTGATGTGGCTGCTGCCAAATTGTTTACTTTCTTTTTAAAAAGTTGGTGTTCACAAAATGAAATTTGGTTGTCAGGTGGCTGCAGCCCAATTGTTTGCCTCTCCATTTTAAAAAGTTTGTGTTCACAAAATGAATTTTGGCTGATCATCCCCAATCAGTACCCCGTTCCTGCCTTCTCCCTGACTTCGCTATTTTTAAGAGCCCCATCTAGCTCTCTCTTGAATGTATCAAAGATGCTCCATAGATGCTGCCTAACCCGCTGAGTTCCTCCAGCATTTTTGTCCACCTACAGTGTTGAGCTACTATCTACCTCTTTGATGACCCTCAGACTATCCTTGAACGGACTTTGCTGGCTACCTTGCACTGAACATTATTCCCTCACCATGTATGTATGAACACTGTGAACAGGCCGACTGTAATCATGTATTGTCTTTCCGCTGACTGGTCAGCAGGCAACCAAAGCTTTTCACTGCACCTCGATACACGTGACAATAAACTAAACTGAACAGGGAGAGGCAAGAACAGTAATTAAAGGGTTAAGGAAGTAAATCTGAAGTTTGCGATCACTTGTAGTTCTGGCAAAGCCCTCCCTTTAATTTAGAAGAAAACAGGATATTTCTTTGTACTGCAGTAACATCGAAATAGCAATCATTTTAATCCTTTATCTGTGATGTCAACCTCTCCACGCTCTGAAATAATTCATTAGACTGCTTTGTTAGTTCTATTGAAGGGACTACCAGATGGTATTTATTTGAACAGGAGCCAAGAGTGGGAGTTAGCAAGAACCTATTTAATAATTGTCTAAGCGCTAACCACTATAATTTCCATACAAATTCATCCATATTGAGAAGTATAATTTGCTGTTTGTTCACAAATATCCTCTCACTAAAAAAAAAAACACCCTCCAGTTTAATAACATTGAGACTGTTTAGTTCTGGTTATTAAACTGGCACAAAGGAATTCCCAATTCAATTTTATTATTATTAAATTTGTTTTTCTGTTCTACAAGAAATGATAGCACTATTTTTTTTCAGCAAATTCAACTGCACCATTTGGTCATGAAGGATAATTAAATTCCTTAGAGAACCCAAGAAAGAAATTGAAATTGAAAACTATTCCTCTTTGAGATTATCAGCCTTTTAAATGCCAGTTATGGAATCAGCGATACATTGTTCTCTGATCTCAAAACACTTTGCATGCCATTTTTATCTCTGTTAGACGCACATATTCCAATCCCAATTCACAATTTTACAAAAGGACTGGCTTTGTCAAATGTGTCTACATTTTTTTTTTTTTAAATCTGCTTTTAAATTAAAAGCAAAATGGCATCATCATATCTGTGGCAAAGCAATGGATAATAGAATTGATGGTACTATAATCCTAAACTCTCCAAGATTAGAAGGCAGTGGAGGCCAAGTTAATGGATATTTTTAAGGCAGCGATAGATAAATTCTTGATGGAACCATCAAGAGAATGGGGATGGGAGGGAAAGATAGATCAGCCATGATTGAATGGCGGGGTAGACTTGATGGGCCGAATGGCTTGCAATCACATGGTTTCCTATGAACTGTTAAATTTACAATGGGTCTTTTTGATTCTCCCAAAATATTTTACTGCCAATAAACTGAGTTGGAACTGTAAGCGGTGTTCTAATCCAGGCTATGATAAAGATGACTATAGTTTTTGGTTTAGAGATACAGCGTGGAAACAGGCCCTTCGGCCCACTGAGTCCGCACCGACCAGCGATCCCCGCACATTAATACACTATCCTACACACGCCAGGGACAATTTGCAATACACCAAGCCAATTAACCTACATACCTGTATGTCTTTGGCGCGTGGGAGGAAACCGAAGATCTCGGAGAAAACCCACGCAGGTCACGCGAAACTCTGTACAGACAGCCCCCGTAGTCGGGATCGAACCCGGGTCTCCGGCACTGCGAGCGCTGTAAGGCAGCAAATCTACCTCTGTGCCACCGTGGCCGGTATTCTGTTGAGACAAACTTAAGGCAGCATACTGCATTCAAAAAAATACTGAAACAATTACCTGTGCTCAGTCAAAGATGAAGAGAAGAGCAGTATTAGTCTTCCAAGAGATGAGTGCCATCCTTTTGACTTTACCTGTTATCTCCTTCCAAGGAGCAAGGGAGGCTTTAATCAAATTAGCATGGTTCCATTACATTATTAGCATTCAGGACTGAACGCACCGTTTGATTTTAATAAAGAAACATTTTCTGCAGCAAGGGAGTTCAGCTTATTATATCAGTCATGCAAAATTACCCACCAGGGGCCGCCATTATAAGTGATAGAAAAATTATTTTGGCATGCCTCCTCATAGCTAAAAGGTTCTCTTACCTGCCTTAGTTAGAATTACTCACATCATTTGCATTTCATTTATTTTGAGTCAACATTGCATGTGTGTTGAGTCAAATAAATTCTTGACACGTTAAAATAGAAATAACACGTCTGTCCTGTCAGTACGGCGCGGTGGCGCAGCGGTAGAGTTGCTGCCTTACAGCGCTCACAGCGCCAGAGACCCAGGTTCGATCCCGACTACGGGTGCTGTCTGTACGGACGTTTGTACATTTTCCCTGTGACCACGTGGGTTTTCTCCGGGTGCTCTGGTTTCCTCCAACACTCCAAAGACGTACAGGTTTGCAGGTCAGATCAAGAACCCTGCACTCACAGCAGCTGGGACCTGAAAAAGGTGCCAAACCTCTGTATACTGCCTCAGTGTACCACTGCTGTACACTTGTACTGTATCTGAGCTGCTTACCTAAGTTCTTATGTAAAGTGACATTTGAACTGAACGGTATACAAGGAGGAATTTCACTGTATCTCGCTACATGTGATGAAGTACTATAAAGTACCATAAAGTCATAAAACATGGAAACAGGCCATTTGACCCAATCTACCCATGCCGACTAATGTGCCCCATCGAAATGAATCCCACCTGCCCACATATGGCCCATAGCCCACTAAACATAACTTCCCTATCCAGGCACCTGTATCTGTCCTTTTTCCCCAAGCGTTATAAATGTTGGTATAATACCTGCCTCAATTGCCTCCTCTGGCAGCCATTCTGCATGCCCACCACCCTCTGTGTGGAAATTGATGCCCCTCATGTTCTTCCATCACTTTGTGTCTATCAACAGTCCACATGATACTCTTTTACCTGTGGATCTGTCTGCATAATACATACACAAAAGTCACTTTCACTGTAGGAGCCATGCTGATCACTGATGGAGAACTTTGCCCTTCCGTGCCAACCAGTGATCCCCGCACATTAACACTATCCTACACACACACACGAGGGACAATTGGGGTGGGAGGTTGCAACCTTCACGTGGCCCGCCCTGTTTCGCCCTGCAAACAACCCGGCGTGCACAATCAAACAAGATCAAATAGAACAAGTTGTCCGACAACTTTAGGCTGTGCACGCCACACCCCAGAAGAAGACTAGGGACAATTTTAACATTTACACCAAGCCAATTAACCTACAAACCTGCACGTCTTTGGAGTGTGGGGGGAAACCGAAGATCTCGGAGAAAGCCCAGGCAGGTCACGGGGAGAACGTGCAAACTCCTTACAGACAGACGCTACAACTCTTTGGGCGACTGAGGAGACTACTTACGACCATACAGGCGACACGTCGCGTGGTGAAGCCCGTATGGTCGTGAGTAGTCACCCAAAGTCGTACCTTGTTCTGGTCGCCACTTGATTTTCAACATGTTGAAAATTTTCGGCGACCTGCAACGACCTCTGGTGGGTTCCGGCAGTCGCCGAAAAAGTAGTGTAAGTGGGACAGGCCCATAAGGCAGCAACTCTACTGCTGCGCCACTGTGCCGCCCACAGTGTGGTGGACACGGTGTTTTCTTGTCTTTCTTTGGTAAACCAGCAGCTGCAGTTCCTCCTTTCTACATAGATGGGCACACAATGGCTGCCATTGACATGGTGGGCTGAAGAGCCTGTTTCTATGCCTTAATGGTCCTATTAATCTGCTACATGGGTGTATTAAGTGCAGAAATTGAAACATGCCTTAGGAATGAGGTCTATAAATTTAAACTGTCAATTGGTCAAGGAAGGCAGGCACCAACAGAATGTCTAGTATTCTCTGAGGAGGTTATATAAAGGCAATTGTGAGCACAAGATTTTATGTGTTGTGTGCCTTGGCTTTCAGACTTGTCTAACTTGAAAACCCTTGGGATTGCCAGTGAAGTTGTAAATTGGATTATTAATTGCAGAGCTAAATGGGAAGTAGAGATTCACTGTCAGCAATAATTGGTCTAATTGGACAGCTGTGACCATGAGGCTTCTCCAGGGACCGGTCCACTGATTCTTGCTCTTTCAATGAATTGAAGAAAAAGTCTAGAATATGCACTCATTTGTTACATTAATTTGAAACACCGATTGTTCTGAACAGTTGATTGTGTTGGGGGCACAGCAGCAGAAATCAGAAACATGTTGATGGCAAATAGTCTTAATTGCTACCACTGCTGTCTAGAAGTTGGGCTATATGTGTATCTTTAGGGTGTGAAATGCTTTCTGTTGCAGGTAGCAATAGCAGTTTCTCTCTCTCCTTTCCCTCCCCCCTACCGCCAAGAAAAATCCCAAATTATGTTTTTAAATTAGTGTTGAGGTGGCTCCAGCAACAGAGGATGGGCCGGCGAGCGAGGTTGAGGAATCCTGATAAGAGCCTGCGGGAAGAAACTGTGAGAAGATCTCGGAGAAAACTCACTCGTCCACAGGGAGAACGTTCAAACTCCGTACAGACAGCACCCGAGTCTCCGCCACCGCAAGCACAGTAAAGGGCCTGTCCCACTTTCACGACTTAATTCAAAACCTCTGCTGAGTTTAAAGGACCTAAAAACAAAAAGCAAACTCGTGGCAATCTACGAACTCCTACGACCTTCCATATGTTCACGAACTCCTACGAGTATGTCTACGAATTCCCACGACTATTTCGATGCCCTCCTTACGAGTAAAAAGTTGCAATTTCTTTCATCCCGACCATTTTTTTTACTCGTGGACATTTAAAATAAAATCGGGCTGGAAAAAACGTCCCGACTTACCTGATGCCACGAGTACCTATGGCTGGCATAACGAGCCGCTACGATATATCTACGAACTCCTACGGACCCGTTACGAACATTCTGCAAGTTTGAATCCAGGGGAAAAACTCGGGAGAATTTGTGAATAAACTCGTGAAAGTGGGACAGCAACTCCACCGCTGCGCCATCTTGTCACCTGTCTGAACAGAGGGCAGTAGATTGTGTTGGCAGCAACATTCAGGGCTGCAATCAGTTTGCGTTTTGGTCTCAGTCTGCTGCTGCAACATGTGCTATTCCATGGAAAATTAGAAAAATAAATCTCTGCTCGTCAATCAACTGTCACCATATGAGACTAAATCATTGAACCAGGTAAAATTGTCTAATTTGGTAATTGAGTGGATTTGCAGATGATGCTACTGGAATTTAAATAGCTATGATGGAAACACAATTGTACTCTGATTACAAGTCCACATCCTCTGATAGGAGCAGAATTAGGCCATTCGGCCCGTCAAGTCTACTACACCATTCAATCTTGGCTGATCCATCTCTCCCTCCTAACCCCATTCTCCTGCCTTCTTCCCATAACCTCTGACACCTGTACTAATCAAGAATATATCTATCTATCTCTGCCTTAAAAATATCCATTGGCTTGGTCTCCACAACCTTCTGTGCCAAAGAATTCCACAGATTCACCACCCTCTTATTAAATAAAATTCTCCTAATTTCTTTCCTAAAAGAACGCCCTTTAATTCTGAGGCTGTGACCTCTAGTCCTACACTCTCCCACCAGTGGAAACATCCTCTACACATCCACTCTATCCAAGCGTTTCACTATTCTTGTCAGTGGAGAATATGGATAGGTCCTCCAGAGATGCAAGTGGAAGGTTTTTTGTTCCCTGGACTTCCATGTGCCTATCTAAAAGCCTCTGAAATGCCACCATCGTATCTGCCTCCACCATCACCCTTGGCAATGCGTTCTAGGCCTAAGTTAGTTAGATATGCAGCACCTCACTTTTGTGGCTAGGACAGATATCAATAGGACATTCTCCCTGGGGACTTTATTTATCCCATAAACATTTTACCAATGATTTCAGAACTTTAGTAGCTTTAGAACCACTAGCATTTGACAATATGGAACTGGATTCTGGCCTGGCTGGTCAAGTTGCCTATTTGAGCTTCATAAGCAGTCCAGAAAGTATTTTCACAGCATTGGATCAGAAAGCATTTTAAACAATGGAATATATTTGAAAAAGGAACTACAATATTGTGCTTCAAAGACCGAAGCAATTCTTCAGTAAGCTAGCCGCAATAATTGGCCACTGTCGTAGTCGGAAAGGATAGGTTGGGCCAAAGGGCCTGTTTCTCTGCTGTATGACTGTCTATTAACTAAACTGTACTAAACATGGTGTAGGTAGGAACTGCAGATGCTGGTTTACCCCCAAAAATACTTGTTAAATGTTGGAGTAACTCAGCAGGATGGGCAGCATCTCTGGAGAGAAGGAATGGGTGATAATAGTCAATAGACAACAGGTGCAGGAGTAGGCCATTCGAGCCAGCACCGTCATTCAATGTGATCATGGCTGATCATCCCCAATCAGTACCCCGTTCCTGCCTTCTCCCCATATCCCCTGACTCCGCTATCTTTAAGAGCCCTATCTAGCTCTCTCTTGAAAGCATCCAGAGAACCTGCCTCCACCGCCCGCTGAGGCAGAGAATTCCACACACAGACTGTTTCGGGTCAAGCCCCTTCTTCAGGTCTCGACCCGAAAATTCGCCCATTCCTTCCCTCCAGAGATGCTGCCTGTCTGTCCTGTTGAGTTACTGTAGCATATACTACACTAAACATGGTATGTGTTTGTGTGATAAGATGCAAGTGAGAATCAAGACAGAAATAACCAATCTGAGCTTTACCATTTATTTCTATAGAATGACAGATACATTGACATAAGGGAAAAACAGTGACATCATCTCTCATTAGGAATTACTGTAAAAAGTGAAAACATTGCGAACAATACCTACGCAACATATGCAGCAGCTACTAAACAGTACACACGTATTAACAATTTTGTTCTTTGAAAAATTGCCCTTAAGTCGTAGAGGAATTGGTTAACTGATTGCACTGTGCAGTCAGAAAGTGTAATTTGGGGGGAAGACGATACCAAACTAATTAGGACTACTGTACGTGAATGTTGAATTAACAGTATTGGGAATTGGTTTTTGGGGAGATATGCATATCATTTAACATTAACAATCGCAGTATACAGATTTCGCAAAGCCACAGAATCGCAACCCGGTTCAAATTGTTTATGATACTGGACATTCATTCCAATCTTACAGTCAGGACAACTGTTATTAGGGAACTCTCCCGTACTTTAAATATACTTGTGTCAGAGGTTATGGGGAGAAGGCAGGAGAATGGGGTTAGGAGGGATAGATCAGCAATGATTGAATGAGAACTTGATGGGCTGAATGGCTTAATTCTACTCCTATCGCTGATGACCTTTAGTACACGGCAGAGCCCTGATAAAGCAGAATTAATATTAACAAAATTTGAAATGAATATGGTATTATAGCCGAAACACTAAGACTATTTACTAATGCCAGACTTGGCGGCTCATGTTCCTCAAATGGAAAGCTTTTTTTAAATTTTATACGATGCTTACATTTTTTATCTACATAGTTTACCCTAACACAGCTCTCTTCCTGCCTTTGACCTATACTTAATTCCCATTGTATAAACTGAGGTTTCCGTAGAATGCAAAATTTAATTAGCAATACCTGCATGCCATGGTCTGCAGGAAACGGAAGGAGAGATTCCAACTTAAAATAAAAATTGATCCCTTATTTTGAGATGCTTATTTTGAAACAAAAACAGACTATTGTGGCATGAAAGCGAAAGCAAAAATCTTAAACCCTCATCCAAATGGAGTGGTTGGACGGGCAGATGAGCTCCTCAAATTGGTCTACCCAAATGGCTTTATTGCACGCTGACAAATGTGCAGAGGGAGATTTAGACCGAAAATAGACACAAAATCGTTTTTTGATGTCTCAGATACAGTAAAGAAATTGGAAGATAGACACAAAATGTTGGAGTAACTCAGTGGGACAGGCAGCCTCTGGATAGAAGGAATGAGTGACGCTCTTGGTCGAAACTCTTCCTCGGTCTGAAGAAGGGGCTTGACCCGAAACGTCACCTATTCTTTCTCTCCAGAGAATTTTGTGTCTATCTTCATTGCATGCAGTTTTGACTCTCACTACAGCTGTTTGCCAGAACTCTGGATGCAAGACACTACCTTTCCAAAATAAAACTTCAATATGGAAGTTTTACAAAGTTTTTTTTTAATGAATTAATTATCCAAGTGCGGATAAAAGGTAGATGTTGAAATTCTTGGTGAATTACTAAAACGCTCACATAGGAGTCTGGATATAGGAAGAAAAACTAATTGCAAATAGTGTCCAAACAGAAATGGATAATGGGATAACACAATATATAGAGAAACATAAAGTTGTTGCTGTAAATACATCACATTTTGTGCATCAAACTGCAGGGAACATCCATTCCAAATCATGTTTTAATGTTTCAAAATAAATCATGAAATGTCTAACGGAAACTCAATACACGGTCACGCATTCTTGAAGAAAGCATAACATTTGGCAATATTTACACAATGCATGGCTAATGTTGAAAAGACAGGAATATATTTAGACATGTAGAGGTTTACTTGCACAGGAGGGGGTGGAGGCGGAAAAAAGTTTGGTCGCGGTTAAGTTTAGAGAAACAGGCCCTTCGGCCCACCGAGTCCGTGCCTACCAACGGTCCCCGTGAGTGTAGTGAGATATCATGTAGTGTCTGTTGGAAAAGCTTTAACTCTCCAGTCATCTGGAAACTAATTTTAAGGATGAGGGAAATAAAAGCAACAAACATGACAATGATTTACTTTCACCAGCAGCAGTAGAAGGAATTTTACCCCACTGTGGCTGAGGCGAACTGAATAAAATATTCTTTATTCCAGTCACCCTTCAGTCAGTGAGAAATTATTCTCATCAGCAGGCTGTAGCAAACCCTTCCCATCAATTTGGAATAGGTATATTTTTTTAAATACTGAAAACCGCCACTTTACGTGCAGTTTCAATGGATAGTTGTTGGGACAAAATTATTGAAACTACAGAAAAAGAACTTCTATAGAACTCATAAGAGTTATCTTAACAAATTGATAAGTAGGCATAGTGTCTGGGTCTTATGGATAAAAAGCATTACAATGCACAATATATCCATGAAAGTGCTATATTAAAAGAGTTATTTTGTCATTTTAAGATTGTGTAACAGGACGCTGTGTGGAGGGAATGTTAAAGGATGATTGGAAAGAGCTCTTAGTTACTGTACGGTGAAATGTTTACGATGGGACTGGGATGAAGTGCGCGGCCAAATACATTAAAGGGTTGTCAGTATCAGGAATTTTAAGTTTCTGTAGTAATTAAGTAGCAATTAGAATTCAAAAACATGATCTTTGAAGTCTACTGTAATTTTCACAAAAAAACATCTTACATTCACTTTATTTACATTTAATGAAATTAGCCTAATGCAAAGATCAGTCTTACTGTGAAATATTCAGTGGATACATTTGTGACATCAGGAATTTCTAGTTCAAGAGCCGGAGGTAATTTATTTAACTATTATACGTTTCTGATACACAACTGAGAAAGCATTAATCTTTTACTTAAAGTGCTGCAGAACTGTGTTGTATTCCATCACAAAATACTTTAAGAACATGATTCCCATTTGTTTTATACACAAAACATGTCTAAAGTGCTAGCACCTGCAAAATTTACATTGAACACTTTTCTAATAACAGGAATGATAAATTGCCTAGTGTCTTTTTTTTCTTAAATAGCTTTGAAACAAACAATTCTTCAATTTTGTGTTTTCAAGTAAATTCACGAGTAACATGATCAGAACTTCTGTACAACCAGGGTACTACTTTGCAAGTTTAAATCATGAAGTACTTTTCTGTATTCCATGGATTACAAGCAAGAAATATGTTCAAAGTATACGCTTAACCCAAAACAGCAGAGACTAGCCAACTATAAATCATGCTCCTACAATTTCTACAAGTGTACTGAGCAACATTATTACCAGAGCCACTGACCACAGTTTAAATATTATGTACATTTCCTCTACTTTAATCGAAAATTTGGACTCATCTCAGATTATATTTACTGTACAAAATTAATTCACTATGCCTTCCCCATGTACAAACGGTTTCAGATCTGAATACCATGGCAGCTTTGCAAATTAGAACTCTTCAATACTGATCAAAATCAATTAGGAAACTGAGGGGGACTACAAAACAGGAATGCGAGCTTTCTATAATTAATTGCAAGTCACCCTTTCCCAGTTTTCCATTTCATAACATACGTGTTACAGACATGCATTTTATTTGTCTTAACCGAGACCCTTACAGTGTGTAGTAACTTCCATGAAGTAGTTAATAGCATTAGCTTTTTTCCCTTGTTGATTCAATGCTGTATTGATTGACCATTGCCAGTATCTTTGATCCCATATGTTCTTGCTGCTTATACATCATTCAGCACCTGAACTTGCTAACAATGCATTGGTTTCCAATACAGGGGAATCCAATTGCATTTTTTTTTATAATGGGTTCTTAACTGGAAACCAAGTTGATCATTTCTCCACCTGGACAATTATAATCTAGCCTCTGTACAGGCAGCATGATGTTTATGGCTCGTACTTCTATAATCCAGGCCAACAGCCCTTCTGTGCCTTAGTCCCTGACCTATTCTGGTTCCAGTGTCTAGCCCTCTGGCCTCCCTCTTTCAGATCCATTTGAAAATGCTATGAGATACTAGCTGACAGAGTGGAGTACAAAGCTCAGAAACAAGGGTGGAAATAACATTCAGTGATACAAGTGCAGACACTGTCTGTAATGTGCTGTTCATTCCTTCCAATTTTCATTGGAGAAAGCTTGACCAAAGATTATGCAAAGATACTTTAGTAAAGATGCATAAATTGTGGTTATAGCTTGAACAAGATCAGCACAGTTGCAAATTAAGTGACAATAAGCAACATCCTTGTAGCGATTACTGCTCCGGCCACAAAGCCACAAGCAATGCAGAACTGATTGAGACTCCAACCAAATTTCTGAGAAGTTTGACAATGTCAGAGTTTTTTTTTAAAGCGTTTGCAGCTGATGAATACTGCAAAACAGATTAAGACTTTCAAGTGACAAACACTTAATTAACGGAAACCATTAAGCTGCTAAATAAATCTCAAAAAAATAAATATTAGAACGTAAATCAAATTTTCCTGTGAGCTAACTGGTCCGTTAACTCAACATCGTAAGATGACTTGAGGTAGCGTCAGGGTTTATCTGACACATAGGACATTTTTAAAGTTGATTTATTCTATTTAACTTGCAATGAGTGTGCCAGAAATTCAGAACTGATGTGTCTGATTAGGTTTGAATGTTAGACACTTGGGAGAAATTCATCTTTAGTTGCCAGTTCCAAATGTGTGGTGGCAGAGTTTGACGATTAGTGCCACTGACCTCCGCATATTGATACCCAGCAAGGTCAAAAGAATCTGCTGCCCAAATAAAGAATACAAGTTACCTCCTCACACATTTGATTCTGAAATCCAAGATCAATTTGATCCCTTGCACCTACCTCCTGGTTGCATTTACGTAGAATGACCAGAAGAATCCCGAATTCACAAACACAGATGGGAAGTTAAAACAAATGGATCTATCGAAGCAGCTTCTCTTATTTTATGCCACTACAAACTCGCCAAACTTTCGCTAATACTCTGCATTCCACAAAAGAGCCTTGGAGTAATCACAATGTCGAACTCAATACAGTAATCAATACCAGGAATAATTTACGGGCTAGGAATTTCTCTAAGCCCACCTGTAGATGTTCCTGGCATTCTGGCAGTGTTATTCAACTACTGTTCCCACATTTGCATGTGTGCATGATTTTTCTTGAAGCTGGAAGGATCCTATATCATCACAAACAATTTCAATATCGATAACGTCACATCTTTTAAAACTATTTTGCACATTGTTCTACGGTAACCAAGATCTTGGCTTCTAGTGTACATCACAAATATTAGCTGCTTTTCAGAACACCTGATCTCTGAACAATATTGACGGAGAAGGTAAAATAAAACATACACGCTGCACTTTCCACCTGACCCTGGATCCAGGGGTTCTGCTGTAAACTGACGAGGTGCGTTAATGCAGAAGCTTACATCTGGTTGTTGTAGGCGTAGTTGGGGGTGTCCGAGTACTCTGTGTACTGTGGGTTCTGCATGGACCCCTGGACTGCTCCGACAGCAGCTTGCTGGGCTGCCTCTTGCACATGCGGGTTCTTCCATGCCCCCGTCGTCCATTCCTCCTGAGCTTTGCTCATGCTGCCCCCACTGCCGCGGTAATAGTTGTGAACCTGAGGATCAGGGAAAAAAAAGAGTCCATTTTAAATCAGTGCCTCAAATTTAATTTCCACGGAATGTTTATGTTTAGTTTATTGTCACGTGCAGTGAAAAGCCTTTTGTTGCGTGCTAACCTGTCAGCGGAAAGACAATACATGATTACAATCGATCCATTTACAGTGTGTAAGATACATGATAAGGGAGGATACATAGAAACGTTGAAAAGAGGTGCAGGAGAAGGCCATTCGGCCCTTCGAGCCAGCACCGCCATTCAATATGATCATGGCTGATCATCCAGAATCAGTCCCCCATTCCTGCTTTCTCCCCATATTCCTTGATATTGTTAACCCAAAGAGCTATATCTAACTCTCTCTTGAATTCACCCAGTGAATTGCCCTCCACTGCCTCTGTGGCAGAGATGCTTGAGGAGGCTGTGGAGGCCAAGTCAATGGATATTTATAAGGCAGAGATAGATACATTCTTGATTAGTACGGGTGTCTGTGATGGGGAGAATGGGGTTAGGAGGGAGAGGTAGATCAGCCGTGATTGAATGGCTGAGTAGACGTGATGGGGCGAATGGCCTAATTCTGCTATTATCACTGATGATCTTATAAATGAAGGAGGCAGACCAGAAATGTAATTCAATTGCAACAATGAAGATGATGATTCAACTTACAGACCAATGGTTGTGAAAAGCTGTTTGATTCTTTCTATTCAAGGAACCTTTGTTATTTGCTTCAGCTATTTGTGATAGCAGGTACATATTTTCACTTTCTGCCAAAATATTTTAACGCAAAGGTGTTTGATTTATTAATGTCTTCTCATGTCTAGGTAATTTCGCAACAAAAATAACATAGATAATTGATTGATAGATAGAAAAATACAAAATGGGAACAGGCCCTTTGGCCCACCGAGTCCACATCCTGATCATTGATCACCCATTCACACGAGTTCAAGGGAAAGACCACATAATGCTGGAGTAACTCAGCGGGTGAGGTAGCATCCCTGGAGATCACGGGTAGGTGACATTTCAGGTCCAGGGGTGCCTGACCCACTGAGTTACTCCAGTATTTTGTGTCTTTCCGTGGTAGAACAGCATCTGCAGTTCCTTGTTTCTACGGCCTCGTTCCATTTTAGCCCACTTTCCCATCCACTCCCTGCACACTTGGGGCAATTTACAGAGGCCAATTAACCCACAAACCCACATGTTTTTGGGATGCGGGAGGAAGCCAGAGCACCCGGGGGAAACCCACTCGGTCACAGGGAGAACATGCAAACTTTGTGTGTACAGTAGCCAAGGCCAGGACTGAACCGTGGGTCTTTGGAGTTGGGAGGTGTAGATCAGTGTCACTCATGTTATGAGTCATGCTTTGTAGCTCCGCTCACTAGATTAACAGAAAGCTTCTCTCCATCAGTCTTGAGTTATGTGTTAAGATGACGTTACCGATGCTGTATTGCTAATAAAGTCTTTGGATCTTCATCACTGTGCGTGACTTAACTTATTCCAACAGCAGAGCTCAACATGGTGTCGGAAGTGGGATACTTCTGCAGTTGTATAGGGCTCTGGTAAGACCACATCTGGAGTATTGCGTACAGTTTTGGTCTCCTAATTTAAGGACATCCTTGTGATTGAGGCAGTGCATCATAGGTTCACGAGATTGATCCCTGGGATGGCGAGACTGTCATATGAGGAAAGATTGAAAAGACTAGGCTTGTATTCACTGGAGTTTAAAAGGATGAGAGGGAATCTTATAGAAATATATAAAAATTATAAAAGGACTGGACAAGCTAGATGAAGGAAAAATGCTCCTAATGTTGGGCGAGTCCAGAACCAGGGGCCACAGTCTTAGTATAAAGGGGAGGCCATTTAAGACTGAGGTGAGAAAAAACTTTTTCACCCAGAGAGTTGTGAATTTGTGGAATTCCCTGCCACAGAGGGCAGTGGAGGCCAAATCACTGGATGGATTTAAGAGAGAGTTAGATAGAGCTCAAGGCATATGGGGAGAAGGCAGGCACGGGTTATTGATTGGGGACGATCAGCCATGATCACAATGAATGGCAGGGCTGGCTCGAAGGACCGAATGGCCTCCTCCTGCACCTATTGTCTATGTTTCTATGATACGAACTCACGCCTCCAATTGGAGACCCACGCCTCCAATAGCAGCTCTATAATGGTAGGAACGGAATAGAAATTTGGCCTGAATGAAAAGCAGTTCTGCATGGATTTGGCATAGAACGTCTAGCTCTAATATATTGTCACCAACACGGAGCAGACCAAAGCATGGCTGTAGCACAGCACAGCAGGGAATTCCAATCAGACGCTTAGAACTCCATTTGCCCAAAATGGACAGCTGAAGCTCAGAGGGGGTCCTTTCCCAGACGGCAGCCCATCATAAATAAATTAGATAGACACCAAATATTGGAGTAACTCAGCGGGACAGGCAGCATCTTTAGAGAGAAGGAAAGGGTGACGTTTCGGGTCAAGACCCTTCTTCACACTGTTAGGGGAGAGGGAGTCTAGAGATATGGAATGGTAAGGTGTGAAAAGGAAACTCTCAGTCTGAAGAAGGGTCTCGACCCGAAATGTCACCCATTCCTTCTCTCCAGAGACGCTGCCTGTCCCGCTGAGTTACTTCAGCCTTTTTCTTCGGTCTATCTTCGATATAGACCAGCATCTGCAGTTCATTCCTACACAATAAATAAATTAGATTTAACTGAAATGAATAACAGCAAAGCTGAAAGCAAAACGTAAAATGTTCCATTATTTTAAAGAAATGCATGGGTGATAAGATAGCATTCTATTTGGTAATTTGAAAGGATATTTATTTCACGTTCAGATGCTGAAAGCATACCTCTGCATCTGCTATCTATAACAGGCATAGTGATAGATGAAAGCATGACAAATATTTGAGCTAGGTTTTGCTGTCTGTGATATTCTAAAGAATTTTCCCTAAATGTGAAAAACCAAAGCAATATACTGTCCAAATTAGAATTACATTTACTTTAACTTGCATTCAGCTGGAGGTTACTTTCAATGCAGTTTACTCATTGGAACAACATTCATTTCTCAAAGCCCCTGCTGTGTGGAGCTGATATGTCCAACGGGTATTAAACACAGGTTTACCACAGCTCGGGTATTGCAACCAATTCTGATTCCACACTTCAGTAAGGATGCAAAGGGCTTAAAGAAGGCGCAGAAAAGATTTTAGAATGGATCCAAGGGGATTTCAGCTTGAAGGTTACACTGTTGAAGCTGGAGTTATTCTCCTTGGTACAAGATCATGAGTGGTTTAGACATGCAGGTAGCTGCTCCCTTTAGTAGATGGTTCAACAACCAAGCAGCACTGATGGGGATGATCAGCCGTGATCGCATTGAATGGCGGTGCTGCCTCGAAGGGCCTAGTGGCCTACTCCTGCACCTATTGTCTACTGATTTAAAACTGGGCAAAAGAGGGGAGGGGCAATAGAAGCTTTTTGAAAAATCTAGAGAATAGTAATGACCTGGGATGTTATAGTAACAGGTAACTTTCAAAAAGGGTCTACATACAATGAGAAGATAATGGTTCCATGGTATGTTATTGTCACACATGGAAGCCCTTTTAACGCAGTTCAGTACAAACCTTCCGCATCACAGCCATCCTTAAGCCCAAGAGTGTAAGAATAGTAGATCCTACTGAAACAGTACACAATTTGCAGGGAGACGGGGAAAGAGCGGGATAATGGGACAAAATGCCGCTGGTTTACTGAAGGGCCTGTCCCACTGTGCGATTTTTTCCGGCGACTTTTTCATAGTCGGGGCAGGTTGCCTAAAAAGTTCAAAGTGTTGAAATTCCAGCGGCGACCAAAAAAAGGTACGACTCTTTGGGCGACTCCACACAACCCTACAGGCGTCACCCCGCGACACATCACTCATTCCTTCACGCGAGAGATGCTGCCTGTCCCGCTAGAGTTACTCCAGCTTTTTGTGTCTACCTGCGGTTTAAACCAGCATCTGCAGTTCCTTCTTGCACTAGATGTCAAATATACCATGGCTTACTAATTGCTGGAAAATAGCAGCATAACTCTGGCGTCAGAGAAGATGCAGCCGCACTCTATGTGGACACTGTACGGAACATTAATTGGAGGACATGACCTTTGTTTACACTGGTAACAAGACTAATGATACATTAATTGAATTCCCCCAAAATATGATAGCCACACATTAGGAATTCAACAACGCACAATTATTCTAAAACTGTAATTAATCAAACACAGTGAACAGCTCTAGATTTCAGGAAGCCCGGAATAAAAAAGTTTAATTTTAATTATAAAGGACCAACACTTCTATTGGTAAAGAGCTGATAAAATCAGAACTAGTTACTGCCTTCGAAATGTTTTCATTTAAGTGGACCCTCAAAGACTACAATGTACCAGACTCATTTACATTTTATTTCATAGTCGTGCAATATGAAACCAGGCCTTCAGTCAATGCCGGCCAGTGATCACCCATTCTACGCTATCCCACTTTCTCAATTCATTCCCTACACACCAGGGACAATTTACAAAGACCAATTGACTTCCTCACTTTGGGATCTGGGAGGAAACCGGAGCACCCAGAGGAAACCCACACGGTCACGGGGAGAACATGAAAACTCCACACAAGGAAAACCCCTAGGTCAGAATCGAACCAGAGTCTCAGGTGCTGAGGCAGCACATGTACAAGCTGTGTTTCTGTACCTACCCTCCCATTGCAAAATAACAGCTGCCGGAGGCTGAAATCCCAACACCCAGTGCCAGGGTTGTTGAAGCCCAGCTCTTTGGTTTAACAAGCTGATCAGGAAGTCTGGCTGCTTCCTGGTGGCGGAGTTGGATTTATGTGAGGTGGCCTTGGTGTGGAAGATGCTCTTCAAACTGTGCAGCATCTTGGATAATACAGCTCACCCCCTCTTGGTCAACCTGTGGAGTAGCTTCAGCAACAGACTGGTTCCACCAAGTTACAGAACGCCACAGGAGATCCTTTTTTTCTGTGGCTATCAAACTGTACAATTCCTCCCCCTTCAGTCTTGGGGTAGACCGACTCCCCTCCCTAATCTTTGCACATCCCCAATCCTTTCCACTCATCACTTTAATATCATGTTTCATGTAGCTTGTGTTTTACGACTGTTGGCAGATCAGTTTCCCTCCTATGATAAAGTTCCATCGTATCGTAAGGCAAGTGGACATGGAAACGGAGCATGCAGGACCACTAGATCATAGATGCTGTAGGGATTATGAAGACGCTCAGCTTTTTACCAGCTCTTCAGTCTTGGCTTTAAATGTTTAATTGTCTGCTTATTCTCAGATCAGTTTGACTCACGGATTTAATTAGCAAATTATTTTCTTTTGATCAAAGGTTTCTGGTTTATTCCATTATAAATAACTGTGATTCATTTAACAATCGAGCCCAGTTCCTGTGCACTTGCAAAGCTTCTGAGAATCGCGTCAGTTTCTATATATTCCTTTTTGAGAGTTTGCAGATCAGGCCTCTGGAATAAGTGGAATTACACGATGCATCATTCACATCCACAACTGATTGACAAACTGCAAAGCTATTTGATTTTTGAAAAGGAACAACAACAAAATTGAAATGTCCCAGAACTTCATAGAGATAGTTTCTTCCACAAACTTATGACAAAATCTTAGCCCCACTGAGTCCATGTGAACTTTACAGATGGTGCAGCTAGTAGAGCTGCTACCTTAACAGCTCCACATTAAGCCGGCTTCACTGCTGACCTCTGGTGCTGTCTATGTGGAGTTTGCACGTTCCTCCAGTGACTACTGTGCTTTCCATCATATTCCCACAGCGCTCCAACTCCCACAGACCGGAAGATTAAGAATATACGTACACACACACACACACACACCATAAGAAGGATAGAATTGCACTACAGAGGATGAGGAGCAGATTCAAATAGTTGCATTGGCAGTTCCTTCCTACATGTTTTAAAACTGTGTTTTAAAGAAATCAAAGGATGGTGGATGTATGGAACAAGTTCCAGAGGAGGAAGTTGAGGCTGGGACTATCCCAACATTTAAGACGCAGCTAGACAGGTACATGGATAGGACAGGTTTGGAGGGATATTTCGGATAGCTGGGACATGTTGGCCGGTGTGTGCAAGTTGGGCCAAAGGGCCTGTTTCCAGACTGTGCCTGCCACTCTCAATCCTTTGTCCATGAACAAAGTTCTGCGGAGCGAGTCTCGACTTCGGCCTAATCACACACGCTTTACCTTGGTCAGAGCGACGAAAGACAGCACAGCTACAGCTGTAAACATTATAGTTGGAATCAGCATCACGACCGCCGAGCCAACATTGGTCCCAAAGAATCCAATCGCAGCAATCCAGCCACTGTCAAGAGAGAATAAACACATTTGGCTTTTAAATGACACAGACGACCGTTTATTTTAATAACACAAACAGAACACAAAGTCCAATTGTTAGAGTGATGCAGATCAACTCCTCCACAAAGTAATAATTCCATCCTAAATATAATTTATTGGTGTGGAGCACTTGTGGACAAAACCACAAGTTCTTCCAGCCTCAAGCAGTTTGGCATTCCCATATCACAGTGTAGATTTATTTGTTCTGTTGCCTAATTGACCTCTTGCACAGTGCAGCCGTTTTCAAGTTTTGGTGGTAATAGCATATGGTTTGGGATAGCAAACACTGGATCCAGGAAAGAGAATTGGGCATTTTGTCCGAACCAAAGGCACCTTTGTAAGCCTTGGTCCAGGCAACACCTGATGCAGGTTATCCAATATAATGACAACATTGGCACAGCGGTAGAGTTGGGTTTGATCCTGACTATGGATGCTCTCTGTACGGTGTTTGCACGTTCTCCGTGATCACTGTGGATTTCTACACGTGCTTTGGTTTCCTCCCTCATGCAGGTTTGTAAGTTAATTGGTTCATGTCCTACACACTCCCTAGTGTGTAGGACAGAACTAGTGTACTTGTGATCGTTGGACGGCATGGACCCAGTGGGCCGAAGGGCCCGTTTCTAAACTAATAATCATACTGAAGTTCAAGATCTGGTTCACAAGTTCATACAAGCTCTGAGCGGACTGTGGAATATTCTACAGTCCGCTCCACATCAATTCCACAGTCAAGAAGGCACAACAGAGGATGTACTTCCTACGGCAGCTGAGGAAGCACAATCTGCCACAAGGTCCAATTCTACACGGCCATCGTAGAGTCTGTCCTCACCGTCTCCATCATGGTCTGGTTTGGCTCAGCCACCAAGCACGACACCAGAGGCTGCAGTGAACCGTCCGATCAGCTGAGAAAGTTGTTGGCTGCAACCTTCCCTCCATTGATGAACTGTACACTGCGAGGGCCAGGAAGCGAGCGGGCAAGATCATCTCTGACCCCTCTCACCCTGGCCACAAACTCTTTGAATCACTTCCCTCTGGAGGCGACTCCAGACTGTCAAAGCTGCCACAGCCAGACATAAAAACAGCTTTTTTCCCCACGTGTAGTAGCTCTACTCAATAGCCAAAAAATTGTAGCCTCCTTTTGCTCTGGTATCTTGTTTGGTTCACATGTTTGATCAATTATTCTTGTTTAGTGTTTTGTGTGTCATTCATAACTATCACTGTATGTCATGTTGTCAGTTGTGGGCAGAGCACCAAGGCAAGTTCCTTGTATGTGAATACTTGGCCAAGAAACTTATTCATTCATTCATTCATTCTTATCACCTTGGGAGTGTGAAAGGTGTGAAAGTCACAGTAGCTTTGAAGATACTGCCTGTATGAGCAACAGTGTATTTACTGCCATTTGCCGACCACAGCACCATATAGTAGGGAAAGGTCATGTGCGGGAAGGAACTGCAGATGCTGGTTTAAACCAAAGATAGACACAAAATGCTGGAGTAACTCAGCGGGACAGGCAGCATCTCTGGAGACAAGGAATGCGTGACGTTTTGGGTTCGGATATCATTCATTCATTTGTTCTATATCTCTCTAAATCACTGTCCATATCCCACTTTCCTTTCCCCCTGACTAGTCTGAAGAAGGGTCTCGACCAGGAACGTCACCCACTCCTCCTCTCCAGAGATGTTGCCCGTCCCGCTGAGTTACTCCAGGTTTTTGCGCCTATCTACAGCTCATTATGTCAACTACAATGAAACCCTTTCTGCAAGAACAACCTTCAGGATCCAGAACAGCCCCATTATTATTCCTATTTAGGAGATACTGTACATTGCACAGTATTATCTGTAAACAAAAAATATAAATATATATACACTTAAGAATGCTAATAATCAACAGGTGTGATGTATAATCTATTCAATACTCTTCATAGAACAGGGTTGGAATGATTAGCCATATTATGCTTTAATTCATAACATACAAACTCGTCAAGCAGAAACAGCTGTATATTATATTATTTTATATTATTTATTAGCTGCCAGCAATATTTTCTAATGTTAAATCTTATCTGCACTTTCATTAAAAGTCACATCTACCTTCCCCCTCATATTGGAGTAAGGTCAATAGTTGGTGGCGCAGCGGTAGAGTTGCCGCCTTACAGCGAATGCAACGCCGGAGACCCGGGTTCGATCACCACTACTGGTGTTGCCTGTACGGAGTTTGTACATTCTCCCCGTGACCTACGTGGGTTTTCTCCGAAATCTTCGGTTTCCTCCCACGCTCCACAGGTTTTTTGGGTGAATTGACTTGGTAAATGTAAAAACTGTCCCTAGTGGGTGTAGGATAGTGTTAATAAGCAGGGATCGCTGGTCAGCGCGGACACTGTAGGCTGAGGGGCCTGTTTCCGTGCTGAATCTCTAAACTAAACTAAAATTGATTTCAACATTATTTTAAAGTACACAATCTTAAAGTAGAAACAAGGAACTACCAGAGGACTCTGGTGACCAGAAATGTAATCTATCCATGTTCTCCAGAGACGCTGCCTGACATGTCAGCTTATTTTGTTATGTCTGGTTTTAATTTGAAACTCAAGTGAATCTGCCGCTCAGAGTTCACTATGGAAATGGATTTGTCAATCAATTATTCACTTAAAACATCAACTGTGTCAGCATTACTCGGTTAATAGCACCAGGAGTCCACGTTTAGAGGTACAAGGAACTGCAGATAGTGGTTTACAAGAAAATCATTCTGGGATAACTCAGCGGGTTAGGCAGCATCTCTGGAGGACATGGACAGTCAATTCTAATTCCAGATGGATACATCTGCTGGTTTGTAAGCGTGGAAAACCTAGTCACCAAAAAATAAAATAAAATTAGGAACCACTGCATCGTCATAACTTTCATCTTAAAATGGAGATTTAGACAATAGGTGCAGGAGTAGGCCATTCGGCCCTACGAGCCAGCACCGCCATTCAATGTGATCATGGCTGATCATCCCCAATCAGTACCCCGTTCCTGCCTTCTCCCCATATCCCCTGGCTCTGCTATCTTTCAGAGCCCTATCTAGCTCTCTCTTGAGACCACATTTGAAATCACATCTGCTCTTAAATGATGTATGTGTTGGAAGTAACTGCAGATGCTGGTTTAAACTAAAGGTAGACACAAACAGCTGGAGTAACCCAGTGGGTCAGACAGCATCTCTAGAGAAAAGGAATGGATGATGTTTCGGCTGGAGACCCTTCCCCAGATAGTTGCTTAAGAAAGAATTGCAGATGCTGGAAAAATCGAAGGTAGACAAAAATGCTGGAGAAACTCAGTGGGTGAGGCAGCATCTATGGAGCGAAGGAATAGGTGACGTTTTGGATCGAGACCCGGAAAGGTCTCGACCCGAAACGTCACCGATTCCTTCACTCCATAGATGCTTCCAGGTCTCGACCTGAAACTTCACCTATTCCTTCGCATCATAGATGCTGCCTCACCCGCTGAGTTTCTCCAGCATTTTGTCTACCTTCCCCAGATAGTGAAGGGTCTTGACCTGAAACGTCACCTATTCCTTGTCTCCAGAGATGCTGTCTGACCCACTGGGTTACTCCAGCTGTTTGTGTCTTGCTGGAAGTAGTTATTTGGCCTTTATCATAAGCTGTTTACGGGATCTCGTTCTGCAAACACTGTCCACAACATTTCCTTTATCGCAACGACTACATTTCCAGGTGCGGCAGAGGTTCGCCTGCACCTCCTCCAACCTCATCTATTGCATCCGCTGCTCTAGGTGTCAGCTGCTCTACATCGGTGAGACCAAGCATAGGCTTGGCGATCGCTTCGCCCAACACCTCCGCTCGGTTCACAATAACCAACCTGATCTCCCGGTGGCTCAGCACTTCAACTCCCCCTCCCATTCCGAATCCGACCTTTCTGTCCTGGGCCTCCTCCGCGGCCAGAGTGAGGACCACCGTAAATTGGAGGAGCAGCACCTCATATTTCGCTTGGGCATTTTGCACCCCAGCGGTATGAACATTGACTTCTCTAATTTTCGGTAGTCCCGACTTTCTCCTCCCCTTCTCAGCTCTCCCTCAGCCCACTGGCTCCACCTCTTCCTTTCTTCTTCCCGCCTCCCCCCACCCCACCACCCTCACATCAGTCTGAAGAAGGGTTTCGGCCCGAAACGTTGCCCATGGCCTTCGCTCCATAGATGCTGCCTCACCCTCTGAGTTTCTCCAGCATTTTTGTCTTCCTTAAGTTTTCCAGCATCTGTAGTTCCTTCTTAAACAACGACTACATTTCAGAGACTACTTTTTGTAAACTACTTTGGGACAGCTCTCAGGTCTTAAGAGATGCTTTATAAATGCAAGTCAATCTTTATTGCTTCCTTCACATCTGACCCATTTTCCACATTCAAAAGGAATGGCTTTAAAAGCAGATGCTTGGCAGATCGCCATGGTGACCGCATCCACAATTATTGGGCCATCAAACAACTTTTTGTTGTTTGTTGGCAAGAAAATAAGAGTACATTAGAGACCTGTGCCTGCTCGGCATTACTCGACGGGGATATGAAAGGCAAAAAGATTTCATTGCTCAATCCTCAGATCACTATATTAATGCATAGCTAACAGCTATGTTTTTGTCATACTGGCAAAGCAAAAACTAAAAATCTCGTTTCTCATGTTAAATTGCTAGTGTTTGCTAAATCAAGTATTACATGAATTATATAGATACCCTACAAAGCTTTTCTAAAAATCTGTGCCGTATGCTTTAAAACATCCACAATAAACTAGATATCCAGATAAATTAGAATTGCCTCTCCATGTCCTCCAGAGATGCTGCCTGACCTGCTGGGTTATTCCTGCACTTTTCTTTTGTAAACCAGCATCCTTCGTTCCTTGTATCTCTAAACTCCAATTCCAAAGCTTAGTTATACGATAAATGCGCTGTTGGATCAAAAAGATTAAAAATAAATTAAAAATCTCAATCCAGATTGCAGAACCATCCTATAGCAAACAGAGAGCAGTCCTGAGCAGCAGTCTGAAGAAGGGTTTCAACCCGAAACGTTGCCAGTCTGAAGAAGGGTTTCGACCCGAAACATTGCCCATTTCCTTCGCTCCATAGATGCTGCCTCATCCGCTGAGTTTCTCCAGCATTTTTGTCTACCTTCGATTTTCCAGCATCTGCAGTTCCTTCTTGAACAGCAGTCCTGAACTACTATCTACCGGAGTGGTGATCTTCGGACTTTACTGGCTTTACCTTACACTAAACGTTATTCCCTTATCATGCATTTTTACACTGTGGACGCTCGATTCCCGCTGGCTGGTTAGCACGCAGCGAAAGCTTTTCACTGTGCATCGGTGCACGTAACAATGAATTAAACGAAACTGAACGATTTATAGGACCTTCATTTCAATGTTAGTTGAGTCAGAAATGAGATGCCTTGTGCGCAAACACAAACTACCAGCAGCAGTTCATGATCCTAATGCCTCCCTAACACATAATCTCACCCTCGTTAATAGCACAAATACATTTGATAAATGTCCTATAATCACACTGCGATGGAGAAATATTATACTTAGAATGAGAAAGAGATGTGCTTGATTGCAGCCATTTGGAAGAGACCAGTGACAGAAGATACCTTTTTCTCATCCTCCTGAAAATTGGACCAGCAGCTCTAACCACAATGATGATACCTTCAATCATCTGTTCCCAGCTTTCAAGGAAGCAATCCAATACAGACACAGGACCCAGAGGCGGATGCTTCATAACTGTGCAAATCAAATGCTGCCCAATTCTTATAAGATCATAAGTGATAGGAGTAGAATTAGGCCATTCGGCCCATCAAGACTACTCCGCCATTCAATCATGGCCGATTTATATCTCCCTCCTAACCCCATTTTCCTACTTCCTCCCCATAACCTCTAACACCCGAACTAATCAAGAATTTATCCATCTCTGCCTTAAATATATTTACTGACTTTGCCTCCACAGCCTTCTGCGGCAAAGAATTCCACAGATTCCCCACCCTCTGACTAAAGATACTCCTCCTCATCTCCTTTCTAAATGAACATCCTTTAATTCTGAGGCTGCGACCTCCAGTCCTAGACTCTCCTACGAATGGAAACATCTTCTCCACATCCACTCTATCCAAGCCTTTCACTATTCTGTACGCTTCAGTGAGTCCCCCCCCCCCCCCCCTCATTCTTCTAAACTCCAACGAATATAGGCCCAGTGCTGTCAAACGCTCACCATATGTTATTTTGCTATTAACAAACCCATATTGATGTTAGACAAGCCTTGAATCGTGAAGTGATATCGATGATGTTCTTTGAAACTCATCCCAAATTCCACTAAACAAGTCTTCTAACAGAAATTAGATCAACACCCAAGGGAACACCATACAAAATCGTGCAAAGTGGATGATTCAGAAGGATGTTGTTACAGCGACAGCCATATAACTGATACCTGTCAAGTCATCATCTCATCTAGCAGAGTTTCACATATCAGACCATAATTAAATTTGACAGCTTGCTCATTAAGGCCATTTTGTTGTTTGGAGGTTAGGTTTCCAATAACAGGATTGACAGGCGTTTATTTAGAAGCAAAGATAGACACAAAAAGCTGCAGTAACTCAGCGGGACGGGCAGCATTTCTGGAGAGAAGGAGTGGGTGACGTTTTGGGTCGAGACCCTTCTTCAGACTGGTTAGGGATAAGGGAAATGAGAGCTAGACGGTGATGTGGAGAGATAAAGAACAATGAATGAAAGATATGTAAAAAAGTAACGATGATAAAGGATTTATTTAGAAGCAACTGAAGAATCTATTATCATTCTGTATTTATATTGTAATGTGAAAAAATGAAATGTACATCCATTCATCTTGATATGATCTACATTCACAATGCTCGCTATCATGTTAATATGCATCCAAATCCTTTATTAAAAAAAGCCAGATTGTACTTGTTCTAATACATTTTTTGGGGTTTCTTATTAATATAAATTAAACTAGCTGCCATCTGGCCATTATTTAATTCCTTCAGAAACCAGTATAAATCGAACAGGTCAAATTGAATTGTGCTGGATATTAATATTTAAATATATTTAATTATTAAAATACTGTTCAGACAAGTGAATTTCAGTGGGTTAAATATACAGCATTCATCAGATGCAAGATGTGGAATTTGGAATCAAATGTTTCAGAGTGCTTTACAGTTAAGGAAATTGAAATGTAAAACTAAAACTTCATTCATCCAGTTTTAACCCAGACTCCGTCAGAGCACAGAAATTAATAATCGTCAATATTTGATAACAAGGAGCTGCAGATACTGGTTTACCAAAGGCAGGCAATGCTGGGAGTAATTCAGCTGGTCAGGCAGCATCGCTGGAGAACGTGGATAGGTGGCGTTTTAGGTCGGGACCCTTCTTCAAAACACCACATATACATGTTCTTCAACACTGCTGCCTGACCCGCTGATTTACTCCAGTATTTTGCTTACGATAATCACCAGCTTATGCATCCTTCAAAACTCCAATAGGCAGGCAACTAA
Source organism: Okamejei kenojei (assembly GCA_035221665.1). NCBI lineage: Eukaryota > Metazoa > Chordata > Chondrichthyes > Rajiformes > Rajidae > Okamejei > Okamejei kenojei. The sequence continues at coordinate 16,279,863 of CM069169.1, read as the reverse complement.
AACGACGCCACTGTACAGATGCAATACAAAAGCAGAAGACGTTGGAAGCACTCAGCAGGGAAGCCAACAGTTTCAGGTTTCTTCCTCCACAGATGTTGTTGGGCCTTCTGGCTACTTCTAGCATTTCCTGGCTTTGGTTCACATCTTCAGCATTTGCAATTTAGTTTTATTTTAGTTGCGCAAAGTAAAGACAGAAGCTAATTAACCTGCAGACCCGCACGTCTTTGGAGTGTGGGAAGAAATCGGAGCACCTGGAGGAAACCCACATGGTCACGGGGGGGGGGGGGGAGACGTGCAAACTCCACACAGACAACATCCGAAGTCAGGATCGAACCCACGTCTCTGCCGCTGTGAGGCAGCAGCTCTACCAGCTGCGCCACTAATATATCGTGGAATTTGTAAACCAGTATACTTCACTACATGATGGATACAAAAAGCTGGTCTATCTTCGGTTAAAACCAGCAGTTCCTTCCTAAATACTTCACTACATCCAGTATAGCCAAGGATGGCACTTCCTGAACCTCTGCAGCATGCTAAAAATGGGGCTAGGAGAGGAGAGTATGTGAGGTGTTTATGAATCACTAGTTATTTCTCTCTGAATGGACCACCCTGGTTGATCTACATACGATAACTTTAAGTGAATGGCAGCGATGTTCATGTCTTTGGTATTCTACATGCAATGAAAACAAAAATCTAATCCTTACCAGACACCCCAGCCAGGAATTCCAACGGCTTGAATAATACTAATCACCAGCTGCGCCATGAACGTAAAAAAGAATGCCATAAAATTGAACGAACTATCCGTCCTAAAAGCGCAAATGCATAACAGAAGACATTTTCAGACAATTAGTAATCACCAACATTGGCAATCATATGCTTAAGAGATAATGCACCCACCAAGCAACAGACCAGCTAAACTAGAGAACCCACACCACATTTTAAATTTCTACTTGAAATACCAGTAGAGACTTTATATATACATTCACAGAGAAGGGCCAAAGGAAAAGAGCAAGAAGAGTTAGTTCTTGAAGCAAATCAAAGCCTCATCATAGGGTTCAGATTCATCGACATTTTGTTTTACTTTAAACAATTCTGCAGCAAAACTAGTTGAATAACAAAAGCAAAATGCCCATGAAACCTTAATCAAGAATGATTGTCTACAGTCTTTTGAGGGAAAAAAAAGCAAAGATTAACAGAACAAAACCTGACAGTCTCGCATCTTTAGTTTTTTTTAAAAATGTGATATTCAATAACATATTCCTGATTTTCTTCTGCATTGTAAAAAAAACCGTGGGAAGAGATGAAAGCAAGTTCATGTTCAGATTGGCATATCATTTATTTTTACACAGAGCGATCATACATTGTTGTGAAATAAATGATCGTTTTCATGGCATGCAGGACACACGGTCGAACTGCTGTCTCACATCGCCAGAGACCAGAGTTCGATCCTGACTTTGGGTGCTGTCGGTGTAGAGTTAGCAAGTTCTCCTTGTGACCACATGGGACTCCTCCAACTCCTTTGTTTTTTTTTTTCCCACATCCCAAAGGCGTGTGGGTTAATCGGTCTCTAAATTGCCTCCAGTGTGTAGGGAGTGTATGTAAAAGTGGGCTAGCATATACTTAGCGTGAATGGGTGATTGGTGGAGGGCGTGGGAAGAAGGGCCTGTTTCCATGCTGTATCTCTAAATGGCACGGTGTGGTGCCGACATCTCGGGATGGTGGCGCAGCGGTAGAGTTGCTGCCTTAAAGAGCTTGCAGACCCAGGTTCGATTCCGACTATGGGTGCTGGATGTACCTAGTTTGTACATTCTCCCCGTGACCTGCATGGGTTTTCTCAGAGATCTTCGGTTTCCTCCCACACACCAAAGACACACAGGTCTGTAGGTTAATTAGCGTGGTATAAGTGTAAATTGTCCCTAGTGCGTGTAGGATAGTGTTAATGTGCGTGGAGCACTGGTCGGTGGGCCGAAGGGCCTGTTTCTGCGCTGTATCTCTGTAATAAACTAAAACTAATCTCTGCCATTTTGATGCCACTTTAAACTAATGCATCTGTAAACCTAAACAAAAAAAAAGCAACACCAATATCAGATGGAGTATCCTGTGTAACTGCATGCCAGCTCGACTCTGAGAGGGAGGAAGGAAAGTGTGGAAAAACCTGCAGCGAACTATTGAGAATTATGCAGTCAAACAGACCGACTCAGTATCACAACTTGGAGCAAAGTGTGACAGTGATGGTGCAAAATAAAACAAGAGCGTGATTTTAAAACTGTTACACAGACAGTCTTGCTCCTAAGTGAGGGAAAAATAAATCGGTTTGGGGCTGGTTTTTGATTAATATTTGTTTTCTGCAATTCACGACCTCTGCCGAGTTTGCCCTTGACTCATACTCGTAGCATGGTTGTCACAAGGTCGTAGGTCGGTCGTAGCAGACCGTGATGCTAGTCGTAGGTACTCGTTGCATCGAGTAGGTCGGGGCGTTTTTCAAGCATGATGAAAAATGTCCACGAGTAAAAAAAGGTCGTGAATTAGGCTGTGAAAGTGGGACAGGCCCTTAAGTCTGCACTGAGATGAGGATAGCTGGCATTCTTTGGCAATGGGAGTCAATGTGCCACCAACATCAAGTCTGGAAAAAACAAACTGCATCTCTAGAACACAATTTCAGGCAAAGAAATAATCCTACTGCATGCATGATCCAAGATAAGAAAAATGTGTTTCAATTAACGTGGAATTGTGTGTCCTTAGCCAAATAAAGCTGGAAAAGAAGCACAAAACAATGAGGCTACAAATACATCTGGAGCCCCAAAGACAAGGCAGCTTCAAGAATTATTATTTAATCAGGCAAGCAATGTGGTTATTTTCCTCTGGCTCTATTCATTTCTTGCAGCCGACTCTCAAAATAACAGGCTGTAATACACCTGGATGAAATAGTTCAACTCTATTTTGGTTTGTTGATCAGGTCATGCACAATTGAGACAGAGACACGAGAGGCTGCACGTGCTGGAATCTTGAGTCAAACGCAAAGTGCCAGATGGAAATCAGCATCTGTGGAGGGGATAGATGGGCAACGTTTCGGATAAGGACCCTTCTTCAGACTGGTGGATTAGTGGGGGGGCAGCGGGGTAACGCCTGGCAAGTGATAGGTAGACCCAGGTGAGCCGAGTAACAGATAGGTGGAGTAAGTGACTAAGGCCAAGGAGAACATCAGATAAGGTGGACTACAATGCAAAACTCAAGGTCTGCATGGACGAGTTGGGTCAAAGAGCCTGTGTCCATACTGTGTGGCAATTAAGTCATGGGCAATCAAGTATGGATTAAAGTACCATTGATGCATTAGAAAATAATTAGTTTTGGAAATTTAAGCAGCAGTTCAGTAATTGTGCAATCTTCAGATTGTTTCACACTTGCTCTCCAAAGATGACAGGATTGAAAACTGCTGAAAACAGTTAACCAGCCTTGCTGCTGCTAAGCTACAGAATTATAAGCTTTCACAGCACCGAGGGCTGTTATTCCCTGTGGCAGCGCACTGAAGGAGCGAGTAACACAATCTGTTTGCCTGACTTTTCCCATCTTTCTCCAAATATTGCTCCACCCCGAAAAGTGAAATTTTTTGATTACTAATTCTGGCAGCGCATTCCTTGTTCTTATAGTCCCCATATATACAAATAAAATCCTCCAATATATCCTTTCTGTACCACAAAGGCAAACAGTCCGGCCAGTGGAAAGACTGCCTCTTCATTTACCCCCTCAAAATATAAAGCATTCAGAAATCAGTTTTGCTGAAAATGAACATAATCCTCTTTGAAGGTAAGGCTATCAATTGTCAGTGTTCAGTTCACTAAAGTGGTTAGCAATCAGATTAAATCAAAAGCATTTATTTCATATCCTCATACTAACCTTTCTGTCCTGGGCCTCATACAAACATCTTGTATCCTGCTTGGGTAGTTTGCAGCCCAATAGTACGAACACTGAATTGTACAATTTTAGGTAGGTACCCCTCCCCCTTCCCTCCCATCCATTTGTTCTCGCACCTAACTCTCTCCTCCTCCTCCTCCATTCCTTCCTCTAGCTTCACAATTCAAACTCTCGCCCCTTGTCTTTTCATCACTCGCCTTCGACCAGCCATCATCCTACCAAAACCCCTCCTCACTTGTATCAGCCCATTATTTTCCAGGCTTTGTCCTGCCACCCCCTCCCCCCAGAATCAGCCTGACAAAACGTCTCGGCCCGCAACGTCACCTATCCATGTTCTCCAGAGATGCTGCCTGAACCTCGAGTTACTCCAGCACTTTGCGCCTTTTGTAAACCAGCATCTGCAGTTCCTCGTCTCTACGCTTCAGCATTCAATTCACTTAATTTCTGGTGTGCTGAATCGGCAAAAGTTTAGATATAATTATTTGGTTCAAGAAGCCCCAATAATTTGATGTTAAAATGTTTGAACTCTCTCCAAGTCCATGTGACGGGAGCTGTGGAAAATGAGTGACTTTGAGTACTTACTTGAAGGCCTTGTAGATTGGCCTAAACCAGCAAACATAAGAGCAAGGTGTGAACAGAATGAGCCAGAGAAAGGCCAGGCCAAAGTTGACAGCTCCTCCTCCTCCAATCAACCAAGCTAGGCAGCCGATCAAATTCACTGCAAGTGTGATGCTGTTCACTGCAATAAAACATCAGGTAGCACACAACAGCCATCAGTCACATGCTGCACGCAACACTAACATAGAGGTCAGCACTTCCATGGGTGGTGGGGTGAGGCAATGGTATGATCAAAACACGAAAAACTCAGTTTATGGAATGGAGGAAGGTTCCAATATCATTCAATGACAGTGACAATCGATCTTATCTTAAATGGCCAACTGCAACCTGATCTCCACATACCTGGATATGGAGACACTTATCACACCATCAGACCTGCCCTATGAAGTCCTAAGACCTCCACATTGTACCACTTGCCAGAACTATCCATTTAAGTCTCCCATTTCTTCCATAAAATGGATGCTAATTCAGAACTCAGAGATTCACAGGAGGAATGGGATTATTGTTAGACAAATGTGGCCCACGGTATCAGGAAGTAACAAGTATTTAACAACCAGAACATCGGCTGATCATAACATGATGGCCTTTTATTCGCATGGTGGATGTTAACTCTAGACAGTGGCACTTTGTGCAGTTGAGGATGGTCTTCATGGAATCCAAGACCACACAGGATCTGACAGCACATGGAACTATGCTCTAGTCTTTGTTACAACAAGATGGTGATCAAGGAGCCAACAAAATGGTTGCAGCATAGGAGCCTACAAGTTGAGCATCTAGACCATCCTACAACTTCCGGCATGATTATGCTGCACTGCTCATTTCTTCTGACACAAAAGAAATGTATTAATTGCAATAATGTACCAAAAGACCACACGTCTTGTAATTGATCCCGAGTCTGAGGAATATGGTCTATCTGGGACATATGACAATATAACAACTCAATAGACAATACACAATAGGTGCAGGAGTAGGCCATTCGGCCCTTCAAGCCAGCACCACCATTCAATGTGATCATGGCTGATCATTCCCAATCAGTACCCCGCTCCTGCCTTCTCCTGACTCCCGTTATCTTTAAGAGCCCCATCTAGCTCTCTTGATAGTATCCAGAGAACCAGCCTCCACCGCCCTCTGAGGCAGAGAATTCCACAGACTTACCACTCTCTGTGAGAAAAAGTGTTTCCTCGTCTCCGTTCTAAATGGCTGACCCCTTATTCTGAAACCGTGGCCCCTGGTTCTGGACTCCCCCAACATCTGGAACACGTTTCCTGCCTCTTGCGTGTCCAAACCCTTAACAATCTTATATGTTTCAAAAAGATCCCATGCTGCATTCCCTCAATAGCACGAATGTACTTCCTCAAATTAGGGGGCCAAAACTGCACATAATACTCCAGGTGTGGTCTCACCAGGGCCCTGTACACTTGCAGAAGGACCTCTTTGCTCCTATACACGACTCCTCTGGTTATAAAGCTCTTTACACTTTGTCTTGGCTGCTACCTAAGAAGTCGCTGATGCAAGACGTGAAATAACCCAGACAGAGAGGAGGATCCCCAGGATAAAGCCTTTGGTTCAGAATACCAGAGATTGTGATGTTTGCAATACAGTAATAGGATGGACATTGAGTGATAAATGTAATGTTTATGTACCTCAGGAGCTGTTATTCAAATGTGATGCAGTAACCAATATCTGCAATTTCTTAGAAAATTGGTTTTGCTGATTATTTTTGTAGAATTCAAGTCCGACAGATCTTTCGCTTGTAGCACTCCATCAATTGCGACACTCCTCACATAAAATTTCTTTATCAGTGCGTAGTTTCATTGGAGAGGTTGCAAATCCCAGGGAAGTGATGTTAGACGTAGCTTGATTATTCCAAGGGGGAATGCTACAGACTATCTACCTGGTCAATTAGAATACTTGATTAATCTAACCTACTTGACCAAAGGCTCCAACTGGACATCAAACTATGGACATGGGTTCTGGACCAGACCACGTGGAGCTTCTAGGATGCACCGGAGGCTTGAATAGAGTGGCAGAGATGCCAACCCTAAATTTAGTTCACAGTAACATTCAACCCATTTGTCCGTAACAAATGGGGTTAAATGCATTTCTCTCCGTAACATACTCACTTGGGGTTTTAAAGAAGGAACTGCAGATGCTGGAGAATCGAGGGTACACAAAAAGCTGGAGAAACTCAGCGGGTGCAGCAGCATCTAAGGAGCGACGGAGATAGGCGACGTTTCGGGTCGAGACCCTTCTTCAGGATTGGGGTTGTTGCCGGCGGCTATGCGCCTGCGCACTGGTGCAGATCAGTGGGCTGCCGGCGGGCGGGTGCGGCACATGCGCACTTGGCAAGGTTGCCGGCGGGTCTGCGCCTGCGCACTGGGTGGGGGTGGGGGTGGGGGGGAGGCCCGGTGATGGGGCTGCCGCGAGCGGCCGGCTGGCGGCAAGAAAGTGCCGCTGATCGCGCGGGCCGGCGCCGCCCGGGCTCTGGGCCGGGCGTGGCTGCGAGCTGCCGGGCTGGCAAACCGGGGGCACATGGCGCCGGCGTTCACCACGGGAGGAACACCGGCGCGGCGGTGTTCCGTAACAGCATGTTTGGCTGCCGGAACACCGTAAAAAGGTTATTTCGCCGGGACAAAATACGGCGAATCCGGGACACTTGGCATCTCTGGAGTGGGTGTGGAGAGGATGTTTCCACTAGTGGGAGAGTCCAGGACTAGAGTCATAGCCTCAGAATTAAAGGACGTTATTTTAGGAAGATGAGAAAGAATTTTGTTAGTCAGAGGGTGGTGAATCTGTGGAATTCATTGCCACAGAAGGTTGTAGAGACGAAGTCAATGGATATTTTTTAAGGGAGAGATGGATAGATTCTTGATTAGTACAGGAAGTATCTCAACCCGAAACATCACCCATTCCTTCTCTCCAGAGATGTTACTGCTGAGTTACTCCAGCATTTTGTGTCTATCCTCTATTGTACTAAGGATGTACATGAAGCACGTGGTTTAACTTAAGACTGAAAGCTGGGCTACACGCCTACAACAGCGTGTGGAGGGATCACTGAATGTTCTCAGAGGGGATCTATGGCATCTTGTTTTGGGACTTTGTTTCGACACACTTTGCCCATTACAGGTTGTGAAGACATTATGTCACCCCCTCTACTATTGATTTATCAATTTATTAACACAATTTCCGCCGTTGTTTCTCACTGCCGGCATTTTGGCAAGGGTGGTAAATTCTGAACTTGCCAGTAATAACACAAACCATGAGTACAAAAAAAAAAATTGATAGGGTGTCCTGGGCAAAGAGTGCTGCCATAACAAGTACAAACTCTCCTCTCCATATGTGTTAGAGAGATATGCCAAAGGTGTGTCGAGAATTACCTAATCACACCCGTCTAAAGGGCCTGTTTTTTTGGCGACTGTCGGCATCATTGACTGACGTATCAGGTCACCGAAAAAGTCACGGCGTGAGACGTATTGACGCGCGGTGTCTCAAGTGACACAACATTTTTTTGTGGCCACTGGATTTTGAAATATTCAAAAATCTTTAGGCGACCTGATACATTAGTCAATAACACCGGCAATCGCCGTAAAAAATCACCGAGTGGGACAGGCCCTTAGAAGCAGTTCATGATTTAGCACTGTTCAGTTTTTATACATACATGGACAAGGCAGCTGTTAAAACTGCTAGGCTATGGCTTAGTTTGTCTTTCTGACACATTGGGAGTTCAGTACATGTTTGTGATGCTGTGAAATTTCTCCTTGATAGGATTTCGAACACGAGAAGGAAGGAACACCATAAATTGGAGGGGCAGCACCTCATATTTCGCTTGGGCAGTTTACACCTCCAGCGGTATGAACATTGACTTCTCTAATTTCAGGTAGTCCTTACTTTCTCCTCCCCTTCTCAGCTCCCCCTCAGCCCACTGTCTCCGCCTTTTCCTTTCTTCTTTACCCCCCCCCCCCCCACATCAGTCTGAAGAAGGGTCTCGACTCAAAACATTGCCTATTTCCTTCACTCCATAGATGCTGCCTCACCCGCTGAGTTTCTCCAGCATTTTTGTCTACCTTTGATTTTCCAGCATCTGCAGTTCCCTCTTAAACAGAAGGAAGGAACTGCCCTCTCCTGCCAACTGAAAGACCTCAAAATCCTTTCCGGCTTAATTTAAAAGAATGGCTTTGATTTTTCAATAACTAGTTGTGGCAAAATCATGATCATAGCTGAGGCAAACAGGGAGAGTGAACTGGAACATGGGTCCCATGGATATAAATGAGCAAGCGAGATGTGGATGGACAGTTAATTAACGTTCAATGGTGCACAAATCTAGACTCGAAGGAAACCACGTTCAACAATAAAGGCTGCACAGTCAACAATAGTCTGGGGTACTGACCCTTTAAGGATTTAAATTGGGATGTTAAAATGTAATGCTCGAGCAGGGCAGAACTGCTGTGCCCATTTCTCAATCCAATGGCTTTCCACAGACACCACGCTGCCAATATCAACATCTTCCAAACACTATTGTGAACGACAATGGCGCTCGCACAAAAGAATACTTTGCAGTTTGGAGGTTTTGTTGAAATGCAAAAAGAAGAGAAATAACATGCAGGTTTGCCCAAGAGTAAGCGAAACAGTCTGTAATTTTGAGCTTGAAAGGTGGTGCTTACAAGAGGAGTGCCTGGCTCAGTTGGAAAGGCAGCTAATCAGTTGCACAAAATGCCATAGAACTCTAGGCCTGTGTGATCCATTGTGTCCACTGGTTACATTCTGAAAGAACTCAGTTAAGCCCCCTACTTTCAATTTTTTATTTTCTAAAATATGAATCCACTTTCCTTTTAAGTCTATTTTGAATTCTGTTTTCACCAAAAGGGTTTCATAACAGCATTCTCCAGAAATAAATCTCCCACCCCTACATTCTTCCACCTGCGATGACTTTAAACTTGCATCCTCTGGTAACCAACTTGCCAGTGAGTCTCCTCACTTTGCCTCGGGTGATTAGAAGCCCTCATAACCTTGTTAAGTTTTAATTGAAACAGCCGTGTGTGCACAGCCCTTGGGATCGTCAGTCCGGAAATCCGTTCTGGACTCGCTGAAACCAAGCACGTCACAGAGCAGGGCACGGAAACAAGAGTATAAACTGTGCAGAGGGCATTCAGTACTCAGAGCAAAGGTGCATCATTTGTTCCAGTAAGTCAGAGGGGAGGTGATAGGCAAGAGGTAGCAGGAAACACAGAAGGGAAATAGCAGAGGCTGAGCCAACTGAAAGTAAACACTGCAGGTACAGCAGGCAGTGAAGAAAGCTAATGGCATGTTGCCCTTCATAACGAGAGGATTTGCGTATAGGAATAAAGAGGTCCTTCTGCAGTTGTACAGGGCCCTGGTGAGACCACATCTGGAGTATTGTGTGCAGTTTTGATCTCTTAAATTGAGGAAGGACATCCTTGCTATTGAGGCAGTGCAGCATAGGTTCACAAGGTTAATCCCCGGGATGGTGGGACTGTCATATGAGGACAGATTGGAAATACTGGACTTGTATTCACTGGAATTTAGAAGGATGAGAGGATATCTTACAGAAACGTATAACATTATAAAAGGATTGGACAAGCTAGATGCAGGAAACATGTTCCCAATGTTGAGAGAGTCCAGAACCAGGGGCCACTAGTCTAAGAATAAAGGGAAGACCATTTAAAACTGAGATGAGAAAAAAAACTTTTTCACCCAGAGAGTTGTGAATTTGTGGAGTTCTCTGCCAGAGGGCAGTGGAGGCCAATTCACTGGATGAATTTAAGAGAGAGTTAGATACTCTAGGGGCTAGCAGAATCAAGGGATATGGGGAGAAGGCAGGTACGGGTTATTGATAGCGGACGATTAGCCATGATCACAATGAATGGCGGTGCAGACTCGAAGGGCCAAATGGCCTCCTACTGTACCTATTTTCTATGTAACTGGTGTCCTGTTCCATTTTCTTCGAGCAAAATCAAAGAGGATATTATACTGTTCATATGGATAAATTCTTTACAATCATTGTAAAAGCTGACTTAGCTTCCCAGGACAGCACCTTCTGAACCCAGCACTTCTGCCCGAGAGAAGGACAAGGGCAGCAAAAAGCATGGAAACACCACCGCCTACAAGCTACATACCATACTGACTTGGAGTTACACCACTGCCTCTCCACCGCGGCTGGGACTAAATCCTGGAACTCCCTCTCTAACCTCAATGGGTCAGTCACAGCAGTTGAAGGAGACCCACCGCCCCCCACCTGCTCAAGGACAACTAGAAACCCCACGTCCCTTCAGATGCATACAGAAAGAAACAGAAAGAATGATTTGTTGGCTGACCTCCATGCACACAGTTAGATCATTAGTTAGCAAGTCAATGATTAAACACATCAAACCACAAAAAAAAACACAGCAAACATTGTTACAATACCCTTTAAAACATTAGGAGCATTTTATACATTTTACATCTCAATCAAACACTTTGTAATGTAGCAGTTGCACTGCTCCACAGCGCCAGAGATCTCGGTTTGATCTTAACATCAGGCGCTGTCTGTGTGGAGTTTGCACGTTCTCCCTGTGACTGCGTCGATTTCCCCCCATAGATGCTCCAGGTTTCTTCCCACATCCCGGAGACGTCGGTTTGTAGGTTAATTGTCCCTCTGTAAATTGATCCTAGAGTGTAGGGAGTGGATGCAAAAGCTGGATAACACGGTATGCACAGGTGACTGTTGGTCAGTGTGGACTCGGTGGGCCGAAGGGCTTGTTTCCATGCTGCATCTCAAACAAAAGTCAGCCTAACTTTTGGTAAATACTCTCCTAGTCTGAAATAAATCCCCATTAGAGGCATATAGCACAGAGACCTTTGGCACAACTCATCCACACTAACCAAAATACCCCATCTAAGCTAGTCCGATTTTCCTGCATTTGGTCTATTACCCTGTGGAGGCCAATTCACTGGATGCTTTCAAGAGAGTTACATAGAGCTCTTAAAGATAGCGGAGTCAGGGGATACGGTGAGAAGGCAGGAACGGGGTACTGAATGGGGATGATCAAGCATGATCACAGTGAATGACGGTGCTGGCTTGAAGGGCCGAATGGCCTACTCGTGCACCTTTTGTCTAAATCTTTCCTATCCATGTAAATGTCCAGATGCCCTTCAACTGTTTACTATTACACCTGCCTACCCAGGCAGATCATTCCATATACCTACCGCTCTAGGCGTTCCATATACCTGCCTACCCAGGCAGATCATTCCATATACCTACCGCTCTAGGCGTTCCATATACCTGCCTACCCAGGCAGATCATTCCATATACCTACCGCTCTAGGCGTGAAAAAGTTGCCCCTCAGGTTCGATTAAATCTCTCTTCAAACTCCGATACCCTCAACTTCTCGATTCTGCTAAACTGGGAAAAACAACCCCGTACATTCAACCTATCTATTGAGTTGGGAGACTGCAACCTTCACGTGGTCCGCCCTGTTTCGACGAATGCAATCAAACCTGGCGTGCACAATCAAATAAGATCAAATGGAACAAGTTGTCCTACAACTTTAGGCCGTGCACGCCACACGCAAGAAGAAGACCCTATCTATTCCACTCAAGATTTCACGCACCTCGATAAGATCACCCCTCAACCCCCCTGCATTCCACTGAGGAAAGTCTTAACCCATCCAACCATTCCATATAGGCCAGGCCCTCAAATCCTGGCGCCATCCAAAGATCTTCTCCGCACTCTGTCCAGCATATATTTGCATATATTTCCTATAGCAGGAAATATAACCCTGCGCACAATACTCGAAGGGTGGCCTCACCAACATCTTATACAACTAAAACAATAACGTCCCATCTTCTACACTCAATTCCTTGAATGATAAAGGCCGGCGTGACAAAAGCCGCCTTCACTACCCTACCTACCCGCGATTCCAGTCTCTGAACTACGTTCTTGTACCTCGATCATTCTGCTCCACATCCCCACGGCCCGACCAGTCACTGTGAAGGTCCCACCCTAGTTTGACCTAAAATGCAACATTTCACACTTGTCTGAATTAAAGTCCATTAGCCATTCTTCTGGCCACTAGCCCAGCTGATCAAGATAACACTGCATTGTTTTTCACAATCTTATATCTGTGCATGCTGTCAAATTACTTTGATAATTGTCTTTAATTGACCAAGTGGAGGAGAAAGGGATTATAGAGAGAGAGCATGGATACTCACTGGTTCATGTGAAGCCATAAGGTCATATGGGACAGGAGTAGAATTAGGCCATTCAGCCCATCAAGTCTACTCCACCATTCAATCATGGCTGATCTATCTCTCCCTCCTAACCCCATTCTCCTGCCTTCTCCCCATAACCCCGTACTAATCAAGAATCTATCTATCTGCTTTAAAAATAACCATCTATTTATCTCTGCCTTATAAATATCCACTGACTTGGCCTCCACAGCCTTCTGCGGCAATGAATTCCACAGATTCACCATCCCCTGACGAAAGAAATTCCTCATCTCCTTCATAAAAGAACGTCCTTTAATTCTGAGGCTGTGACCTCTATTCCTAGGGTCTCCTGCCAGGGGAAACATCCACTATGTGGATGAACAAGTTTTGCACACAACTCCATTTAAAATAAACTCCACACATGTACATATTGAAAAGATTAGGACAAAAAAAAGGTAATAAATCATTGCCAACATCAAACAATGAGCATCTTCCCTAGATTAATGGTTAAACATGTGCTGCAGCACAAAGGGGGCCTGGATTTGTATTGCCGCAAACACATTGTTCAGGACATGAAAGGAGATGATATCCAGACTGTCTGCATCATCATCGTGCTGTTTTTATCATTCTGTATTCACCACCCGCGATATCAATCTTACTGGGATGTGCATTTGGTACTCAATCACTTGGCAATCCAAGACGCCTCTCACAGGCAACACTGGATGTTGCATCTTATTTTAGCTAGCTCTACTGTATTCGCCATCACATCGCCAGCATAACTAGCAGTAAACCTGGGAGAGAGGGGGAGAGAGGGGGGGGGGGGAGGGCACAGAGGGCCCCAGACAGAGAGACAGAGACAGAGAGGGCCAGAGAGGGCGAGAGAGGGGGCGAGAGGCAGAGGCAGAGAGACAGAGAGACAGAGAGACAGAGAGACCCAGAGGGCCAGAGAGAGACAGAGAGACAGAGGGCCAGAGAGAGACAGAGGGCCAGAGAGAGACAGAGAGCCAGAGAGAGACAGAGAGAGCCGGAGGGAGCCGGGGAGACAGGGAGAGAGAGAAAAAGCACGAGGGAAAAGTAGTGAGGGAGAAGGAGAAAGGACGATGACCAATTCAAGGGTGGAGAGAGTGAGGCTGTACATGACACTATCAGGGTTGTTAGTTGAGTTTAATGGAAAAAAAATTAAAACTCATATTGACAGAAGTCATTAATAATTGAGAAAGCTCAAATCAAATTTTAAAGATTTAAGGCAAAACAGCAGATCTTTGACTTCAAGAATGATTTCTATCGTGGATGATGATCGTGGCCATTGAAGGAAATGTTGTGGTAAATGGTGAGATGCTGCCACCTAATGGTGGTCTATGTTACGGCAATCTATATTCTTTCAAAACATTCGAAGCAAAGCACCAATTGAAATGACCATTCTAAGGATTAAAATAAGTTGAATTTACAGCTAGAAGCCTTCGGCCTTCTCCAGAATTTGTTTGCAGCTGTTCATTAATAGAATCAATTATGTTAAAATTACTAATTCTTACACAGTGTACACTAAATTGAAGAAAAATTAACGTGGTTTTCACTAATTCTCTGCCACAGAAGGTAGTTGAGGAAAGTTCATTGGCTATATTTAAGAGGGAGTTAGATGTGGCCCTTGTGGCTAAAGGGCTCAGGGGGTATGGAGAGAAGGCAGGTACGGGGTATTGAGTTGGATGATCAGCCATGATCATATTGAATGGCGGTGCAGGCTCGAAGGGCCGAATGGCCTACTCTTGCACCTATTTTCTATGTTTCTAATTAGCTATTTACCATAAAGCATTCTCTGGAGGCTTGGCGATCGTTTTGCCGAGCACCTCCGCTCGGTCCGCAATAACCAACCCGACCTCCCGGTGGCTCAGCACTTCAACTCCCCCTCCCATTCCGTATTCTGTTTTGCAGCACCTGCTCTCATCCCCCCTTCCCACCTCTCCCTCAGCCCTCGGGCCCTGGCATTCCCTCTCTCTCTATCTCCCTCCCCCACCCCAGTCGCACTAGCTTCTCATTTTCACACCACAAACAGCTTACAATGGCTTGTTCCCTTTATCATCGATACTTTCTTGCATATCTTTCATTCATTGTTCTTTATCTCTCCACATCACCGTCTATATCTCTCATTTCCCTGATCCCTGACCAGTCGAAGAAGGGTCTCGACCCGAAACGTCACCCATCTCCTTCGCTCCTTAGATGCTGCTGCACCCGCTGAGTTTCTCCAGCCTTTTGTGTACCCTCGATTCTCCAGCATCTGCAGTTGCTTCTTTAACACTTTGTCCACTCCACTGCGATATCTCCTCAAGGTATGCCTACTTTGAAGAAGTTCTCCTCCTCCCTACGGAGACAGTTCCACAACCTCCTCTCTAACTGCTCCCCCTCTGTGATACCCCCTTCCCTCCAACTCTACGACCACATCCTCACCCAGACTCGATACCACAGCCACATCTGCTTCCTCGGGGCTTGCCTGCGCCTCCATCTCATACCCCATGGATTCCAGCTCCAATTCCCTGCCTCCCAGTTCAGACCCCAGCCAGACTATCGGTACCGACTGGCTATCTGCCGCCACACTGTACAATTCTCCAACCGGGCACTAAGATCCACCCTGGTTGCCATGCGCCGACACCAGCAGGACCTCGCATTGACTCTCCCGAAACTTCGGGCCTCACTCACCCAGACCTGCAACGGACGCCAACTACACTACATCCTCCGGAAGATCCACCGCTTCAATCAACAATTCCTGTCCCACCTTACCTCCACCAAGGACCTGAAATTAGCCCGCCTCCAGGCCGTTCCAGCCATCGACAATCCCCGACTCGACCGCCCGCAGGCCCCGGGCCCCAGCTCTGGCCCGAGCCGCCGGCCCGAGTCCCCCGACGCCATCTTGGCCACGAGGAGCGCCTCCAGGACTCACCAGAACTCCGCCTTCACCGACCTCCGCGCCGATGCTGCCGCCGACCTCCACCTGCCCACTGATGACGCCCAGCCCCGCTGCCTGCCCGGTAACTCTATTTATCTCCCCCTCCCCGATTCCACCGCCCATCACCAGCGCAACGCGACTGCCGAACCTCGCCGCCCCCGGGACCACCTAACGCCATCGCCGCACCGGGCCCATCCAGCATCGCCAGTGCACTGGGCCCGCCGAAGACCACAGCCGCACCCGCCTCACCTTGCATCGCCGCCGGACCGGGGCTGCCCGAACACGGCCGCCGCACCGCACCCCACTCATCTCGCCGCCTCACCGGTCGGACCGACCACCCGCCCACCGGGACCTCCAACGCATCGCCCGCCGACCCCGACTCCACTGCCCGCGGACTCCTACCTCCGGGCCCGCCGACCCACGACACTCCACCGCCCTCCAGCAGCCCGCAGCCGTCGCCTCACCTGCACACTGGACTCTGCAGTGGGCCTGAAGCCTCCATGTTGCTAACTCCTCCCACCGCTCTGTCTTTAACGGCACTGGGTCCTAGTGCCCGTCTCCCCAGCCCCAGTAACCTCAGTGGCTATTCCACTGGGTCTTCCCCATCCCCCGCCTCCCCCCACCATGTAACCCCTGCTCTTCCCCACCCAAACCACAGCCCCCATCCCCCCCCCCACCCCCTGACCACCCTCCAATCCCCAATCACACAACGCTCCGTCCTCAGTGCACTCACCTGCCTTCCTCCGGCCACAACCCCAATCCTTGCAGCGTGTTCACCATCCCCCCCGGACCTCCCCCTCTCCGACTGAAAGGTCTGTCCTCAGCAGAGGTCTCACCTTTGTCCCCCTCCGTCCCCACCTCAATGAGTTCCGCGCCCACCACGACTTGGAGCTCTTCTACAGTCGCCTCTGCCTCACAGCGTTCTTCCACGAGAAGAAGTCCTCGCCCCCCACTGATGATCCCTTTTCCTGTCTCCAACGTACCCCCTCCACTTGGACCCCCCCCCTCGTAGCCTTCCGGCTGTAGAACTATTTATCCAGAACTGCTGTCGGGACATCAACCGCCTCGACTTCTCCACTCCCGTCTCACTCCAATCTCTCCAACCCCGAACGTACTGCCATCGACTCACTCCGTAACAACCCAGACTGGGTTATCAAACCCGCCGACAAGGGAGGTGCCGTGGTAGTCTGGCGCGTCGATCTCTACAAAGCATCCATTCACCACCAACTTCCATCCGGCACTCAAATACACTTGGACCATTTCCGACATTTCCCTACCATTCCTTGACCTCACCATCTCTATTGCAGGTGATACACTCCTGACCGACATCCACTACAAACCAACTGACTCCCACAGCTACCTGGACTACTCTTCCTCCCACCCTGCTTCCTGTAAGGACTCCATCCCCTATTCCCAATTCCTCCGTCTACGCCGCATCTGCTCCCAGGATGACGTGTTCCACACCAGGTCATCACAAATGGCCTCATTCTTCAGAGAACGGGGATTCCCCTCCCCTACTATAGATGAGGCTCGCACCAGGGTCTCCTCCATACCCCGCAACACTGCCCTCTCTCCCCATTCCCCCACTCGCAACAAGGGCAGAGTCCCCCTGGTCCTCACCTTTCACCCCACCAGCTGGCAAATACAACACATAGTCCTCCGCCAGTTTCGCCACCTCCAACATGACCCCTCCACCCGCCACATCTTCCCATCTCCCCCCGTCTGCCTTCTGCTCCCTCCGCAACTCCCTTGTCAATTCTTCCCTTCCCTCCCGCTCTACCCCTTCCCCGGGCACTTTCCCTTGCAACCGCAAGAAATGCTACACTTGTCCCTTCACCTCCCCCCTCCACTCCTTTCAGGGACCCAAGCAGTCCTTCCAGGTCCGACAGAGGTTCACCTGCACCTCCTCCAACCTCATCTACTGCATCCGCTGCTCCAGATGCCAGAAGATCTATATCGGTGAGACCAAGCGGAGGCTTGGCGACCGTTTCGCCGAACACCTCCGCTCGGTCCGCAATAACCAACCCGACCTCCCGGTGGCTCAGCACTTCAACACCCCCTCCCATTCCGTATCCGACCTCTCGGTCCTGGGCCTCCTCCACGGCCAGTGAACAACACCACAAGTTGGAGGAACAGCACCTCATATTCCGCTTGGGGAGTCTGCATCCTCTGGGCTTGAACATTGAATTTTCTCAATTCTGTTAACCCTTGCTGTCTCCTCCCCTTCCCACCTCTCCCTCAGCCCTCGGGCCCTGGCATTCGCTCTCTCCCCCACCCTAGTCGCACTAGCTTCTCATTTTCACACTACAAACAGCTTACAATGGCTTGTTCCCTTTATCATCGATACCTTTTTGCATATCTTTCATTCATTGTTCTTTATCTCTCCACATCACCGTCTATATCGCTCATTTCCCTGATCCCTGACCAGTCTGAAGGTCTCGACCCGAAACGTCGCCCATCTCCTTCACTCCTTAGATGCTGCTGCACCCGCTGAGTTTCTCCAGCTTTTTGTGTACCCTCTGAATCCAGTTTGTCTTGTGTTCCGTTTCCAGACATCTTTTATTTTACTGTACTTTTAAGAATATTTATATTCACTGTCTATGTTTAGTTCATTTATTTCTGAATTCATATGGAGCACATTCTGTTTTTAACTCAATCTAATTCTCTGCAGATGTTATGGATAGGTATGTTGCAGCATTCCATGTCAAGCGGAAAGAGAAACATTGCTTGCTCTACACAATAGAAGACGGGAAATAGGCAAGTAAAGAAAAGAGAGCCGCGATCCGATTCTGGACAAGCTAAAAGACACTTAAGGGCGCGGCATTGACGGCAGCCTCTGCTTACAGCCCGTTTGTCTTTCAATCTTTTAAAAAATTTTAGTCAGTTTAAAGTCTGTTTTGGGGGGAATCTTTGACTTTTCTATGTGGGGGAGGGGAGCAGGGTAACAGGGGAAACTGTTTCCCAGTCGCTTCCTGGCGGGGACGCACCTTTCGCCGAGCCGTGTCCTCGCTCCCCACCTCGCAGCCTACCACCAGGATCGGAGCGGCCTTTCCTGCCGGGGACCGGGACCAGAGCTACAACAGCGACGGCGTGGCGCTGAATTCACCGCGGAGCGGGCGATGCCTACCTGGATCGCCGTTTGGAGCTCCGGAGGGTTGGCCCGCTGCTCCAACATCGTGGAGCTGCGGTTTGGGAGAGCTTCCAGTGCGGCCGGCGCTGACCGTCATCGCGGAGTCCTGGGGCCCTTTGCCGAGGGCCGCCAGCGCTGCATCTCCGCCCAGCGTGGCCAGCGGACTTTGGGAGACGCGGACTCCGGTAGGAGGTGGCCGACCCTGATGTCCCCCAGCCCCGACGTCAGACTTGCATCACCCCGGCGATTAGGCCTGTAGCGGCGACTGCGGAGGGCTCGGGGAGGCCCCGACCACGGGTGAACATTGGGAAACATTGGAGGGAGATGACTGACTTTGGTGCCTTCCCTCACAGTGGGAAACTTTGATTCTGCTGTGTGGGGATGTTTGATGTTGAGTTCTATCATTTTTTTATTTTTATTGTTTGGCTGTCTGGTGATCACATTTCACTGTGCCATGTGGCACATGTGACAAATACATGTCTCTTGATCTTGAAATGCACGTTGATCAGTTGGAAAGGCGAGGTCGATTCCAAAATTGTGTCACAAAACAAGTTAGAATGATGAGGCAGCAGAACCGGTTGGGATTCCGGGAAGTGTGTTAAAATGTCAACGATTATACAATTTTGTTTAAAGAGAAAGAGAGATTCATTTTTAATTATTGGGTGTAAAAGTTGAAGGGAAATGCCAGCAAGTCTTGTTTAAAAGGTGTGATGACATAAAATTGTTGACACTTCTGTGCTCCAAAACAAATAGGTTTACATTAAAGAAATTTGTGAGGCAAGTTGAATAATATTTGAGTACTAGATTATTATTTTGGTTTAAGTTTTTTTGTGAGACTTTACGGCTTATGCTCCACATCTCTCACCTAGATCAACTGTATACCTAGGGAAGTGTTGGTTCATTACATACAAAGGGACCAGTTAAATAAAAACAGGTGAGGCAACATTTATGGAGCAAAGGGAAATAGGCGACGTTTCGGGTCGAGACCCTTCGAAGGGTCTCGACCCGAAACGACGCCCATTTCCTTCGCTCCATAGATGCTGCCTCACCTGCTAAGTTTCTCTTGCATTGTCTACTTTTGATTTTCATTTATATTGCTATCAAAAGAACCGATGTCCAAAGTCTCTATTTCCAAACATTCTACACTCCAAAGAATTTCTCCCACTTTTCCAAATAAGCAATATTTTCAAGGGAGAGTTAGATTTAGCTATTCGGACTAAAGGAATCAAGAGATATGGGGAGAAAGAAGGAACAGGGTACTGATTTTAAATGATCAGCCATGATAATATTGAATGGCGGTGCTGGCTCGAAGGGCCAAATGTCCTACTCCTGCACCTATATTTCTAAAATGTAATCTGTAGTGCATTTATATTTTGTGCGAGAATGAATCAAAGACAATTTGCAAAAAACGAGATCAGAACATTTATTTTTTTTAAACTGGCCTGTCATAATCTGAAATGTATTGCGTGAAAGGGTGCAAGAAACAGATTCAAGAATAACTACTTGAAGGGAATTGGAGAAATAATGATGGGAAAAAATAACATTGTTGAGGAAATAGCAGAAACTAATTTTCACAGAATTGTGTTTTCTTCTGTACAATTCTAGCTTCCCACAAAGTTGTCTATGCCCGTTAAAGTTCAATAAAAGCCTCTCAATTTTCTTCCAACTCTTAATGTTCCAACTGAAATACAATTATAGGGTGACAGTTGAGAAAAGGTAAGTCCCTTTTTTTTTTAAGACTAAGCCTGGAGATCTCTTGAGGCACCACCTGCAGATTTGGTGCTTTATTACAATTATATTTCATGCTGGCAGAGTTCTGACCCTGTGAAGCAGGAGCAAAGTTATTGAATGCCAAGGTACGTGTTCACAAGGGAAACAATAGCTTTGTGGTTGCCAGTCACATGAAAGAATGACAGCGGCAAAAGTGTCAGCCCAAGCTGGGAATACATCTTCGACATGCTGTTGCAGTTGTATAAGATGCGGGTGAGGAAGCATTTTGAGCATTGTGTTCAGTGCTGGGCACCATGTTATACGAAAGATATTGTCAAGCTGGAAAGGGTACAGAGTAGATTTACGAGGATGTTGTCAAGACTAGAGGGTCTGAGCTGGAGGGAGAAGTTGAGTAGGCTGGGATTCTACTCCATGGAGCTCAGGAGGATGAGGGCGATCTTATAGAGGTGCATAAGATCGTGAGAGGAATACATTGTATCAGTCTGAAGAAAGGAATCTGAGGGGTAACCTTTCACACAAAGGGTAGTGGATGTACGGAACAAGCTGCCAGAGGAGGTAGTTGAGGCTGGGACTATCCCAATGCTTACGAAAATGCTAGACAAGTATATGGATAGGACAGGTTTGATGGGATATGGACGAAACGCGGGCAGATGGGACTAGTGTAGCTGGGGCATGTTGGCCAGTGTGGGCATGTTGGGCCAAAGAGCCCGTTTCCACACGGGATCACTCTATGCTATTTTACAGAGAATAAACAGTAAATTGAATCATAAGACACACAAGAACAAGTTAAAAGGTGAGTTTTAAATACAATTTTAACAGGCAGGTATTTTGACACTGCTCAAAATTGATGGTGTTAATAAATGTTTTAATATCTTTGGAAGTACATTAATATGGGATATTAAAATATTCTAATTATTGATGGTGGCATCCACATAATTTAACATTTTACTGCTCTGGGTTGTATTTTACATTTTGAAGGTTCCCTAGTTACTTTAGTAGTGACAACCGATGTATTAGCAAAGAAGCAAAGCACAAGTTGAGCATTAGTGCCGAGCTTTCTCATTAAGCAACGTCTTGCAGTTAAATTACTGTTAACCAAAAATGTCCTGAATCACCATTGCAAATCACTGGCGTACAAATCGCGTTATGCTGATTTTTACATTTGAAGTACCCGACTATTCAAATAATATCTAATTTCTCCAACAAGCTGACAAAATTGTGTCGGGACTGCAGATGCTGGTTTCAGTTCAGTTTACTTTATTTCATGTGTACCAAAGTACAATGAAACGCTTGTGTTGCGTGCTATCCAGTCAGAGAGACAATACGGGATTACAATAGACCCATTTACAGTGTATAGATACATGATAAGAGAATAATGTTTAGTGCAAGGTAAAGCCAGAAATGTCCGATCAAGGGTAGTCCAAGGGTCACCAAAGAGGTAGATAATAGTTCAGGACTGCTATTTGGGTGTGGCAGGATGATTCGGTTGCCTGATAACAGCTGGGAAGAAACTGCCCCTGAATCTGGAGGGTACACAAAATGCTGGAGAAACTCAGCGGGTGCAGCAACATCTAAGGAGCGAAGGAGATGGGCGACGTTTCGGGTCGAGACCCTTCTTCAGACTGGTCAGGGAAACGAGAGATATAGACGGTGATGTGGAGAGATAAAGAACAATGAATGAAAGATATGCAAAAAGTATCGATGATAAAGGGAACAAGCCATTGTAAACTGTTTGTGGTATGAAAATGAGAAGCTGGTGCGACTGGGGTGGGGGAGGGAGATAGAGAGAGAGGGAATGCCAGGGCCCGAGGGCTGAGGGAGAGGTGGGAAGGAGAGGAGACAGCAAGGGTTAACAGAATTGAGAAAATTCAATGTTCAAGCCCAAAGGATGCAGACTCCCCAAGCGGAATATAAGGTGCTGTTCCTCCAACTTGCGGTGTTGCTCACTCTGGCCGTGGAGGAGGCCCAGGACCGAGAGGTCGGATACGGAATGGGAGGGGGAGTTGAAGTGCTGAGCCACCGGGAGGTCGGGAATCTGGAGGTGTGCGTTTTCACACTTTTGTACATTTTTGCCTGCTGCGAGAGGGGAGAAGAGGGAGAGGCCAGTGTGTGACTTTGTCCTTGATTATGCTGTTGGCCTTGACGAGGCAGCGCGAGGTATAAATGGAGTCAATAGAAGGGAGGTTGGTTGTGTGATGTTCTGGGCTGTGTCCACAATTTGCTGCAACTTCTTGTGGTCTTGGATGGAGACGTTGCCAAACCAAGCTGTGATGTATCCCGATAAAATGCTTTCTATGGCCTAACTACACCTTCACTGTAATTCACTACAAAGAGCTTCAAATCCTACTCATGAGACCACTGAACAGGCTAGCTATTCATTTACTGATTTCCTAAAATCCTTCATGGGCACTATAGTTAGATATATTCTGGGTAGACAAAATAAAGTAGACAAAAGAAAATACATAAATGCTGGAGTAACTCAGCAGGATAGGCTGCATCTCTCGAAACCCTTCTTCAGACTGAGAGTCCACTGATGTTACTCCAGCATTTTGTGCCTTCCATCTGCCTGTCCCACTGAGCTACTCCAGTATTTTGTGTCTATCTTCGGTGTAAACCAGCATCTGCAGTTCCTTCCTACACACAATTCTATCCCCTTCCTTGAATTCTCCAACTACCAAGTATTTCTCGGTGAATACAGATTGATAATGGCCTGGTAATATTTGGCAGTATACAGGTCTTGTGAAACCATGCTTTAAAACAAATCCAAAATATCAAACTCTAAATCAGTGATACAAGGTGTTGACCAAGTAATAAACACCCAGAAACAAGGCTTTTAGTTTCCCACCTAGTTAGCATCAACTCTTCCAGATTCAATGTAGAGGGGTGCATCACAACAGCAATGCTCATAATTATTCAATTTGCCATATGTGCGCAGATCTTCTTATGCTTTCTGCAAAGAACACCAATTAAACTGATGCGTGGAGCTCTCCAGTAGTAGTAGCCCCTCTTATGGAGGACAGGCTGTTGCCCATTCAGCACGTTCCCCCCCCTCTCCACATCGCTGATCGATCCAAAGGAACAGCAGGGCCGTTACAGTTTGGCACCAGCGCAGGAGCTGCCAGAGCGAGGTTGGCAGCTTATATTTACTATGAGCCAGAAGTCGAAACGGATACCTCGTCTTATAAAGTGTTCAAAGACATACAGTGATCTGGGTTTCTCAGTCTGAAGAAGGGTCTCGACCCGAAACGTCACCTATTCCTTCGCTGCATAAATGCTGCCTCACCCGCTGAGTTACTCCAGCAGTTTTGTCTACCTGGGTTTCATCTACGTTGGCTAGATTTGCATTTGGAAAAGTACAAATGCCACTGTGTCAAAGATAGATACAAAATGCAGGAGTAACTCAGCAGATCAGGCAGAATCTCTGGAGAGGAATGGGTGACGTTTCGGGTCGAGACCCTTCTTCAGTGAGCCTGAAGAGTCTCAAACCGAAATGTCACCCATTCCTTCTCTCCAGAGATGTTGCCTATACCATTGAGTTACTCCAGCATTTGTGTCTATCTTTGGTTTAAACTAGCATCGGGAGTTCCTTCATACACATGCCACTGTGAAATGCAGCCTGCTCATTGCAAGACATATATATATATATATATATATATATATGAGAGAGAGAGAAAAAAATTATATGGTTATTTAATAGTCAGAGCCATACAGCATGGAAACAGGCCCTTCGGCCCAACTTGCCCACACCGACAAAACCATGTCCCATCTACACTAGTCCCACCTGCCTGCGTTTGGCCCATATCCCTCCAAACCCGTCATATTCATGTACCTCATTATTTCTTAAACGTTGCAATAGACCCTGCCTCAACAACCTCCTCTGGCAGCTCGTTCCATACACCCACCACCCTTTGTGTGAAAAAGTTACCCCTCAGATTCCTATTAAATCTTTTCCCCCTCATCTTTAACCTATGTCCTCTGGTTCTTGATTCCCTTACCCTGGGCAAGAGACTCTGTGCGTCTTCCTGGTCCATTCCTCTCATGATTTTATACACTGTACATCAATTTCAAATAGCTTTGAAATGTAATCAAATTCATGAGTAATTACATATTAAGTATCCATATGAAAATAAAGGAGTTGTAACAATGTTTGAATTTTAGAGAAATGTTAGAAGGGAGCACGTCACATCTAGAGTGCTTTCACATTCCCTTGGGATATAGCTGCTGTACTCACACGCCCACAGATAGTAAATGCGCTTTGCCAAGACGCGATGGTGATCCGGAATCTCATTAAAATCCTGGTAAAAACATGGCTTCAATGGGATGAACTTTGGGAGCGGGGGGAAGTTATTCTCTGGAAAACAAAATGCAGTTGTTTTTAAAACTTCGCACTGCCACAAGAAAGCAACCAACATTATCAAAGACTACTCACATCTTGGACATTCTCTCTTCTCCCCTCTCTCATGGGGAAGGAGATACAGATTCTTCAAAGCATGTACCACCTCACTTGAATAGACTTCCATTCTACCAAGGATGAATTTCTGATCTTCCCAATCTACCTCATTGCTGGCCATGCATTTAAAAAGAAAATCTGCATTGTCACTATAGAGGTAAGACTATATTATGCATTTTATATATTTTTTTCTCTTGCAGTACCTTGATCATACGGTCATAAGTGATAGGAGTACAAGTCTACTCCACCATTCAATCATGGCGAGACAAAAATGCTGGAGAAACTCAGTGGATGAGGCAGCATCTATGGAGAGAAGGAATAGGTGACGTTTCGGGTCGAGACCTATCTTCAGACTTCTTCAAACTCGACCGCTGAGTTTCTCCAGCATTTTTGTCAACTCCAGCATCTGCAGTTCTTTCTTAACCATTCAATCATGGCTGATCTATCTGCCCCTCAAGCCCATTGTCCCGCCTTCTTCCCATAACCCCTGGATCGCCTCAATGCAGAGGGAGAACAAGGAAGGAAGAGACAAGGACTTTTAAGGCTTTTGCCTTCCATCACAGCAAGGAAGTGCCTGGTAGACTCGCTGTGGTGGATGTTAAACTGTTAATTGTGTGTTCTGTTATGTTATGTTATTTTCTGTCATGACTGCAGGGTATGCATTTCCTTCAAACTATGTTTGAATGACAGTAAAGGAAACTTTATAATATATACTTATTTATACAATTTGCATGGACAGGATGCAAACAATGTTTTTAACTACATTATGGCCCAAGACAATTATAAACTATTATCCCAACACTGATTCCAAATAGGTTGAGAGCTTTCTTGTTTTCCTATCTCAACTCTTGATTGCCAAAAAGAGTTCCCCGCTCCTCCATTCTCCACTCACATTCATCTCTCCAATCAGTGCTGAAAATTTAATCTTGCCTCGCACACAAATTCAGTATTGGTAGATTTTGTTTTTTTCGTCTTACAGAGGTTTACAGGAATGAGTAGGTATGGCACTGAGCCTGTACTCACTGGAGTTTCAAAGAATGTGGGGGAGTCTAGGATTAGAGGTCATAGCCTCATAATTAAAGGACGTTCTTTTAGAAAGGATACGAGGAAAAGTCTTTAGTCAAAGGGTCGTAAATCTGTGGAATTCTTTGCCATAGAAGGTTATAGAGGCCAAGTCAGTGGATATTTTTAAGGTAGAGATAGATAGATTTTTGATTAGAATGGGTGTTAGAGGTTATGGTGAGAAGGCAAGAGAATGTGGTTAGGAGGGAGATATAGATCAGCCATGATTGAATGGCGTAGACTTGATGGGCCAAATGGCCTACTTCTACTATCATTTATGACCTTATATGCATAACAACGCCAGTGATAATTCTCAAAATCAGTTTAAGAAGGAACTGCAGATGCTGGAAAATCGAAGGTAGACAAAAGTGTTGGAGAAATTCAGCGAGGCAGCATCTATGGAGCAAGGAAATAGGCAACGTTTCGGGCCTAAAAGTTGCCTATTTCCTTCGCTCCATAGATGCTGCCTCATCCGCTGTTGTGTCTATTAGCTGTTAGCACTTTTGTCTATTCTCAAAATCAGACTGGTCCCAACAGCTACCCTTTCTGAAGATTAAAGTGTCACTAGACACGCAAGGAACAAAAAGAAACTCTGATCTCACTTTCCTCTATTTACACTTCTCTAAAATGTGGGACTTTGTGAACTTGAGAACCAAGATACTCTTCACAGGTCTCAAGATGACACAAAGAGCACTAAAGGGGTGGTGAGATGAATAGAGTTAATATTTTTAGCGTGTTATTTTTATGTCGCTTCTTGCAAATAAATAGCAGGAAGAGCAAGGAACAACGATAACCGAGATTGTTTATTTCCCCTAAATGGAATGCAAGTCAAATCTTGGACAACACAATGAACTGAGAAAAAAAATTAAGAAAAATACTACAGAGAAATAATGGTATGATTAGTGAATGGTGATGAAGAAAGATTTAATACACAGCATAGCAATGATACAACTGAAGTTTATTGTCTTGCTGGCCACACCAGAGACAGTGCATTTACTTCAAAGCTTGCGAAGCAGTTCTAATGGTAAATGCGTGGCATCATTAAATTTACACACCTTTAGCGCAATTGTGGTTAATGTTGCATTGTTTGTGGGCAGAAACACAAGTGAGAACATGGAGCAAGAATTCAGTTGTATCATTGCTATGCTGTGTATTAAATCTTTCTTCATCACCATTCACTAATCATACCATTATTTCTATGTAGTATTTTTCTTAATTTTTTTTCTGACATAGTTCATTTAATAGCTGCAGCTTTGTGAAATCATTTAATGAAACAAAAATCAGTGGCACAGCTGGAAGAACCAGAGACCACGGTTCAATCCTGACCTTGTGTGCTGTCTGTGTGGAGTTAGCACGTTCTACCAGTGGTCGCCAAGTACTCTGGCTTCCCCCCACTTCCCAAAGACAAGCGGGTTTGTAGGTTAATTGGCTTCTGTAAATTGTTACTAGTAGAGAGTGGATGTGAAAGTGGAATCACACAGAACTGGTGTAAATGGGTGATGAAATGGTCGGCGAGGACTCGGTGGGACGAAAGTCCTATTTCCATGTTGTAGCTTTCAATCATTCATATAACATACTGCAGATAATTATTTATAAAATATATAAAGGAATATTTAATGGCAAAGGAAAAATCTTACACATCCATAATGGGTCATTTTTAACTATTGCTGGCTGATCAACCGCTTTGAGTGTACATTTGCATCAACAAATATGGATTAAGTGTTTTGTATAGTTTAATAAACCTACGTGGGGCAGTCAATGGCACAGCGGCAGAGTTGCTGCCTTATAGCACCATAGATTCGGGTTCGATCCCGACTAAGGGTGGTGTATGCACGGAGTTTGTATGTTCTCCCTGTGACTGTGCGGGTATTCTCTGAATGCTTCGGTTTCCTCCCACATTCCAAAGACGTGTAGGCTTGTAGGTTACTTAGCTTCTGTAAATTGTTCCTAGTGTGTAGGATAATGCTAGTGGGGTTATGGCTGGTCAGAGGGCTGAGGGCCTGTTTCCACGATGTATCTCTAAAGTTCCAGGTTCTGGTGACAAAGCACTCAAGAACTGACTACTCCAAGGAATTGCCTTAGAGTTTACATTTTGAATCGTGCTCACTCAGCTGATACTATCTTTTGAGAAGTGTAGCAAGGGAACAATCAGTTCTTTCACCAACTTAAAAGTCAGCTCCTGTTTAGGTAATCAACATCACTTCATGCTGCTCAGAGAGCTGCAGCGCAGGAAACAGGAGAGGAAATTCAATTAAAGTGGCCAAAGGTTTCACATGACTGCAACTGTTTACAAGCAGCACAAGGTAAATATTTGATTTATGGTAGAGAACCAAGTAGTTCACAAACAAGAAAATGGATCAAGAGTTCAGTTTAAATACCACAGGAAATATTAGACAAAAAATTTGCACGCAGAGATACCAGTTCCTTCAAATGTTTTTTGACGATTTAATCTTTTGTGCTTGAGTTAACGACTTTCAGCAACCTAATCACGTTATATTATCTGTTCATACCTGCCATGGTTTAGATATTTTATGCAGTGCACTGCCTTTCCAAAGAAGTTAAATGTTCAACTCTGTAAGACAAAAATACCACGTTATAACATACAGATCCCAATTCAGATTTCTAGTTGAATTATAAAAATTACTTAAGATCACAAATCATTGAATTATAAAGTACAATGAATTGTGATTTAAATTAATACCCCAACATGAATTTCACAACTGACTGCTCCAAATCACTCCCAAAATATGGTCTTTAGTTCTGTTTATAATGTGCACACTGGCACCTAATCTAATCAAGGTCACAGCTTTGCATGCAACAGAAAGTCAGGTGCCACACTCAGCAGATCTTTCGACATCATAAAAATCTATAAAGGACAAGGCAGGGAGTCTAACTCAGAACCTTTGCTCCACATATCCGCTACAGATATCTTGAGTGCGTCAACATTTGACTCCAGATTTCCTTAAAAAGCACCAGCTTGGAATGAATTCCGGCAAGAGCCGATACACAAGGAAAATCACAACACATTTTACTTCATGGCCATGCTGCATATGGTGATATAAAAAGGAACTGAAGATGCTAGTTTATAATCAAATAAAGACACAAAGTGCTGGAGTAAGTCACCGGGTCAGCAGCATCGCTGGAGAACATGGATAGGTGACGCTTCAGGTCTGACCCTTCTTCAGACGACTTCTTAACATAGAACAGTTCAGCACAGGAACGGAACCTTAGGTCCAGGATGTTTGTGTCGAACATAACTAACTGAACTGCCTGCAAGTGATTCCTGCAAATCCACGAGCCCAGCCTGAAAAAGGGCCTCGACCTGAAACGTTACCCATTCCTTCCCCCCAGAGATGCTGCCTGTCCCGCTGAGTTACTCCAGCTTTTTGTGTCCATCTTCGGTTTAAAACAGCATCCGCAGTTCCTTCCTACACAGTCCATCTAAAAGCTTCTTAAAACGCCAATATCGTATCTGCTTCCACAACCACCCCAGTAATGAATATACATGCAGTACACATTATAATACAGATGTGTAATTTATCTGCAGAGATGATATTTTGTTAATTTTCCATCAATTCCAATGTGTATAAATATGATTGATGGACATAAAGGTCGGCATGGATGAGGTGGGGAGAAGGCCCCATACACTGTACGACCGGCTTGTTCTTGCAAGAAAGTGTACGAGCGAGCCTACTGATATTCAAGGGAAATTTTGACTAACACTACTTAAATACCAGCACAGACCTGCTGTGCCCAATGACTTACTTCCTCATTTCTGTGCCATTAACAAATAAGCATGATTTAAACTCCAATAATACAGCATGCACAGGAACAGGACATTGGCTGTTCTAGACCCATTGTTTATTGCTTTATTTTTTAACTGGTCTCTTTATGTTGGGGGGAATATCTTTTGTCCCTTTCTATGTTTGAAATGTAAAAGTACTGATTTTATTAGTGTGATTTATTAGTTTATTAATCTGGACAATTGGATGCTAATCATTTTAAGACCACAGCACGGTTTCAAATGCACTTTTCTGAATATTGCACGGTTATGATAAAGTTCCCTGCGAAACTGGCAAGTTTATCGTGCTGGAATCACTGGCCCAGAAGCAAACACGGCAAACGATACCCGGCAAGGAGGATGCCAAACCATTGGTATTTTGTTTCGTTTAAAGATACAGCACGGAAACAGGTCCTTCAGCCCACGGGTCTGCGCCGAGCAGCGAACCCCGCGCACTAACACTATCCTCCACACACTAGGGACAATTTACATTTATACCAAGCCAATTAACCTACAAACCTGTACGTCTTTGGAGTGTGGGAGGAAACCAGAGATCCCAGAAAAAATCCACACAGGCCACGGGGGGGGCACAGGGAGACGTACAAACTCCACATTCATAGTCAGGATCAATCCCGGGTCTCTGGCACTGTAAGGCATCAACTATACCACTACGGATAATTAATGTTTGTGGTATTCAGCACAAATCTGTCAGCATTGTCTTCCTTTAAGGCAAGAACCCTGATCACACTCGCCCATTTCACTACCTCTAATCCCTTACAACCCATCCCTCCAGCCTTCTTTTCCTACTTGTGAAAAACAAATGCAGCCCTAATACGAATCATCGCAGGTCCTCTTTAAATGCTGCTGTTACTTTGCTTCTGAATTAAGATGGCTGGTTCTGCTAACGTCCACTTTTGATTTTGAATAGATACATAACAACGCTAATAATTATACCATAAAATACATTAACCCAGTTATGTTTAATTCCTGCTGGTTTGGGGACAATTCGAAGCATTGGCTGGCCAGAGCCACTTTGTGCCGATGTGACACAATTAACATAATATGATTATCCTATTTAGCAGATTATATGGGCTTTGTAAAAACACCCAGACTGTGGCTTCTTGAAAATATTATACTGCACTTGAAAATATTTCACAGATTTGAAACAGGCTGCAAAATATATGGCGATTATTTTTTTGAAATCAATGGCCCTCATCATGAGCACAAACAGAATAAGGCTGTTGTGGATATTTACCCCTATAGTACAACAGAGCCTTATTTCCTTTGGTTAATACTGCCAATCTCAGTTACAGGCATGTATTTATAAACATGGACACATAGAAAAATGGTGCAGGGGTTGGCCATTCGGTCCTTCGAGTCAGCTCCTCCATTCAGTATGATCATGGCTGATCATCTAAAATCAGTACCCTGTTCCTGCTTTGTCTGGTACAATGGAGCTTTATACCAGAAAAACAATGGCAAGAAAATAGATAAATTAAGAAAGTTACACAACGTGCCAAAAAACATTGCATGGATTGAAGCGCCAGCTTTTGTGCAGCAATGGGCCAAGAACCAATTTTACCTGGAGTCGATCATGCAACAGGTATGCATGAAATGATATTGTTATCTTGACATCTTTGACCTTCCTACCACTGAAATTGGAGCTCCAAAGTGAAAGGAAGGACACCAAATCAATTCTCAAAAAAGGCAAAGCAGCACGATATGCTAACATCACCAAACAGATTCAATTTAAAGGGTCTCAATTCTAAATTCTATGTTAGCCAATCTATACACCATAGTCATACGGCATAGAAATAGGCCCATCAATTGCCCCATTTGTCCAAATTTAGCCCAGATCACTCTTAGCCTTTCCTATCCATACACCAGTCTAAATAAATTAAATGTTGAGTAGGGAGGAACTACAGATGCTGGTTTAAACCAAAGACAGAAACAAAATTATGTCTGTAAATGTCATTGTTCCCGCCTCAAACACTTCCTCTGGCAGCTCGTTCCCTACACCCACCTCCCTGTGTGAACCACCAGGCAGTGGTCTAAATATTTGTCCAAGTATTGTATGCAACCATTATTGTATTGCCTCACTGATCAGCTCGCAGTCACTGTTGAGACCTCACTCGCCACAACCAGGCCTCAATAAGGCTGCTAATCACACATTGGAGTCTAATTGCACTCACAATTGCATTATCCCACATCCCTCACATATCTTCCCTCGCTTCCACTGCAAACTTTTATGCAGCCCATTTACGGCTACAATGTGTAGGAATGTTACAAAATGTTGAGATTTTAAAACCCAAGCCTGTAATTTACCCCATCAGATAAAGCATAACAAAAAACCTTTAATATTTACCGTTCATATCTTCAGTATTAAAACAGTTATGGTCATTTTCATATTAGGAAATTAGCATCTTGTTCCCTATTATTTGTTATTGACTTAATTCAAAAACTGTGATCAAGGACAAGCCTTGTCACAAGGGCCATTTTACTCACAAGGGCCGTTTTACTCACAAGGGCCGTTTTACTCACAAGGACCGTTTTACACACATACATACATGCTGCCATGTTCAACACAATCCGATCTGTATTTACTATGGAAGTTTTTAGTCAGATATTTAGCATGAAAATAGTGAGCAGAGATAGACAATTACACAATACGGATAATGATCATGTTGCCGATATCGGGGCCTAATTAATTTATTTTGCATCATCAGATTAAAACTAAATGACCCCATAAACTAGATAAGATGTTAAATAAACGTCCTATATACCTTTTGTTTTAGTGTGAACTTGCAATCCGTGATTTTGAAGGGCTTGTATTTGAGCCCGAACTTTCAAATCCAGCGTTTCAATAGATCAGCAACCTGATGGGAAAAAAAACGGGGACGGATGACAACGGGATTTCCTTGACATCATCAGCTTGTTGTAAGATGAAATCCCTCCCTGACAACAATGAAAAACCTGCAGTGTACTCATACACCCCCCCCCCCCCCCCCACCCCCACAGCCTCTCGAGTCCCCGCGCACAGCAGTCGGCAGATCTGGAGCACCAATGATGGCAGGGATAGTAACAACGCTACAATCGTTGTTACTATCGATAATGATTTATCCATAAATATCCATAATGGATAAATCATTTAATGTTTGATACATTTTTTTTTGCACACAGCTTAGCAAACATGTGGCATTTTAAAACTTTGGTGCTTGTCAGGAAATGTACAGCTTTGGACGTATCATTGCTTTCTCACTAGGAACAATAATGCAATTGGAATGGTTCTTACAAGTGGAATGCTTCTTACAAAAGGTGGCAGGGAGAAATAGGTGCACAACTAGGTGGGGCACAGGGAAAACCTTACTTCAGATACAGCTTGGAAATAGGCCATTCGGCCCAGAGTCCGCGGCGACTAGCCATCACTCCTCACACTGGCACTATCCTACACCCTACACACTAGGGACAATTTATACATTTTATTTTTTCAGAAATCAATTAACCTGCAATCTTGCATAACTGGAGTGTGAAATGAAACAGAGAAAACCCACAAAGTCACAGGGAGAACAGACAAACTCCGTACAGATAGCACCTAGAGTCAGGATCAAACCTGGGTCTCTGGCGCTGTAAGACAGCAACTCTATCACTGCACCTATGTGGAAGAGAAATGGAAAAGGAAAAGGGGGGGGGCTATTTTTTATATTTGATCTAAAATTGGAGAATTTACTGTTCGTACATACCATTGTGTTGTACTGGAGGAATAGGACCTCATATCCTGCTTGGTTAGTTTACAACCCAACCGTATGAACATTGGTCTATGTGGAGCTAATCAGACCTGATGTTTGATCACTATATCACTACAGTGTGGAAGCAGGCCCTTTGGCCCACCAAATCTACACCAACAATCAATCACCCATTCACACCAGTTCCACGTCCTACACACTAAGAGCAATTTACGGAAGCCAATTAACCTCCAAACCCACATGTCTTTGGAATGTGGGAGGAAATTGGAGCACCCGGAGGAAACCCAGCAGATCATTGCAAGAACACACAAATTCCGCACAGGCAGTATCCATGGTCAGGATCAAACCCGGGTCTCTGGCACAGTGAGGCAGCAACTACCACTGCACGCCCCCAAGAAATTACATGTTCCAAAAATACAAAGCTGTCGATGTTTCCTTTGCATTTTTAATGTAACGCAGACTGACTGTTTCATGTATAATAGCTAGATTGTCACACGTCATTTGCCCTGACTGAACTCGATCTCACTCGTTGGTGTAATGTTATATCAAATAGAACAAGTTGTCCTACAACATTAGGCTGTGCACGCCACACAAAAGAAGAAGTAATGTTATCAATAAATACTTGGGTAGAGAAAATATTAAATGGTAATGGACTCTACCAAGACGCCCAGCATAAAGTTAATACTGATTCGCAGGAAGAAATTTAACAGTTTAATACAACTTTAACACAAGGTTAAAATAAATACCCCACCAAACAGAAAGGTTTGGATTGTTTTATGCTGTTAAGCAAATAACATTTAAATTCTGGTGCGATTATTGGTTGACTGGTGTTATGAAAGATAAGAAAAGGTTCTTTCTTGATAGAGAAAATTAATATTTCCTTGCGACATGCTGACTCTTGACGTACTATAGCTTGTGATAGTGAGAACATACTGGGCTTGTGGCAGCAAGAACTAGGCAGTTACAGCTCACAGATGGCAACACAATGGGGCGAAGAAGCACAGCTATTTTGTATGCAATGAGATCCTGAACAGCAAACATCATTATAGCATTTGTAGTTATTTGTTTCTCAATCTCCTGGGTATGAATAGATAAGCTCAGTGGCGCGAGAGCCGGCATAGAAAATAGTCCATCAGGATAGTCCTGTTGAAGATAGACACAAAATGCTGGAGTAACTCAGCGGGACAGGCTGCATCTCTGGAGCGAAGGAATGGGTGACGTTTCGGGTCGAGACTGTTCTTCAGACTGACTTGTCCAACTTGTGAATTTAGTTAAGAGAAACTGTTGGGTTAGAGCCCTGTCAGGTTGGAGGATGTAGAGTGGGAGATACCCTGATAATAATCTGTGACATTGAGGCAATCGGGACCTATTGTTCACTGTGGGATCAATAATCAAGTTAACAGTTACACTGTAGGAAGGAACTACAGATGCTGGTTTAATCCCAGCAGACCAAAAGCTGGACTAACTCAGCAAGTCAGAAAGCATCTATGGAGAAAAGGAATAGGTAATGTTTAGGGTCGAGACCCTTCTTGAGACCTACTCAAGTTGAATGAATAAGTTTATTGGCCCAGTATTCACATACAAGGAATTTGCCTTGGTGCTCCGCCCACAAGTGACAACATGACATAATGACAGTTTAGAATGATGCATAAAACATTAAACATTAATAATAAAACATTATTGATTAAACATGTGAATTAAGTAAAATACCAGAGCAAAATGAGGCTTGGTTATTGAGTAGAGCTACTACTCAATGAAAAAAGCTGTTTTTATGTCTGGCTGTGGCAGCTTTGACAATCCGGAGTTGCCTTCCAGAGGGAAGTGATTCAAAGAGCGTGTGGCCAGGGTGAGAGGGGTCAGAGATGATCCTACCCGCTCACTTCCTGGCCCTTGTAGTGTACAGTTCGTTAATGGAGGTAAGGATGCAGCCAATAACCTTCTCAGCTGATTCGCTGCAGCCTCCGGGTGTCGTGCTTGGTGGCTGAGCCAAACCAGACCATGATGTAGAAGGTGAGAACAGACTCTACGATGGCCGTGTAGAATTGTACCATCATTGCCTATGGCAGATTGTGCTTCCTCATCTGCTGTAGGAAGTACATCCTCTGTTGTGCCTTTTTGACTGTGGAGTCGATGGTAGCCCCCCACCAAAGGTCCTTGGAGATGATGGTTCCCAGGAACTTAAAATGCTCCATAGATGTGACTGTGGTGTTGTTGATGGTGAGTGCGGTGAGAGGAGGGGGAGCTCTCCAAAAGTCTACAATCAATTCCACTGTCCTAAGAGCATTGAGCTCCAGGTTGTTGCGATGGCACCAGGGCACCAGCTGTGACACTTCCTGTCTGTACACAGATTCCTCCCCATTTTGGATCAGTCCAATCAGGGTTGTGTCGTCCGCAAACTTGAGAAGCTTGACAGGGGAGTCAGTGGAGGTGCAGTCATTGGTGTAGAGAGAGTAGAGGAGAGGAGAGAGTATGCAGCCTTGCGGTGCTCCTATGCTGAGGGTTTGCGGGTCCGAGATGTGCTTTCCCAGCCTCACGTGCTGCTTCCTGTCTGTCAGGAAGCTGGTGCTCCACCGACAGAGGGATTCAGGCAGTCAACTCGGAAGGTTAGGAGTGTAGTAAGTAGCTCTGGCACAATGGTGTTGAATGCAGAGCTAAAATCAACAAACAAAATCCTTGCATAGGTCCCCTGGCGGTCTAGGTACTGGAGGATGAAGTGCAGGCCCAGGTTGACTGCGTCATCCACAGATCTATTGGCCCGATTTGCAAACCGCAGAGGTTCCAGCAGGGGGTTTGTGATATTTTTCAGCTTGGCCAGCACAAGCCTTTCAAGGGTCTTCTTGACTACAGAGGTCAGTGCGACAGGCCTGTCATAATTAAGGCCAGTAATCCTTGCCTTTTTGGGTACAGGGACAATAGTGGGGACTTTGAAGCAGGCAGGGACAGTACAGGATTGCAGGGACTGGTTGAAGATGTCTGTGAAGACCAGTGCCAGTTGTTCGGCACAGAGCTTGAGAGTAGAGGGGGAAACATTGTCCGGTCCTGGAGATTTCCGGCTTTTCTGTCTCTGAGTTACTCTAGTTTATTGTGTCTATAACTATAATACTGACTGACAAGAGTATTAAAATAAATAAAGGGTCTTCAAACTGAAACATTAATTTTGTTGATCCTTCCAGAGGCGGGCTAACCTGCTGAGTATTTCCAGTGGTTTAATTAGGTATTAAAATATGGTTTATTTCCCAAATTACTGTAAAATGAAAACTAACCATTGGCTGGTTATGCATCAATTTGCGAAGCGGAATATACTTTGAAATACCAGCAGCCATAACGTAACACTGCTCCACATGTTCCTCACTTGTACATTAAATCCAACTGCTCATATGAAGAGCAGCTCAAATTAAAAGCAGGCAAATGTTTTCAGAATTTACCCAACCACTTTCACTTGAAGCAATTTATTTGTTTTGACTGGCCTTAAAACTTCCCTAGATGCAAAATGTTGGAGCAACTCAGTGGGGACAAGCAGCATCTCAGGATAGAGGGAATGGGTGACGTTTCAGATCGAGACCGGTTTGAAGAAGGGTCTCGAGCCGAAACGTTACCGATAGCTTCTCCCCAGAGATGCTACCCATCCCACTGAGTTACTCAAGCATTTTGTGTCTATCTTCAGTTTAAACAAATATTTGCAGTTCCTTCCTATACACTACTTAAAACTCCCCTATTACAGTTTTATCTTTTATATGGAATGCCTGATTTTATCTCTCGTTTGCCATATTTTGAAGTTTTTAAAAAATGCACGTCAGCAGTTCTGGCTCAACATACTACAATTTTGCTGCTTAGCATAAAATGTGCAGCAAAGTTTAATGTTCTGAAACAGTAGCTTTCAAGCTAATTCACTGCATTTGTCACAACAGTGACCAGAGACATTTCTAGGATCATCCATCACTACAGAGAGCCGGCCAACTCGCAAGCTCACACTAAATTCAAAAGATCCATTGTGAATTTGGCAAAGTACTTCTTTTCCAAGTGATAGGGAATGGAGTGTCTGTATCTTGCTAAAATGACTGCACTGAACTAGACCACACCGCACGGTAGGGCGGCACAATTGCTGCCTTACAGCGCTGAAATGCCAGAGGCACGGGTTCGATCCTGACTATGGGCGCTTGTCCGTACGGAGTTTGCACGTCCTCCCCGTGACCATTTGGGTTTTCTCCGAGATCTTCGGTTTCCTCCCGCACTCCAAAGACGTACTGGTTTGTAGGTTAATTGGCTCGGTACAAATATAAATTGACGCTTGTGGGTGTGTAGGATAATGTTAATGTGCAGGGATCACTGGTCGGTGCGAGCTCGATGGGCCAAAGGGCCTGTTTCCGCGCTATGTCTCTAAACTTAAACTAAACCACTCCACGCCATTACTTATTGATCACATTTGTGAAGAAAGCAAGCACTCATGACCAAAACAAATGCATGTACCACAAAGGACTGCTAAGTGTATCTCTCTGCCACATGTCTCAGGTACAGGACAAGTAACTCCTCACATTCAGCACAAGCAAAACCATGGGTTATCGAAAGACTAAATAGGCTGGCATTTCGTGCACAAATACTTAATTCATAAAGTTGTGAATTGAATTATAATTACATGTCAGTTATTTGTAGACGTGGATAAATACATTACAAATATAAAATGCAACATTTACGATTTGCTCAGCCCTCTAGGATAGCAGCAAAAACATGATGACATTTTATCTTTCTTCAAGCCTGAAATTTGTAACACCAAATACTGCACTGCTAATGGATGGAAGATGGTCATTTCTGGGCCAAGTTCTAAAGAATGGGAGATTCTGTCCATAGTTTCAACACAGAAAGCAAATGTCACAGCCAACTCCTCCTGCTTGCAAATTAAGCACAAGAAACAAAAGGCAGCTAGCAAACTGGGAAAACCACAGAATTTTAATACTACAAAGACATTCTCATTGGCTATAGCTGTACATTAATAACCAATGTTTCTCCCAACTCAGCAAGCTCAAGGATTAAAACAGAGCAGCTGCAGTCCCTTTACTTGACCAAATACATGTGATTTCCTAGCAATATGCAGGAAAACTAATGTCAAAAAGTTGTGGTCATATCAGATTTGCAATCCTATTTTGCAAAATGTTCAAACATCTGCTTAACAAACAAATAAAAGATGCTGGAAAGATACAAAATGTTGAGAGTGATTCAGCAGGTCAGGCAGCATCTCTGGAGAAAATGGAATGGTAACATTTCGGGTCTGGACCCTTCTTCCAACCATCTGCCTATCAAACCCCCCCCCCCCCCCCCCCCCCCCCATCTGTGTCCACTCATTACCTCCCACGCTTTGTACTGCCTTTCCCCTCTTTCATTTTCTCTCCTCCCCTCCTTCAATCCGTCTGAAGAAGGGACTTGACCCAAAACATCATCCATTCATGTTCTCCGGAGATGCTGCCTGACCTGCTGCATTTTGCATCTTGCCTTGGTAAACCAGCACCTGCAGTTTACCAAATCTATCCTTGTTTCTAAATCAAAGATGCTGTAGATACTGGAAACAAACAACGAGCTAGCCAGTTTCCAAAGAGAAAGTAGTTAAAAGAAAAACCATTAACTCTCATTACAAGGATTAAAATGTTCAGTATTGCCAGTGGATGCTGCCAAGATGGCTAGAACACAACACCCAGCATTGAATATGAGACCACAGTTAAAAAAAAAAACCCAATCTGGTTAAGATGACATAATGCAGAGCTTCACACAGCTCCAAATATCTGAGATTTAAATGCCAGTTTGACCTGCTTAAATGTGCCATTTTGCATCTGAAAAGCCAAATGCAGTTTGGTGAGAATTAGAGAACCAAAAGAATGCTGCCAATAGTTTGTCTTCTTCTGTTAAGATTGAAGTCGTTTTTATTAAAGTAAATTCATTATAATCCAATCCCCTTGGAGAGAAGGAATGGGTGATGTTTCAGGTCAAGACCCTTCTTCAGACTGAGAGTCTGAACTCTGTCCTGCTGAGTTAATCCAAGATTTTGTGTCTTTCTTCTGTTTAAACCAGCAAAGGCATTTCCTTCCTACACACTTACATACCCTTCATTTTATTCTCCCATATTTCCTATAATAAATTTACACCTACATTGTTTGTGATATACTTCAAGGAAACACTTTGTATAAAATAAATTCTCACTTTTCAGGTCATCTATTTTAAGGTAATTTAGTTTTTACCCACGTTCAAGTTTTGTTCTCCAATACTATGATCTCCATTTAAAATATATTTTCAGTTAAATCCTCTCCAAAGTACAATGACTGGCTTAGCACAGATGCCAATCAATATAGTTGAGGCCTGGAAATGGATCTCAATTCAAATAAATACTGCGTTAGAAAGTAAACTTGCACTAATATAGACCATCACTTTGCATTAATGCTTTTATCGTCTGATGCAGTATTTATTTTAGTTGAGATAAATTTCCAGGCCTCATCTATAATTGCAAAAAAAAGGGGAGATTACATTACTGCAGAGTGACTATCTGTATTTATGTATGTTTACCGTCCAATGCATTATTTATTTTAATTTAGATGCATTTAAACACCTCAACAACACTGCATAAAAACAAAGGTAAACACATTACTGTCGTGACAATCAGCATTAGTGCAAGTTTACCCGCCAAGGCATTAATTATTTTAGTTTAGATGCATTTCTAGGCCTCAATGACACTGCATAAAAATGATCAGCATCTGCACTAATGACCTTAAATTCCATAATTAAAAAATATTTGAACCTGCCCTTTTGCACAAGGGTGGTTTGCGTGGCGTCAATGCAATGCTACCATGGCGCTCCTATGCAGCTTGTTTGCATTGCATGGTGTCCTTTGCATCGAGGACCTCTGCATTGCATGGTGTCCTTTGCACCTGGGATCTTTGCATGGTTCTCATTGCTTCTAGGATCTCTGCAACCTTCCTACATTGCATGGTGTTGTTTGCCTCAGTTGGTCCTCTGCATTGCATAGTGTCCTTTGCATTCAGGACCTCATCACCTTTACGGCATTGCATGGTGTCCTTTGAATTTTTGCCCTCTGCACCT
This sequence comes from Okamejei kenojei, assembly GCA_035221665.1. Lineage (NCBI taxonomy): Eukaryota > Metazoa > Chordata > Chondrichthyes > Rajiformes > Rajidae > Okamejei > Okamejei kenojei. The sequence continues at coordinate 16,239,213 of CM069169.1, read as the reverse complement.
TCCATGCATTGCATGTTGCCCTTGCATCTGGGACCTCTGCACCTTTGCAACACTGCATGGTGCCTTTGGCATCTTGAACCTCTGCACCCTCCTTACATTGCATGATGTCCTTTGCATCTAGGAATTATGCATATTTGCATGATGTCCTTTGCTGTACTACATGTCATGTGTCTATTGCATTCCAGACCTCTGCACCTTCTATGAATTGCACGGTGCCCTTTGTTATTACATTTCAGACCTCTGCACTTTCCATGCATTGCACGGTGTCCTTTGCATTTAAAACCTCTGCGCCTTCTATGCATTACACGGTGTCCTTTGCATCTAGGATTTATGGACCCTCCCTGCCTGCATTGACCTTATGCATGGGGTCCTTCACATCGAGGACCTCTGCACCTTCTATGCATTGCACGGTGTCCTTTGCAATGAAAACCTCTGCACCTTCTATGCATTGCACGGTGTCCTTTGCAATGAAAACCTCTGCACCTTCTATGCACTGCGCGGTGTCCTTTGCAATGAAAACCTCTGAACCTTCGATGCATTGCACGGTCCTTTGCAATGAAAATCACTGCACCTTCTATGCATTGCACGGTGTCCTTTGCATCTAGGATTTAAGCACCCCTCCCTGCCTGCATTGCTCTGTTGCTAGGCCGGGGCCGGATCCCGGATCCCTGGGCCCGGGCCTAATCCCGATCCTCGGGCCTAATTCCAACCCCCGGTTTTAACCCTCCTTACCGTCAGGGTGCGGCTGCGGCTGTTCCTGGGGCGAGGAGAGGCGCCGGAGCCGGGATATTGCCGCCTGTGTGCGGGAGCCGCGCTTGGATCTTCGGTTGCCTCGGCAGCGGCCGGCCACCGGTCCACTCCACTCCACTTCCGGCCCCCTCCACTTCCGGCCCCGCCCCCCAGGAGCCAACATCAGCACCGGTCGCCATGGCAACGGCAGGGCCCAGGCCTCACCTGGCCTCACCTGGCCCACCTGGCCCACCTGGCCACAGCTGGGGAGGGAGAGACAATGACAACCTGTGGATAACTGGTAAGAATGAGGTGTAGGGGAGAAGGTGTAAACAAGGGAGTGCAGACATCAAGGAAAATAAAAAAACATCCCCTGGAGAAAAAGGAATAGGTGACGTTTCGACTCAAGAGCCCTTCATCAGACAAGTACCTGCTCCATCTGGATGGAGGGGGAGAGACAATCTCTGCAGCAGGAAAACTAAGGGCATTCAATCTCTCTCTCCCCCCTCTTCAGTAGCAATGTTACAAAAATTTGAGATTTTAAAAATCAAGTCTGCAATTTATCCCATCAGATAAAGCATAAAAAGAATTAAGTGTTAAAGAAGGAACTGCAGATGCTGGAGAATCGAGGGTACACAAAAGGCTGGAGAAACTCAGCGGGTGCACAAAAAGCACCCGCTGAGTTTCTCCAGCCTGTTTCTAAGCATAAAAAGAAGTTTAATTTGACACCTATTAATTTGACACCTATTAACATTGAATTTTCTCAATTCTGTTGACCCGCTGTCTCCCCCCCTTCCCACCTCTCCCTCAGCCCTCGGGCCCTGGCATTCCCTCTCTCTCCATCTCCTTCCCCCACCCTAGTCGCACTAGCTTCTCATTTTCACACCACAAACAGCTTACAATGGCTTGTTCCCTTTATCATCGATACTTTTTTGCATATCTTTCATTCATTGTTCTTTATCTCTCCACATCACCGTCTATATCTCTCGTTTCCCTGATCCCTGACCAGTCTGAAGAAGGGTCTCGACCCGAAACGTCGCCTATCTCCTTCGCTCCTTAGATGCTGCTGCACCCACTGAGTTTCTCCAGCCTTTTGTGTACCCTTAATTTGACACCTAATTCACTTTCATATCTATATTAAAAAAGGTATGGCCATTTTCATACTCGGAAATTAGCATCTTGTTCCCCATTGCCTTTCCATTGACTTAACTCAAAAGCTGTGATTGAGGACAGTCAAAAGCCCATAACTTTCTTAAAAATTAAGAGAACTCAATGAAATTTTCAGTTATGATAGATTGAAGCATTCTGAAACAAATATAAAACAATCTTACTTGGATGACCTGAAATTAAAGCATATAATTAGTTAGTTACCTAATTGTAGCTAATTACAAAATTCAATTACTGGATCTTAACATCTATCCATTTCTTAAGGAAAGGTTAACATTTTTAAAAAGCCTAAGTGTCCAAATAACATTCACACAAGAATTCACAATATAACATGATTTTAAATCTCATTGCCATGAATTTTTAGGCCAAATTGAAGGAATTTAGTGTTTAATTCCCATAAATTAATGACCATTTAAATCATCTTTTTTTGCGAGTAGGTTTTTTTGGAACGCGATTTGCGGTTTGCGGTGAATTTAACCTCCAGTCGGCAGGAAAAATACTGCCAGTTCGTATATTTTTTAAGACATCTTTTTGCAACATGAAATTTTGATTAAAGGCATCATAAGAAGCATGTTTTTATGTAAAAATAAACTGTGTACCTTGTTTTGTCCCCTACGTGAGATCCGTCCCGTTGTCGGCATTCACGGCTTTAGAAGATGATTTTTAATTTACTCATGCTAATAAATGATCCAGCATAGTTTAAAAATAACTCCATAAAACAAATGTCGGAATGATTTCTTTTCAGCAACTAAACCCCCTGGGATTAATCGATTTGAATAGTCTGGAGTAAATTATATTTTAAACCCGCCTCCCTCTCAAAGGCGCCAAAGTCGCGCACACGGGCAGTGACAGAACTGCAGCACCGTTAAAGGTGAGTTTTGTAACATAACTACATTCTCTCTCTCTCCCCCCTCTTCAGTAGCAATGTTACAAGATTTTGAGATTTTAAAAATCAAGTCTGCAATTTATCCCATCAGATAAAGCATGAAAAGAAGTTTAATTTGACACCTAATTCATTTTCATATCTTCAGTATTAAAAAAGTTATGGCCATTTTCATACTCGGAAATTAGCATCTTGTTCCCTATTGCTTATCCATTGACTTAACACAAAAGCTGTGATTGAGGACAGTCAAAAGCCCATAACTTTCTTAAAAATTAAGAGAACTGAATGAAATTTTCAGTTATTATAGATCAAAGCATTCTGAAACAAATATGAAACAATCTTACTTGGATGACCTGAAATTAAAGCATATAATTAGTTAGTTACCTAACTGTAGCGATTACATTGTCCCGCGTTTTTTTTTAAACTTCCGAGAACGGCAGTCGGAACGATTTTTCAGCATCAGGTATTAGCCCGAGAAAATATATCTTGGACAGCCGGGAGAAAACGGCATTTTAATCCCACCCCCCCCCCCCCCCCCAAAGGCGCCAAAGTCGCGCACATGGCCAGTGACATAACTGCAGTGCCACTGAAGGTAAGTTTTGTAACATACCTACAAGTACCTGCTCCACCTGGAGGGAGGGGGAGAGACAATCTCTGCAGCAGGAAAACTAAGGGCATTCTCTCTCTCTCTTCCCCCTCTTCTGCCACGAGATCTGTCAGCATCAGGACCTGTCGCCAAAGTAACTGTGGTCGTCACCTCACATGGACAGGTAGGCAAGTACCTGCTCCGCCTTGAAGCTAAGGGCATTCCCCCCCCCCAAGATTTGCCCCCAACCGTGGCCCTCACCTCACCTGGAGGGAGGGGGAGAGACAATCTCTGCATCAGGAAAACTAAGGGCACTCTCTCCCCCGCCAGCATCAACACCAGTCACCCACCGGTCGTCACTGCAACTCTCACCTTACCTGGACAGGTCGGCAAGGTTGTTGCTCCTCCTGGAGGGAAGGAGGAGAGATGCTCCAGACCTGGGTAAAAACTCTCCGGGCACTCTCCTCACTCCCTTCTGCCAGCATAAGCACTGCTCGCCATGGCATAGAAAAATAGAAATTAGGTGCAGGAGGAGGCCATTCGGCGCTTCAATCCAGCACCGCCATTCAATATGATCATGGCTGATCCTCTGGAATCAGTACCCCGTTCCTGCTTTCTCCCCATATCCCTTGATTCCGTTAGCCCGAAGAGTTAAATCTAACTCTCTTTTGAAAACATCCATTGAATTGGCGTCCACTGCCTTCTGTGGCAGAGAATTCCACAGATTCACAACTCACTGGGTGAAAAATATTTTCCTCATCTCAGTCGTAAATGGCCTACCCCTTACTCTTAAACTGTGATTCCTGGTTCTGTATTCCCCCAACATCTGGAACATTTTTCCTGCCTCTAGCCTGTCCGATCCGTTAAAAAATTGATATGTTTCTATAAGATCCCCTCTCATCCTTCTAAATTCCAGTGAATACAAGCCCTGTCGACCCATTCTTTCATCATATGTCGGTCCTGCCATCCAGGGAATGAACATGGTGAACCTACGCTGAACTCCCTCAATAACAATAATGTCCTTCCTCAAATTAGAAGACCAAAATTTGAGGAAGGACATTATTGTTATAATGGGAATGATGAGCCATAATCAAACTAAATATCTATAACTTTCTAGAACATGTTCACCCCCCGATACCCACGGTTCAGGTAACACCTGCTTTTCACATGAAAGGTTGATATTGCTGGACTTAAGCATCCGGGTTAATTCCCAGGATGGCGATACTCACATATGGTCAAAGAATGGATCAACTGGAATTCCTTATATTCACTGGAATTTAGAAGAATGAAAGGGAATCATATAGAAACATCAAATTCTTAAGGGATTATACAGGCTAGAGAAGGAATGGGTGATGTTTCGGGTCAAGACCCTTCTTCAGCTTTTTGTGTCTATCTCGTTTTGTTTGTTCTGGTAAAAATGATGACATGCATTGATAGGATGGACTGTCAGAGGCTTGTTCCCAGGCTAGTAATGTCTAAGATTAACCATATAAACCATATAACAATTACAGCACGGAGACAGGCCCTCTCGGCCCTTCCAGTCCGTGCCGACCATTTTTTTTCCCCTAGTCCCATCTACCTGCACTCAGACCATACCCCTCCATTCCCTTCACGTCCATATACCTATCCACTTTACTTTTAAATGTTACAATCGATCCTGCCTCCACCACCTCTGCTGGAAGTTCATTCCACACAGCCACCACCCTCTGAGTAAAGAAGTTCCCCCTCACGTTACCCCTAAACTTCTGTCCCTTAATTCTCATGTCATGTCCTCTTGTTTGAATCTTCCCTACCCTCAATGGGAAAAGCTTATCCACGTCAACTATGTCTATCCCTTTCATTATTTTAAAGACCTCAATCAAGTCCCCCCTTAACCTTCTGCGCTCCAAAGAATAAAGACCTAACTTGTTCAACCTTTCTCTGTAGCATAGTTGCTGGAACCCTGGCAACATTCTAGTAAATCTCCTCTGTACTCTCTCTATTTTGTTGACATCCTTCCTATAACTAGGCGACCAAAATTGTACACCATACTCCAGAATTGGTCTTACCAATGCCTTGTACAATTTTAACATTACTTCCCTACTCCTATATTCAATGCTCTGATTTATAAAGGCCAGAGGGCATTAGAGGGCATAGTTTTAAAGGGAGCGGAACAAAATTGCAAGGAGATGTGCAGGGTATGATTTTTACAGAGCGGTAGGTACCCGGAATGTGCTGCCAGGGGTAATTGCGTAGGCAGATACGATAGTGGCATTTAGGAGGCTTTTGGAGAGGCAGGTGCATATGCAGGGAAAGGAGGAATGTGGATCACATACAGCCAGAGGAGATTAATTTAACTTGGCATCATGTTGGGTGTTGACATTGTGTGATGAATGGCCTCTACCTGTGCCGTTCTGTTCCATGTTCTCAAAATCATTGGCTTGAACCGCTGACTCCGATATTCTCTCCATTGATGCTGCCTGACATGATGAGTGTTTCCAGCATTTTCTGAGTCTACTTTTTTTATGGAACTTCGAGATTTCAAATAAAGCAGCTTTGTAATGATATACACAGATGCTTTGCACATAACTCTCTGAAAGCCAAGGCAAGATCTAGTCTATGTTCACATTTCTCCTCTGAGCAGTTTTTTCCTATCTGCATGCTGCCTGTCACAGAGCACTGTAAGGGGAGTGCCCCCAATAAATCTATATTTTGGAGGAACTGGTTAGTCCATAATCTTGTCAATGAAATGCCCTCCGGCCATGTCGCCTTTCGCAACTTCAAAGAAAGTACTCAAGAAATTGCATCACAGAATCCCCATAGGGAACCAAATGCAAATTGACCATAAATGGCACTTACATGAGGTGTGTTCCGCCCTATGAGAATTTCCTTGTCTGAATAATCAAAATCGCAGCACCAACGTCACGTTTACTATGGAGTTCTCCATGTGATGCGTGGCACAATTTTCCACATGATTGTGCAGGTGCATTCTTTGAGCTCCACCTTACTTTAGTGTAGAGATACAGCGTGGAAACAGGTCCTTCGGCCCAACGAGTCCGAACTGACCAACGATCCCCACACACTAACACTATCCTACACACACTAGGGACAATTTACATTTATATCAAACCAATTAACCTACAAACCTATACGTCTTTGGAGTGTGGGAGGAAATCAATGTTGCTGGAGAAACCCAGGCAGGATACAGGGAGAACGTACAATTTCCGTACAGACAGCACCCATAGTCAGGATTGAACCTGGGTATCTGGCGCTGTGAGGCAGCAGCTCTACTGCTGCTCTACTGTGCCGCCCTTCTGCCCTGCCGTCACTTGCCACCGTTGCCTTCAAAAACTGGCCACTCACCATCCCAATTTTGTGATGGATTGCCCCCTCAGTTAATTTAGTTAGTATTAAAGATAGAAGATCAATAGCCAACCACAGGGCTAGGTCCTAACCAGTAATTGTGTGATTCAGAACTGTGGTTGTTGACTGTGACCACAAGCAAACGTGGTCACACACTCATTATCAAACTGTATATTGAATTAGTCTGAAGAAAGGGCTCGATCCGAAACGTCACCCATTCCTTCATTCCAGAGATGCTGCCTGACCTGCTGCGTTACTCCAGCAGTTTGTATCTAGCTGTATATTTTAACTATTTGTTACCAACTCAGTTTAGATCATTGCTCATAATTCCAGCTTCTATAAATCTAAATCGATTAAAAGAAAAAACTTACTTGGCACATAACGAGTGGCACGGTGGCGGAGCGGTAGAGTTGCTGCCTCACAGCGCCGGAGAACCGGGTTCCATCCTAACCACGGGTGCTGTCTGTACGGACTTTGTATGTTCTCCCCGTGACCACATGGGTTTTCTCCGTATGCTCCAGTTTCCTTCCACACTCCAAAGACATAGAGGTTTGTAGGTTAATTGGCTTCGGCAAAAAATTGTAAATTGTCGCAAGTGTGTAGGATGGTGCTTGTGTACGGGGTGATCGCTGGCCCGCACAGTTTCATTGGGCCGAAGGGCCTGCTTTCACGCTATATTTCTAAAGACCAAAGCCACTGTTCACAGAATATCCCCAAAGACCACAGCCACTGTTATCAATGATGTAGCAGCCAAGTTGGGTTTCGTGCACCCCTATAAACAGCAATGAATCAAGGTACACAAAATGCTGGAGAAACTCAGCGGGTGCAGCAGCATCTATGGAGCGAAGGAGATAGGCAACGTTTCGGGCCGAAACCCTTTTTCTTATGAATCAAGGTAGATCTTGGATAGGGAACTTGCGTGTTTTGTGGGAATATTACGTAACTTAACTTTCTATCAAATTCATGGATATGTTGTTTTTGTTTCATTTTATTTATATATTTGTAATTTGCTAGTTTTAACTGTAGGGTGTCCTTGAGTGTTCTGAAAAGCACCCATAAATAAAATGCATTATTATTATTATTATTATTATTAGCTGTTAGAAGATAATATAGAAAACGCAAGTTCATCCACTTGAAGACATATACTTTTCAAAATGGTGATGGGTTGCGAAACTTTAATGTACAAAGAATAACGCCCTTGTACACAAGTCACTGAAAACGTAACAAGCAATGGATCATGCAATGTGAAGGGGCAAATGTTACATTGGCTTTCATCACAATAATGGCAATGACAAGTACGATAAGTATGGCAACTTCAGGAAGCAGGTAGAGTCAGGGTACCCAGGCACATCTAATCACGGGATGAGGTTTTAAGTGTTAAGTTTTCTCCACTCTAAGATGGCATCACATGGGCCTGCTCCTGTACTGTGTTGAGTACTCTGGGATGCAGACCATCAGGTCCTGGGGATTTATCTGCCTTCAGTCCCAACAGCTTACCTAACACCATTTTCTGGTTTGCCGCTTCTTCTGGCCAATCAAAATGTTTCTTCCTTGGATTTAACACTATCCTTGACTTCCCTCATCAGCCATGGTTGAGCCTCCTTCGCAGTTTTATTTTTTCGCCAGACAGGGATGAACAATTTCTGGAGTTCATCCTTGCGGTCTTTAAATCTTTGCCATTGTATCTCCACTGTCAACCCTTTAAGTATAATTTGCCAGTCTATCCTAGCCAATTCCCGTCTCATACCTTCAAAGTCTCCTCTCTTCAAGTTCAGGACCCTAGTCTACGAATTAACTATGTCAGAATTCCACCATATTATGGTCACTGTTGACCAAGGGGCTTTGCACAACAAGATCGCTAACTAATCTTTCCTCATTACACAATACCCAGTCTAGGATGGCCTGCCCTCTAGTCGGTACTGGTTTAAAAACCCATCCCATATACATTCCAGGAAATCCTCCTCCTCAGCACTGTTACCAATTTGGTTGGCCAGTCAATATGTAGATTAAAGTCACCCATGATAACCGCTGCACGCTACACGCATCCCTAATTTCCTGCTTGATGCTATCCCCAACCTCCCTACTGCTGTTTAGTGGTCTGTATACAACTCCAACAAGCGTTTTCTGCCCTCGGCTATGTTGCAATTCTACACATACCGATTCAACAGCATCCAAGCTAATGTCGCTCCTTGCTATTGCATTAATCTCCTCTTTAACCAGCAATGCCATCTCACCTCCTCTTCCTTTCTGTCTATCCTTCCTGAAGATCGAGTTCCAGCCTTGGTCACCCTGGAGCCATGTCTCCATGATTCCAACTCTATCATATCCCTTATCTACTAACTGCACATTCAATTCCTCCACCTTATTTTGAATGCTCCTCGCATTAAGGCACAAAGGTTTCAGGTTAATTTTTCTTATCTCCCTTCTACCTTTTGCTTCTGTCCTCCTTTAACGGCCCTCTGTCTCCTTGCATTGGCTCCCATCCCGCTGCCCTGTTAGTTTAAACGTGACCCTTCCTACACTCTCGTTCCCATTAACTGCATGGATACGCGTCCACGTTGTTGACTCCACACCCGCACCTTTTAGTTTAAACCCACCTGTGTAGCGCTGGCAAACCTGCCTGCCGGAATGTCAGTCCCCTTCCAATTAAGGTGCAACCCGTCCCTTTTGTACAAGTCACCCCTGCCCAAGAAGAGATCCCAGTGATCTAGAAACCTAAATCCCTGCCCCCTGCACCAACTCCTCAGCCACACATTCAGATCCTCTATCTCCCTGTTCCCACTGGAAGCAACCCAGAGATAACCACCCTAGAAGTCCAGGTTTTCAGCCTCCTGACTAGTTCTCTATACTCACGTTGCAGAACCTCCTTCCTCTTCTTACCCACGTCATTTGTGCCGACATGCACAGCTACGTCCGGCTGCTCACATTCCCTCTCGAGGATGTTCTGAAGTCGGACTGAGACATCTTGGACCCTGGCACCAGGGAGGCAACATACCATCCTCGAGTCTCACCTATCTGCTTCCAAAATATCGTCCCATCAATACATAGCTATTCCTTTATTGACATTGGAATAAATCTTTTGGCATAAATCCTATTCTAATCTTTTTAGTACTGTATAGTTTCATGTGAATGAAGATTCAGCTAATCTAAGTGAAAACATACATGTTCAGTAACAGTACAAGGCCTTGATTCTTCAATTATTGCACTGAAATTAAATTAATCATTCAGTAATTTGAATCAACCAGTCAAATTAATACAACAACAAAAAAGTAATTAAGAAATGATTTATTATGTAATTTTACATTCCTGAATTATACAGTAAAACAAACCCTACAGTCGAAAACGGCAATGCCAAACAACATACCTATCTATGCTAACCAGTTTGACTGTCTTTGGCTCCAAATCTTTCACACACACCTATCCAATTGTTTTACTTTAAATGTTGTCATTGTACCTGTCTCCACTACCTCCCCCGGAAACTCGTTCCATACCACCCTCTGGGTGAAAAGCTTTGCTTCCAAGATCCCCTTAAAATCTTTTCCCTCTCACCTTAAGCCTGCGTCCTCTAGTTTTAGACTCCCCTACTGCGGGGGGGGAAAAACACTGACTATCTACCCTATTCATGGCCCTCATTAATTTAATAAATCTCTCTGAGGCCACCCCTAAGCCTTTGCTTCAGGGAAAACAGTCCCAGTCTATCAAAGTCTACCAAACTCTTTCTAAATCAAGGGTTCCAGTCCACATCCTAGTAGATCTTTTTTGCACCTTCTCTAACTTAATTCAATCTTCCTGTAGTGTGGTGACCTGAACTGCACAGCATACTCCAATGCTGTCTAACCAGCGTTTTCATGCAACTGTAACATTTCATCCCAACTCCTGTACCTGAGGCCAGGGCTGATGACAGTAAGCATGTCACGTGCCTTCTTCACTATCTTGTCGGTGCTACCACTTTCAGGGAACGGTGCACTTGTCCCTAGGTCTCTAGTCCACAACAGTCCCCAAGGACCTGCCCGTCACCGTATACATAGACACAAACAGCTGGAGTAACTCAGCGGGACAGGCATCATCTCTGGAGAGAGGGAATGGGTGACATTTCGCAACCCTTCTTCATAGGTAGAGGGAGATGCATAGATGAGGAAGTGTAAGGTGTGGAACTGGGACAGAGGGGATGCAGATCAAGGAAGATGTAGAATAGATCGTTGTTAGCTGGGAGAAGGTGACAACAAAGCAAGCAGAGATAAAATGTAATCGCTGACAGTCAGACTGGTCAGAGAACTGGGAAGATGGGAGGGATGGAGAGAGAATGAAAGCAAGGGTTACTTGAAATTAGGGAAGTCAATGTTCATACCACTGGGGTGTAAGCTGCCCAAGTGAAATCTTGGCCTATAATTTAACTTTCTAAAATGCTTCACTTTGCATTTGTTTGGGTTAAATTGCACCCGCAATGCTTTGCCGATTTTCTATGATCTATCTTCTGCTGTAATATTACACAACCTCTTCATTGTCCACTATAGCATCAATGTTGGTGCCATTGCAAACTTGCTAATCATGCCAGCTACATTCTTATCCAAATCAATAATTAGAAAAGACAAAAGGTGACAGGGTGGCGCAGTGGTGGAGTTGCTGCTTTACAGTGCTTGCAGAGTAGGAGACCCGGGTTTGATCCTGACTATGGGTGCTGGCTGTACAGAGTTTGTTCGTTCTCCCCGTGACCTGCGTGGGTTTTTCTCTGAGATCTTCAGTTTCCTCCCACACTCCAAACCCATATAGGGATATAGGTAAATTGGCTTAGTAAATGTAAATAATGTCCCTAGTGGGTGTAGGATAGTGTTAATATGCGGGGATCGCTGGTCAGCACGGACCCGGTGGGCTGAAGGGCCTGTTTCCGCACTGTATCTCTAAGCTAAACAAACATTAAAGCATCCCAATGTAGTTCCCAAGGAACCACAAATGTTGGTTTACAAACAAGGACAAAGTTGCTGGAGCATCCCACACTGGTCGCAGACAAGTCGCTCTTGAATGTCATCAAAATTAGCCTTTCTCCAATCTGGAACTTTAATTTTGGACCAGTCCTATCTTTTGTCATAACTATTTTTAAACAAAAAGAATTTTAAAAATTTGAATTGATCTCTTGAATTTGAATTAAATGATTTATGACTTCCGACTTTTCTTCCGACATCCTGGTTTGTAACATACTTGTGTTTCTTTTTGCTGCTTTTGAAAATGGGCCCAAAGCCTGACGCACATTGATTGTCACATTGATTGAACTTTCCATCGTTCAGTGTGCGTGTGTCAAGGCCTGAAAATTACTTCCTTTTCACACAACCTGTTCATCAGAATGTGATATAATTGAGCTACCAGAGGGCGAACACTCCTATCACTATGTATATCGCTCCTTCCAAAACTTCTTATTTAATCTTGGCATATTGCTTCCTCCATTTAAAAACAGATTTAGTTTACTTTGGACTTTAAATTTACAGCGTGGAATAAGGGCCCTTCGGCCCATAGAGTCAGCACAGACCCGCAATTGCCCCATACACGAGCACCACCCTACCCAGTATGGACAATTTACAGAAGCCAATTAACCTACAAATCCGCACATCTTTGGAGTGTCGTGAACCAAAGAACTGGGACATGTTTAGGATCCAGCAGCAGAAGACTAAAACGCTCATATGGGAGAAAGGAATGTTGGGAGAGAACTTGAATGCAGTACAAAAACAAACAGTAAAAGTTTCAATTGATATTGAAACAGAGAAATGTGAAGTGTTGCATTTTGGGATGTCTAATACGGGTAGGGCCTCCATCGTGAATGGTAGGAACCTGGGGAATGTTGTAGAACAGTGGGATCAGTGGAGTTGCAGGTAGATAAGGTGGTCAAAAAGGCTTTTGGCACATTGCCCTTCATCAGTCAGAGTATTGAGTATACAAGTTGGGAGGTCATGTTGCAGTTGTATGAGGCGTTGGTGAGTATTGTGTTCAGTCCGGGGCACCAAGTTATAGGAAATATGTTGTCAAGCTGTGAAAACTTACAGAAAAGGTAAATCTTGTTTGACAAATGTGCTCAAATTCTTTGAGGATGTAAAGGGGAGAGGCGTGGGTTTGTGGTTGATAGATTAGTGCATTTCCATTTCCAATTGCACTTGAAAATGTGCCACGTGGGAGGGTGATGTAATTAAAAGCCAGTGGTGTAGGAGAAAGTGTGTTACAATGGATGGAAATCTGGCTGCCTCATAGAAAACCGGTAGAGGCGGAATAAATGTGTGCTCTTCAGACTGGAAGGAGGGAATTTGTGGAGCACCACAGGAATCAATTCTTGGCCTGCCCTTGTTCATTATTTATATCCATGACCTGGAGGAAGGAGCACTATGTCAGATTCCCAAATTCACTGATGATAGAAAACATATGGTGAAGAGCATCTAGTGATAAGGCATGTGATTTTGCCACACGATTACAGATAGGTTGAGTGAGTGGGCAAAAGGCTAGCAAATGGAACTTAATGTGAGGTGATGCACTTTGGTAAGATAAATCATAAGGTAAATTAGTCATCTAAATGAAATACTGGGAGATTTAGGTGTTCTAGTGCATAAATCCTTTTTTTTTTAAACAGCAGGCAGGGCCAACAAGTAGTTAAGAAAGCAAATAGTATTTTGGCCTACATTGCAAATGGGATTATAGTTTAAAAATATGGAGGTTTTGTTGTAATGATACAGGGTGCCTGAGCTGGAACTTATAATTTTTGACTCCTCTACAGAAAGATATGGTGAGGCATTAGAAAGGAGATTCACCAGGCAAATTCCTGGGATGAGAGAAATTTCCTACCAAGAGAGACCAAATAGATTGGCCCTGTATACCTTGGAGCTTAGAAAATAAGGAGTGACCTTAGCAAAACACAAAGATCCTAAAGGGGCTTGACAGAGTAGATGTTGGGATGGGGCTACAAATAAGAGGTCAGTCATTTAAAACTGAGGTACATTGACATTTCTTCTCTTGGAGGATGAAAATCTCTGAAATTATCTGCCTCGGGAGTTATGCAAGAAGTATTTAAAGTGGAGATGAATAAATGTTTGATGGACGAAGAGGGGCGTGGAGGAATTGAGGCCAACATAGATCAGCCATGAACATATTAAATGCTGGCGCATGTTTCTCCTACTTGCTTGTGTTCTTGCATCAGTGAATGTGGATAGAGTAATAGAGCGTGGAAACAGGTTCGTCATCCTGGCTTATTCCCCCTGACCAAGGTACCCCATCTAAACTAGTCCCATTAGCTCACACTTGGTCCCTATCCCTCCAAGCCTTATCTACATAATACAAGTGGCATTGAAGGTTAACACATAGTTTAATTACAAAGTAAAGAGTACATTTTATTCTGGATGCTGTCTTAACATTTTGAGATGAATTTTCCATCACATCTTTCATCAATGTTTTCACTAGAAAAGTGCATTATTTCAGCAAATCATTTAACTATACATTCTTCTGTGCAGGTGCTTACAATTGAAACATAATTTTCAAAAAGGTTAAAGTCAGATTTACAGATCCCAGTGATAGATCAGTCACATGCAATAATAACATAAGCTACCACAGTGAGTGAAGGATGCAAACCTTTTCAAACTGTGCAAAGTTTCTTCACTTTAAGGAAGATTTATAAAGCGTAATTTTTCAGAAGTTTCACGTAGAAGGTTTGTTCGGTTAGAAGTTCTCGAAGTGATGATTAAATCGGATTTTGTGCTGCTTGTTCATTTGTTTGCAAGCTTTTTCCACATTGTTGGTCATCCCAGGAGGCCCACAGCTAAATACCCCAATCTTGGTAACCTGTTCAATAAAGAACAAATACATTACACAGAGAAGCGCTTCACAATTCCCTCAATTATCCTGGATCAATTCAATCAGTTATTATCTGATCGACATTCTCCTTCAGCTCAATGATCTTTTTCTGTTGCAAAGTTTCACATCAGTTTTATTGACAGTAATCCATTGTTTCTCTGAACTTTCCTTTCTCGATTTCCAGAGCTCCAAATGTCTTCCCTCATTCCTACTGGTGACCCGCACGGAGTTTAACAAAACCGACTATAATTAGAGTCAGACTCATACAGCACAGAAACAGGCTCCATGATCAAACTAGTTCATGCCGACCAAGATGCCCCATCTAAGTTAGGCCCATTTGCGTAAGTTTGGCCCATTTCCCTCTCAACCTTTCCTATCCATGTACCTGTCCAAATGTCTTTTAAATGCTATTATACTACCTGCCTCATCTACTTCCATGTAACACCATCCTCCGTGTGAAAATGTTGCACCTCAGCTTCCGATTATATCTTATCCCTCCCACCTTAAACCTTTGTAGTCAGGTTCCTGATTTCCTTGCACTGTGCATTTACATCAATCTTTATTAATCATTGTATTCTTCCTATTTACCATATCAGATTCAGTCTGAACTAGAATCATGGAATCATACAGAACAGGAACAGTATCTTTGGTCCATCACGTTAATGCTGACCATTCAAAATATTCTGATAAAGCTACAAGTTTAGTTTAGTTTATTGTCACATGTCACCGAGGAAAAGCTTTTGTGTGCTAACAGGTTAGTGGAAAGAAAATATGTGATTAAAATCGAGCCATCCACAGTTTACATGATAAAGGGAATAATGTGCAGAATGCTTAGTGCAAGATAAAGCCAGTAACGTCAGACCAAAGATATTCTGAGGGTCTCCAATGAGGTAGATAATAGTTCAGGACTGCTCACTTGTCCTGAACCACTATCTACCTCATTGGAGACCCTTGGACTATCTTTGGTTAGGTTTGGCTTGGGTAGTGGTGTGTTGGACCAGCATAACACTTCACCAGTGTCAAGATGAAATTGTGTATGTTCAGTAATAATAAAGTCTCCTGATATTTCAAATGCATTTTTCTAAACTAAAGTGAATTATTCAGAAATTTGAATTAATAATACCATTGCCCATTCTTGATTCATAATTGGTGCGTCATACTCAACAGGCCAACACCATGGTGATCAGGTCAGGTCATTGAAAATGTTATTAATATTTTGGTGCAAGTCATGTTCAGGTTGGTTGAGGTTGGATTGGATTTTAATGTTATTTCCAATTCCTGTATCACCATGGGTTGGCACTGTGATTTAATGCAACATTTCCTCCAATAATTCATTTGCTGTGAGCAGTATTAAATTCAGAGGCCATCAATATAAGAAAATTGACAATCAATCCTGCAGAGAATTCAGGCTAAACATGTTTTTCCTCGAGTGCAGTGTAGCTCCATGTGTGGTGCTATCACTTGGAGTTGAATCCATGTCTTGAGGTTTGCACAGGAAGAAGAATGGAATAAAAGGGTATGCTGATAAGAGTTAGGTGAAGAGGAATCAAGTTCAAGTTCAAGTGAGTTTATTGTCGTGTGTCCCTGATAGGACAATGACATTCTTGCTTTGCTTCAGCACAACAGAACATAGTAGGCATTGACTACAGAACAGATCAGTGTGTCCATATATCAATATATAAATATATACACACATGGATAAATAAACTGATAAAGTGCAAATAACAGATAATGGGCTATTAATGTTCAGAGTTTTGTCTGAGCCAAGTTTAATAGCCTGATGGCTGTGGGGAAGTAGCTATTCCTGAATCTGGTCGTTGCAGTCTTCAGGCTCCTGTACCTTGTGCCTGAAGGTAGCAGGGAAATGAGTGTGTGGCCAGGATGGTGTGGGTCCTTGATATTACTGCCAGCCTTTTTGAGGCAGCGACTGCGATAGATCCCCTCGATGGAAGGGAGGTCAGAGCCTGACCTCCCTTCAAAGCAGTTCATCTGAGGTATAAATGTTGGATGGTATCAATTGGACTTTTTATTCTATTCAACTGCTTTCCTTGCTTTGTCAATTCATATCATAGAATCATAAAGTATGGAAACAGTCCCTTTGGCCCAACTTGTCCATGCTGACCAAGGTGCCCCATCTAAACTAGTCCCATTTGCCCATGCTTGGCCCGTATCCCTCTAAACCTGTCCTTTGTAGGTACCTGTCTAAATGCCTTTTGAATTTTCTTGTATCTGCCTCAGCAATTTCCAATAGCAGCTCGTTCCATTTACCACCACCCTCTGCCCACTTCCTATTAATTCGTAGATCCATTTAAAATTGCCTTATCAAATCAATGCATTTCTTGAAATGTTGTTGGAATGGTAATGCTTGTTCTGGCGGCGGCTGGATATGTTAAACCACAGCTGCAGAACTGCAGATCACTTACCTCAGGGTGCACATCAATAAGTGAATTAAAGAACGGGATAAATTGAGGACGTCCAAAGTGTGTGATGGATTGAAGTCCGGTGAACAAACTACGATTTGACACCTTCTGAAAGTGACGTTCGCAGATGTACTAGATCAAAAGAAAAAGATCATTTACTTTTGTCCAGAAAATAGGGAGAAAGTACAAATAATAAATTATCAACGTGTAGGAAGGAACAGCAGATACTAGTTTACGCCAAAGATGGACACAAATTGCTGGAGTCACTCAGTGGGACAGGCAGCATCTCCGGATAGAAGAGATGGGTGACATTTCTTTGGCGTTAAATGAGCTTGAGTTTACCTTTTGACATGAAATTTTGCTGGTTGAGACCCTGCGAGCTTGTAGAAGGGTCGCGACAGTTAGAGTGTGAGGTGAGCGTTTCAGCATTAGACCTCGAGAGGCCGGGGCGGAGCTGGGAATGGTGCTTGAGAGAGGTTAAAGTTCTAGGGTGGCATGGTGACGCAGCGATAGAGTCACTGCCTTGCAGCACCAAAGACCCGGGTTCGATCCTGACTATGGGTGCTGTCTGTACGGAGTTTGTACGTTCTCCCCTGACCACTTGGGTTTTCTCCGAGATCTTCGGTTTCCTCCCACACCCCAAAGGCGTACAGGTTTGCAGGTTAATTGGCTTGGGGTACAAATGTAAATCGTCCCTAGTGTGTGTAGGATAGTGTTAGTGTATGGGGATTGCTGGTCGGTGCGGACCCGGTGGACCGAAGGGCCTGTTTCCGAGCTGTGTCTCTAAACTAAACTAAATCCCAGTTCAAAAATAAATTCATAAAAGTTATGGTGGCCCAAATGTTGCCTACAAGCATGGTGGTCCGCAGGTCGAACTTCTCTGCAAGCTGGGTGATGTAGATATGGACAGAAACCAGGGATTTTTGATCAATATCTTCAACTTCACGGATGATATCTTCCAGCCATTCAAACTGCCTCTGTGTCCGAGTCACCCAGATGAAGTAGATCTGGCAATGAAGAGATTTACGCAGTTATTAACATCCAAAACAAAACCCCAACATTCACCAAAATTCAGCAAAATACACAACTCAATTTGATTGTCCAATTTGCAAATTCATACTGATTCAAGATTGATTTGTAATCTCACCAGTCACTCCGGTATTCTTCCCTCTCCCATCAGGCAAGAGGTACAGAAGTTTGAAAACACACACCTCCAGAATCAGGGAATGTTTCTTGCCAGCTGTTATCGGGCAACTGAAACATCCTCCCATCAGCTAAAGTGTTGTCCTGATCTCCCACCTACCTCACTGGAGACCACTGAACTATCGTTAATTGGACTTTGTCTTACACTAAATGTCTCCTTTATCCCGTGAACAGCTTGATCGTATTCTTTGACTGGATAACACGGAAACAAAAGCTTTTTACACTACCATGCTACATGCGACAATGATTAACTAAATTAGACATTTGTAAAGGGCTAATATCTCAGTCTGGTACATAAAGTGATGTGTAGACTGCTGCCCATACAGAATATAAAACTACACTACACTCACTTAAATTTTCACTGCTTTGAAAAGTAATGATGACAGCTCAAACATTCAAGGCGAAACTAGTAAATATGTTTGAGAAGCAAAACTTACAGGACATTGACGAAAGTTTCAAGTTCACACAGAGGCAAGGCTAACTCTTAATCTCGTGTTCCGTATGGGATCAGTATTAACCTTTGTGTCCACATTCTTTACAGGGTAAGATTTAAACAAGCAGAGTTTATACCACATGTGTGATTATAAAAAAAAGTTATTTCCCAGAATATTAAAGGAGTAACATGGAGACGCAAGGGACTGCAGATGCTGGAATCTTAAGCAAAACACAAGGTGCTTGAGGAACTCAGCGGGTCAGGGGAGAGAATGCACAAGTGACGGTTTGGGTCGAGACCCTTATTCAGACTAATTGTAGTAGAGGTGAGAAAGCTGGAAAAGAGAGGTGGGCTGGGACAAGATGAGTATGAAGAAACAACAGATACAGATTTACGCTGAAGATAGACACAAAATGCTGGAGTAACTCAGCGGGACAGGCTGCATCTCTGGAGAGGAGGAATGGGTGACGTTTCAGGTCGAGACCCTTCTTCAAAGCCCAGCAAGTGATATGTGGATACAGGTGAGGGGGTGTTTGAGTAAGATTCAGTCCGGATGAAGGGTCCTAACTCGTAACATCAACTGCCCTTTTCCTTCATCAGTCACTGCAGGAGCTGCTCAGATCTTCAAGACGATTATTTGTTACTATTAAACAAATAAAGCAGTTTAAAGTTCTTCTTCTGTCGTGTGTCTTTTAGACCTGCAGCTCCGTTGAGGCGAGCCAGGCCAACGTGTCATCATCCAGGTCAATCAGACCTCGTTCACCATTCGGTGGCCGGTGTTTGGGGCAACTGGTGATGATGTGCTCCACTGTCTGTGTTGGGTCCCCACACTCGCAGGAGGCGCTGTCCATGAGGCCCCACCTCTGCATCGCTACTCCATAGCCTCCGACGGCTGTCCTCAAGCGGTTGAGGGTTGTCCACTGCTTTCGGGGCAGGTCCTGGCCAGGGACGTCCATGGGGTCATTGATGTACCGGTGTAGATGGTTCCGCTGACTTCCACTGGTCTCTCCATCTCGTCTTGACCCAGGCGGCCTTAGAAGCGTCAGCCGGTGTTGTGTAGAGCAGCTCTTGGGCTTGCGTGGCAAAGGGGCGCCGTGACTTGAGGCGCACACGTCGTGGTGTCTCCGTGACGATCTGATGGAGGAGGTGGGATTCACTGGTCTGTGCCTTTCGAGAAAGGGCCAGTGTGGCTGCATCTCGTCTGATGTTGGCTGGGGCGTTGCCAGTGAGGATGGGCAGTTGGTTTACTGGGGTGGCTCGTAGGCATCCGGAGGCAGCCCGCAGGGCGCTGTTGAGGGCAGCATCCAGCTTCTTGGTGTGATGGCTACTGCACCAGACTGGGCGGGGCGCTGAGAACACCAGGGCCACTGTGGACATGCGCAGTTTAAAGTTCATTACATACAGATTTTTTGATTAGGTTCCAGGAAATGAATGAATGTTACATTCACTGGAAATTATAAAGAATAAAGGGAATGTCCCAGTGGAGAAAAGTATTTTAATTGCGGTTTGGTTTACCTCTGTGTCATTCAATAGGGTGGAGAAGGAATCCTACGTGAATTATGTTCGCTGTTTTTGGAAATAGCAGCTAACATTCTAAATCTAACGCATACAAGGAACTATCAGAACGTGAAAAAAAAACCAAATGAATCTGCTTATCATGTTATTGTAACGTATGGCATTTCTCACAACGTTAATCATTGTCATTAAATCACTGATTTCATTTGACCAGCATCACTGAGTCTTAAGTGAGGGTGTGAGTGGTGACACGGGGTTACTGAGCCAAATACGTCCCATGTAAAGAAAAAAACGTATGCCTCTCCCGCTGAGTTACTCCAGGTTTTGTGTCTATCTTATGTTGATTTAGCCCTCGGGGTCCTCCTCCTCCTTTTTCCTTTCTTCTCCCCGCCCCCCCCTCCCCCACCCTCCATCAGTCTGAAGAAGGGTTTCGGCCCGAAACGTTGCCTATTTCCTTCGCTCCACGAGATTGATCCCTGGGATGGCGGGACTGTCATATGAGGAAAGATTGTAAAGACTAGGCTTGTATTCACTGGAGCTTAGAAGGATGAGGGGCGATCTTATAGAAACATATACAATTATAAAAGGACTGGACAAGCTAGATGCAGGAAAAATGTTCCCAATGTTGGGTGAGTCCAGAACCAGGGGCCACAGTCTTAGAATAAAGGGGAGGTCATTTAAGACTGAGGTGAGAAAAAACTTTTTTACCCAGAGAGTTGTGAATTTATGGAATTCCCTGCCACAGAGAGCAGTGGAGGCCAAATCACTGGATGGATTTAAGAGAGAGTTGGATAGAGCTCTAGGGGCTAGTGGAGTCAAGGGATATGGGGAGAAGGCAGGCACGGGTTATTGATAGCGGACGATCAGCCATGATCACAATGAATAGCGGTGCTGGCTCGAAGGGCCGAATGGCCTCCTCCTGCACCTATTTTCTATGTTTCTATGTTTCTATCCTGCTGCACCCGCTGAGTTTCTCCAGCACTTTTGTCTACCTTCGATTTTCCAGCATCAGCGGTTCCTTCTTAAACACTTAGGTTTGTATGTTAATTGGTGTCGACAAATTGCCCCTAGGATGTAGGATAGAGCTAGTGCATGGGTGATTGTAGGTTGGCATGGTCGTGGTGGGCCAATGGGCCTGTTTCCACACTGTATCTCTAAACTAAATTAAACTAAGATAAGCTAAACCTTCACGAGGGAAGGGGAAAGAAATTGGAGAAAATAAGCCATCATTTTTATTGAATATCTCAAGATGCTGTGTCAGCGCGCGATTAATGAGATTAGACACAAAATGCTGGAGTAACTCAGCGGGACAGGAAGCATCTGTGGAGAGAAGGAATGGATTGGGTTGAGCTTCGGGTCGAGATCCTTCTCCAGTGTTTAACAAGCTTGAATTTACCTTTTTGCAGGTTATTTTGCTGCTGGCTGGTGATTTGTGGACCAGATCTTTGAGGATGGATGCGAAAGGAGTCACACCAATCCCTCCTCCGACCAATACAGAGACTTCAAACTTGTTCCACTCTTGGTGTCCTTCCCCAAAAGGACCATCCAGGTAGATCTAAAAGGAAAAGTTCTCAATTTCAATTATTATTATTTTTTTAATAATATTTTTATTAGAAGTAATCCATCATAACAACGGTATAACAACTTTTCAAATACACAACCAACTTATTTCAATAAGTATACGGATGTTACAAATAATTCTTACAAACTTATATTTTTTAGAAAGTAGAAAGTAAAAAGTATTTTTTGGAAAGAAAATAATAAATTTTAATCAATAAGAATGGGTGATTAAATAATAATTTTGATTATATATGGAGAGAAAGAGAAGAGAAAAAAAAGAAAAAAAGAAAAAAAAAGATTATAATATATATTATTCATCTTAATAGTGAATAACACAATTTCAAATAACGATATCAATAGAGACATGCATACAAATCCAAAAAAAAAAAAATTATTATTTTCATCTAATCCTGCCGGGTACCCATTGAGTTGTGAGCCAAGAACAGCTACCCCTTCAAATATTCTGTATATGGAGACCATATCTGTTCAAAGAGTTCGTATTTGTCCTCAATTTCAATTATTGCCTCTCAAACACTGCCTTTCTTTGGCAGTTTGCAATTTATATGCCATTTATGGCTTTCATTATGTCAGATGCTCCTTAAGGGGTGAGGGTGGTGTAGGGAGAGGAAAGTCAGAGGGTGGTGAATCTGTGGAATTCTTTGCCACAGAAGGCTGCGTCAATGGATATTTTTAAAGGCAAAGATAGATTCTTGATTAGTACGAGTGTCAAGGTAAGTATATTTACCTTGAGTATATTTCCCGTAAACGCATTGTCCAGGGTACGAGAAGGCAGGAGAATGGGGTTGAGAGGGAGAGATAGATCAGCCGTGATTGAATGGCAGAGTAAACATGATGGGCCGAATGGCCAAATTCTGCTGTTATGAACTTATGAACAAATCTTTCTAACCAAAAATGTACTCACTCGTTTGCAGCCACATACAGTATCTTCATTAGATTGATTGTAAAACTTTACTTTGCACACATCTGTGGTTCACTTTAATATGTTTAGCTACTTTAATCATGATATATAAATGCCATTGTGATGGTTCCCATGAAATCCCATTGGGTTGAAGGTTTTGCTGCAAGCTGCTGCAACTTCACTCTTCCCATCCTTTCGCTAATCAGGCCGACCAGAGAGCTGTGTTCAATCCTGATCTCGGGCATTGCCTAGGTGTGGAGCTTGCACCTTCTCCCTCTGTGACCGCATGGGTTTCCTCCGGATGCTCCGGTTTCCTCCCACGTCCCGGAGACGTGCGGGTTCATAAGTCAATTGGCCCTCTGTAAAATTGCCCGTAGTTTGTAGGGAATGGCTGAGAAAGTGGGATAACCAAGAAATAGTGTGAACAGATGATCGATGGTCAGCGTGGAATCGATGGGCCGAAGGCCCTGTTTCCATGCTGTATCTGTAAACTCTAAATAATAACCTATTGATCATTTGGAGATTTCCTTCTGTTTTGGGAAATAGCTCATACTGGAAATATTCAACTTTATAAATTTCCAAAAATGCGATCAAAGATAAAGTGAAGTAATCTTAGATAATTGACAATAGGTGCAGGAGTAGGCCTTTCATCCCTTCGAGCCAGCACCGCCATTCAATGTGATCATGGCTGATCATCCCCAATCAGTACCCCGTTCCTGCCTTCTCCCCATAACACCTGACTCCGCTATTTTTAAAAGCCCTATCTAGCTCTCTCTTGAAAGTATCCAGAGAACCTGCCTCCATTGCCCTCTGAGGCAGAGAATTCCACAGACTCACCACTCTCTGTGAGAAAAAGTGTTTCCTCGTCTCCGTTCTAAATGGCTTACTCCTTATTCTTAAACTGTGGCCCCTGGTTCTGGACTCCCCCAACATCGGGAACATTGTTCTTACCTTTGGGTAGCCACCAAGAGACGAAACACTTTCAGCTGAGTATATTTCCCGTAAACGCATTGTCCAGGGTCCCACAGCCCGGATGTGAAGGCTGAGGGTGTCTTCATGAGGCGCTGATGTCAAGGTGAAGGGATGGTATTCGTTTGTTCCCAAGACAAGGCTCGCAATACGCACCCATTGACCAGACATGTACTCAAAATCTCTGGGCCGCTTAAATACGAGATTAGTAACGCCTACAAAAGAAAAATGTGATTGATGTCTTTTGATGCTTCCTCTGGCAAAATTCACGTTTTTATAAACAGCAACAAATGTCAACATGTTCAATGAATTATTCTGTGGGACTTAATGAAATGTCTCAACCACGGGTTAGTTGGTGTGGAGTTTGCAAGTTTTCACTGTGAGCACGCGGGTTTCCCCTGGATGCTCCCGTTTCCTCCCACATTCCAAAGGCGTGTGGGTTTGTAGGTTAATTGACCCTCTGTAAATTGCCCCTAGTTTCTAGAGAATGTGAGGTAACATAGAACTCGTTGGGATGGGTGGTCAGCATGGACTCGGTGGGCCGAAGTGCCTGTCTCCACGCCGTATCTCTAGGCAAGATTAAACTAAACTAAAGCAAGCACACAGGCGAAAGCCACATTTAATGCCAATCCTGGATAGGTGAAAGGGATGACATTTTATAAACAGGTATTTCAGGACAGAGGAGCAAAACTGAATTAAGACGGTCACATAATGCACCGTAAAGCATTGACCAAAAAGCAGACCCTGCTGCTTTTTCCCTTGCCCGAAGAGTCCACATGGTTAATCAATAAATAGAGAAGCTCTCTCTCAGGTTGTGGAGCAGGGTCAGGTGAGCTAGGAGTGAGCCGCGTTTCTGTGAAACAATAAACACAGCAGTCCATGGTCACCATGTAGAAACAAGAAACTGCAGATGCTGGTTTACAAAAAACAAAGACACATAGTTCTAGAGTAACTCAGTGGGGCAGACAGCATCTCTGGAGACATGGATAGGTGACGTTATGGGTCGTGAGCCTTCAGACTGATTGTAGGGAGTCGAGAAAGCTGGAAGAGGGAAGATGCAGGACAAAGCATGGCAGGTGACAGGTGAACACAGGTGAGGTTGGGGGGAGGGGTTTGTAGGCAGATGGTTGGACAAAGGCCAGAGATGAAAAAAACATAAGGTGTGAGACAAAACGATGATAGAGTTGCAAATTGTGAAGCTAGAGGAAGGAATGTGGTTGGAAGGATAGGGGAAGTCCAGGTGAAAGACCAGCCTTACTCTTGGTTCTTCAAGTACCATTGAACCAATGAACCATTGAACCATTCAAGCTTGTTCTTCATAAGTTCATAGGTTCTAGGAGCAGAATTAGGCCATTTGGCCCATCAAGTCTACTCCACCATTCAATCATGGCTGTTCTATCTTTCCCTCTCAACCCCATTCTCCTGCCTTCTCCCCATAACCCCATAATCAAAAATCGGTCAATCATCTCTGCTTTAAAATGATCCATTGACTTGGTCTCCACAGCCATCTGTGGCAATGAATTCCACAGATTCACCACCCTCTGACTAAAGAAATTCCTGCTCATCTCCTTTCTAAAGTACGTCCTTTTATCCGTTCTCAAGAGTTTCAAGTTCTTGAAGAGTGACCAGACGTTTGACCCACCTGAAGGCAGAAGCTGAGCTTTCACAACAGCTATCTCGATCTTCTTCCTGCTGTAGCTGACAAACTTATCTCCAACAAAGATCACAGTGGGGATTATAAAATAGATATGGAACCGCTGTGACAGCCCGGCACTGCCGTGCAAGATTATCTGTTTCAAAAAGACAAGAAAATAGTCAAATTACAAGGATGATTCATTGTTTAAGAAGGAACTGCAGGTAGACAAAATCGAAGGTAGACAAAAATGCTGGAGAAACTCAGCGGGTGAGGCAGCATCTGTGGAGCGAAGGAAATAAGGTACTTTTTGGGTCGAGAACCTTCTTCAGACTGATGATTCATTGAATGGTTTATCAAATTGTGATCATTAAGGATACTTCCTTCAAACCCAACCCACACTGTATGATTTTGAGGTCACAGAATGTAAGACCCCCTTAACCTGTCAAAGCTAGCCTTGCTGTCTGTCTCAGTCCTAGTATATGGCTACGTTCAATTTCATTTTCAGTAAGTAGTCCTATCAGCTATTTTTGCTGTTAAATATTTTTATTACACATAAGTACATATTAATAGAATATACTTCTCACATACATTCGTAATATTATTAATATTAACAATTATCTTATATATATCTATACTTTTTTTTTGCAGGTAAGAAAAGATAGAGAAAAATAAAGTAAGAGTAGAAAATCAAAAATAAAGAAATGAATGGAGTATTAAAAAAGTTATCCATCATTGGAGATATATCCATGATTTTTTATACGTGATTCTTCATCTATTCCATTATTCAGGCTTCAGTCAGGCTCTTGTACCGAGCCATTTTGACCCTTTAGATATTCAATAAATGGAGACCATATTCCTCTGAAAAGATCCAACTTGTCCATTAGGACAAGCCTTAATCTTTCCAGATGAAGTGTCTCCGACATTCCTGTAATCCACATTTTGATTGTGGGGGATGTAGGACCTTTCCAGAATTTCAATAATAATTTTTTCCCAATTATTAAACTGTAATCAATAAAAATTCTTTGATTCGTTGTTATTGATTGACATGTTTCTAATATTCCCAGTATTATTAACTTTGAGTCAGGGATCAGATTCATATTAACAACATTCGAAATTATCTTAAATATCTCTGTCCAAAATTTAGTAATTTTTACATAATTTGTAAATTAGTGCGTTAAGTTAGCTTCTGATTGCTGACATTTATCACATATGGCAGATACATTTGAAAAAAATACTATGTAGTTTGGATTTTGAATAATGTAGTCTATGTAATATTTTAAATTATATAAGAGAGTGTCTAGCATTTAATGAGCAGTGGTGTATATGTTGTAGACTTTCATCCCATACTTCAGGTCTAATGATTTGACCTAATTCATTTTCCCATGATTGCCTATATATTTCTGTCATTGGGACATTGTTTTCCAGTAAAATATTATAAATATATGATATCAATTTTTCTGTGTTCGGGTGTTTATTTAGACATTCATCTAAAATTTCTGTCCTATTTCTAATTTCCTGTGTATTTGCTTTTACATAGTCTCTAATTTGTAGATATCTAAAGTAATCTTTTGAATGTAATCCATAAATTTGTTGTAATTCTTGAAATGAAAGGAAAGAGTTTTCCCTGTAGAGATCTCCCATCTTATTAATTCCATAGTTTTCCCATTGTAAAAAATCCTTTGTCCATCAATGAGGGTTTAAATGTAACATTATTTACAATGGTAAGGGCTAGTAGTATACATTCCGATTTTAGTGTTTTCTTTATTTGTTTCCAGATATGTATTCCACTTTCTATTATAAGGTTTTCACTATAGGTTTTCTTACCTATTTTAATATTAGCGAATAAAATCGAACTAATTTCAAAAGGCGAACAATCTTCTTTTTCCATTTTTAACCAGGTTGGTTGTTTATCTGTCTCTACTAACCAAAAATTCATATTTTTAATATTAACTGCCCAGTAATAAAACATAAAGTTTGGCAGTGCTAGACCTCCATTTATTTTTGGTTTACATAAATGTTTTTTATTTATTCTATGGCTCTTATAATCCCAGATAAAGTTGGTGACTATAGAATCAACTTTCTTAAAGAAATTTTTAGGAAGATATATCGGAATCAATTGGAAAAGATATAGTAATTGCGGGAGAAAAATCATTTTTATTGCATTAATTCTACCTAGCATTGAGATAGGTAATGTTTTCCAATATAAAATGTTCTTATTTAATTCATTCAATAAAAGTGGAAAATTGGATTTAAATAAAGAATCAAATGTTTTGTTACATAAATTCCAAGATATTTGATTTTTTCGTTTGCTATCTTAAAAGGAAATTGTTGTAGTATATGTAAGTTATTTACCATTATTGGCTTAAGTTTAATTCTTACATATGGGTTGGTCATGCAGAACCACTGTGTACATATACTATGTACGCGGCTGATTTTTATTGCCATTATGTTTGTATGTGTTTCTATCTGACTGGCTTTACTTGTTTCCAAAGAAATTTAATGGGTGGCTTTAATAGATGATAGAGATTCCAAGAATGTTTCCTTGAAAGAGTTGAACGAATCAAGCTCTTCCATAGTAATTTGGCATTGTTCAATATTTACCTGCTTAAAAATTACCAGTGATGTTGAACTTGCCACATCTGGTCGGTTGAGGGCGGCACAGTGGCGCAGCGGTAGAATCGCTGCCTCACAGCGCCAGAGACCGGGGTTCGATCCTGACTACGGGTGCTGTCTGTACGGAGTTTGTACGTTCTCCCCGTGACATGGTGGTTTATCATCGAGTGCTCCAGTTTCCTCCCACACTCCAAAGATGTAGAGGTTTGTAGGTTAACTGGCTTTGGTACAGATGCTAAATAATCCCTAGTGTGTGGATAGTGGTAGTGTACGGGGTTCACTGGTCGGCGCGGACTCAGTAGGCCGGAGGCCTTGTTTCCGTGCTGTATCTATAAACTAAACCAAACTATATATAAGCAGGAGCTCTAGACTAAACTCACTGCCATTAGCTCATTAAATTAACCTCAAATTAACTTAATCTGTGTCTCTCAGCTGTATTTTCCCTTGGCTAGTAGTTGTCATACAGTGTGGCAAACAGGCCCTGTGGCCCAACTTGACCACACCGACCACACGCATCCCACCTGCCTGTGTTTGACCCATATCCCTTTAAACTTGTGTAGGAAGGAACTGCAGTTGCTGGTTTAAACCGAAGATAAACACAAAATACTGGAGTAACTCAGTGGGACAGGCAGCATCTCTGGAGAGAAGGAATGGGTGACGTTTCAGGTCGAGACCCTTCTTCAGACTCTGTGCAAACCTCAGACCCTCCCTCTAAATCTGTACTGTCCATGTACCTATCCAAATGGTTCTTAAATGTTGCGATAGTCCCTGCCTCAACTATCTCCTCCGACAGCTCGTTCCATACACCCACCACCCTTTGCGTGAAAATGTTACCCCTCAGGTTCCTTTTAAATCTATCATTGTGAAACAGATCATTGTGATTAAAAAAGCAATGTTCTTACCAAGATATATATCACGATGTAGAGGTGGTGTGACAGCCAGAATGCTCGAAAGCTGCTGCGCCGGAAGTAATGCAAGGCAAAGACGTGTAGAAAAGAAAATACGAAAAGAAGAAGCACTCCAGTCATTCCTGAAAAACAAAAGAATATGAAATTAATAACTATTCCATAAGTTTAATTTGGTGGATTTTTCTCCATTCAATGAATGTTTAGTAAATCTGGGGTTCCCCACAATTAGTTTTACTTTTAGTTTGGAGATGCAGAGCAGAAACAGGCCCTTTGGCCCACCGAGTCCGCACCGCCCCACGATCCCCACACACTATCCTACACATACGAGGGACAATTTTACATTTACATTGATTTAATGCTTTAATTTAACTCACATTAGAGAGCGACAGAACCAGCCAATGGTCAACAGTCAATGGTTTCTTTATTGTCAGGTGCATACAGTGGGGCACGACTCTCCCCGTATATGAGCATAATCACCCCAGTCAGTACAGCGTGTACAGAACAACCCACCCACAGGCATCATTTTGGTGCTATTTTGCAGTCCCAGAGTCTCTGGCCCAGAGAAGGTGAATCGAGGACCAGAGGACAGAGGTTGAAGATGAAGGGAGAAAAGATGTAATTGGAATCTCACACAAAGTGTATGGATGGGTGTATGGATCGAGCTGCCAGAGGAGGTAGTTGAGGCAGGGATTATCTCAACATTTATGAAACAGTTAGACAGTACATGGATAGGACAGGTTTGGAGGGAGATGGACCAAACGCATCTTAAACTGTCGAGCCCTTGTAATCGTCCCCCACATTGGATTGGCACTGCTCCTTTCCACCTCCCCTGCAGCCCCGTGGTGCAGAAACATCTACTGAAGAATTTCTAGTCCCTTGGATTGGAAATGCTGCAATGTTGCTTGTGCGAAACATACCAGTGCACTGTACTCACGTTTTAGTATATTTCATCACATCATTGCATCTAAATTTCTGACGAAGATTTCTACATACATATGTAATTATACGACACATTCTACAACAGAGTACACACTTGGGTCCTCCACTAATGCTGCCTCACCCACCAAATTACTCCAGCACTTTGTGCTCTTTGCAAGATTTCAGCATCTGCAGTCTCTTTTATCTACAAACCATCTATTGCCTTCGCAAAGGGGTGGGAGATTGCAACCTTCACGTGGTCCGCCCTGTTTCAACGAATGCAATCAACCCGGCGTGCACAATCAAATAAGATCAAATAGAACAAGTTGTCCGACAACTTTAGATTGTGCACGCCATACGCAAGAAGAAGAAGCCTTCACAAATATTTACGAGGGTGTACGTACCGGTAATATTGCGAAAAAACCACCAGTGGAACTTCAGGGGTATTTCGGACCTACAAGGAAAGGCAATATCGTGAGTTACACTTCACACAGAATCATCACAGAGATGTGGAAAACTGCAAATGTAACACCACTATTTGAGAAAGAATGGATGACAAGAGCGGGGCAGGGATGTAGAGAGAGGGAATGCAAGGGTTACTTGAAATTAGAGAAATCAATACTCACACCCCTGGGGTGTAAGCTACCCAAGCGAAATATGAGGTGCTGTTCCTCCAATTTGCATTTAGCCTCACTGACAATGGAGGAGGAATGTTGGATAGCTAGACATAGAAGGCTTTGCTTCAGAATTGCCGAGCTCTTGGAAGGATGCTACTAAACTGGAAAAGGTGCAACAAGGATTCCCAAGGATGTTACCAGGACAGGAGGTATTAGAAGAGACTGGAGTTGTATTACCTGAAGGATAGGTGTTTGAGGAGTGACCTTATAGAGGTAAATAATATTACAGGGGGCACAGATAAGGTGAATGGTCACAGTCTTTTTCCCAGATAAGGGTGTCTAAAACTAGAAGGCAAAATTGAGAGTTAAGTTTGAGGTGAGAGAGGAAAGATTCAAAGGGAACCCCCAGGCAGGTTTTTCCACACAGAGAATGGTGGGTATGTGGAACGGGCTGCCTGAGAAAGTGGTAGCAGTGGGTACAATTACAATGTCTAATAGACATTTAAACAGGTGTATGGATAGGAACGGTATAGAGGAATGTGCACCAAGTCAGCCAAATGGGACGAGCTCAGGTAGGCCATGTGGTCAGCATGAACGTTGGGCCTAATGGCCTGTTTTTGAGCTGTATAACTGGGTAACTCCAAGGCCGAGATGAGGAAGAATTTCTTCTCTCAGGAGTTTGTAAATCTTTGGAATTCTCGCCCTCAAAGAGCTGGGATTATAGTCATTGAATACTAAAGGTGGAAACAGGCAGACATTTGAACTACATGCCACAGACAGCTGCAGAGACCAAGTCAATGGATATCTTTAAGTCACGGATTGATAGAGTTTTGGTTGGTACTGGTGTCAGGGTTATGGGAAGAGGGCAGGAGAATGGGGTCGCGAGTGAAAGATAGATCAGCCATAATTGAATGGTAGAGTAGCCTTGATGGGCCGAATGGCCTAATTCTGCTGCTACAGCTTATGTCAAAGATTAAGGGAAGTAAGAGAGCAGGTGGTCAAGATTGGATCGTTCAAGACACAGTCCGCGTATTTCTACTATTGCTCTTTTCCGAAGCCTCATTCTTATGTTCAGTTGATGGAAGACCTGCTTTTGCTCAATGTTTTATACCCCACCTCATTACACCAACTATTACAACATGTGTGGATAGGAAACATCTGTTTTGTCCTGACATTGTGAAAGGTTCCATGTAAATTAGAATACTTTACATTTTTTTATGAATTAAACTTACCCATCATCATAGATTACATCAGGGAAGAGGCAGGCAAGAACGTTGCGTGGATTAGCAGAGAATGCGTAGATATTGACTGCATGAGCTCCACTGTGGAGTACTGCAAAATGTAGTAAAAATTAAAATGTTACACATATAATTGTAGTTCTGGCTTTCACAACCCATAACCAATAGGCAGCGAGTGAAACAACGGATCAGGTATTTATCTCTTATTGTTATTCTGCTCAAATTTAAACCACATTCATGATCTAAAGCTTCTTGGGCTCAATAGATTTAACCATGATGGTTAAGTTGGGAGGTCATGTTGCAGTTGTATAAGGGGTTGGACAGGCTAGATGCAAGAAGATTGTTCCCGATGTTGGGGAGGTCCAGAACAAGGGGTCACAGTTTCGGATAAGGAGAAAGTCTTTTTGGACTGAGATGAGAAATTATTTTTTCACACAGAGAGTGGTGAATCTGTGGAATTCTCTGCCACAGAAAGTAGTTGAGGCCAGTTCATTGGCTATATTTAAGAGGGGGTTAGATGTGGCCCTTGTGGCTAGAGGGATCAGGGGGTAAGGAGAGATGGCAGGTACAGGGTACTGAGTTGGATGATCAGCCATGATCATATTCAATGGCGGTGCAGGCTCGAAGGGCCGAATGGCCTACTCCTGCACCTATTTTCTATGTTTCTATGTTTCTATAAGATGTTGGTGAGGCCACATTTAGAGTATTGTAAGCAGAGAAAAATGCTGGAGAAACTCAGCGAGTGAGGCAGCATCTCTAGCTGCTGCCTTACCCGCTGAGTTTCTCCAGCATTTTTGTTTACGTTCAATTTTTTTCAGCATCTGCAGTTCTTTCTTAAACATTTACAGTATTGTGTTCAGTTCTGGGCACCATGCTATAGGAAAGATGTTGTCAAGCTGGACAGGGTATAGGGAAGATTTACGAGGATGTTGCCAGGACTGGATGGTCTGAGCTATAGGGAGAGGTTGAGTAGGCTGGGACTATCCCAACATTTAAGAAACAGTTAGACAGGTACATGGATAAGACAGGTTTGGAGCGATCTGGTCTAAACGCGGGCAGGTGGGACTAGTGTAGCTGGTTCATGTTGGCCGGTGTGGGCAAGTTGGGCCGAAGGGCTTGTTTCCACAATGTATCACTCTATGACTAGTGCAGCTGGTTCATGTTGGCCGGTGTGGGCAAGTTGGGCCGAAGGGCTTGTTTCCACAATGTTTCACTCTGTGACTCTCTGACTCGTGCAAGGAAAGACACAAAGTGCTGATGTAACTCAGATGGGCCAGGCAGCATCCCTGGAGAATGTGATTTGTGACGTTTCAGACCCGGAAGATGGGTCCCGACCCGAAACGTCACCTGTCCATGTCCTCCAGAAACGCGGCCTGACCCGTTGACTTACCTACTACCTGAGAGGTGCCATACCTGAGAAGAAGGCAGCAGCCATGGCAATCCAGCGATGGAAGTCGACGGCTGAATCAAAGGGAATGTAGTGGTTGAGGAAGGTTTCCCGCAGTACTGTGATGAGGTTACGACACATGGTGAGGAGCAGGTAGGAGTACATGAAGGACACTGCGGCCGCTGAACCACGGGCAATGATCATGCCAACTCTTGTGATTTGGGGCACTCCAGAGTGCTCTCTTAAAATCGCATGATCTGTGGAGAAAGGAGGAAACATCAGCTGTGCAAACAAGAAATTAACAGCAGCAACCTAACATCCCAAAGTCAATGCCCTATACGGTCAGTGTGCCAATATACCTTCCCTCCATCCCTCCCTTCCATCCCTCCC
Source organism: Okamejei kenojei (assembly GCA_035221665.1). Classification (NCBI taxonomy): domain Eukaryota; kingdom Metazoa; phylum Chordata; class Chondrichthyes; order Rajiformes; family Rajidae; genus Okamejei; species Okamejei kenojei. The sequence goes on along the minus strand of CM069169.1, from coordinate 16,205,959 downwards.
CCACGCTTCAAAGTCATCTTGGTGAGTTGCATTACTCGTTCTCATTGTATTCGCAAACAGCTAACAATGGCCCGTTTCCTTTTTATCATCGATACCTTTTTGCAAATATCTTTAATTCATTTGTTCTATATCTCTCTACCTCACCATCTATATCTCTCGTTTCCCTTTCCCCTGACTCTCAGTCTGAAGAAGTGACTCCAGCATTTTGTGTCTAATTTGTGGGCTGAAGGGCCTGTTCCTCTCCTCTACTGCTTTAAAATGATTGAGAGGTGTGGTCGAAGTAACGCTTTGGTAAGCGTATTCGCTATTAAAGATATGCAAGGACAGGGAATCTAAATAGCAAGTAGAATTAAGTTCTGTTCAGCCATGATCTAACAGAATATTGAAAACTAAAATACATTTCTGTTCCTTCCATGCAAACAAAAATGTGGTACTTACAGTAAGCACGCTCAGTAAAGACACCTGCAGTAATAGCAAAGAAGATCAGGGTGCAAAAAATCTGGCGTTGATGGTTTTGAATATATTGAATGTATTCATACATTTTCTGCTGAAATTTGTTTTTAGATTGATATTCCCGTTTTGCTTCTGCAAACACTTTTCTTGGCGGTTGAGAACTCCTGAAACGAAAATAGGGAAAAAATAAATCACCAAACATGCCAACGGATAAAAGGACTATGGCAGCGGTGGGGCTGCTGTCTCACAGCGCCAGAGACCCGGGTTCCATCCTGACTATGGATGCTGTCTGTACGGGGTTTGTACGTTCTCCCCGTGACCTGCGTGGGTTTTCTCCGGGTGCTCAGGTTTTCTCCCACACTCCAGAGATATACAGGTTTGTAGGTTAATTGGCTTCGGTAAAATTGTAAATTGTCCCGAATGTGTGCAGGATAGTGTTAGTGTGCGGGGATCGTTGGTCGACACGGGCTCGGTGGACCGAAGGTTCTGCTCCACAATGCATCTCTAAACTAAACTAAACTATGTATTGCCATTTATACAGTCTGGTCCCAAATTCAAAGAAGTATATTTGAAAGGCAATAACCGTAACACCCAAATCGGAAACCAATGTTCACATTGCAGGCCTTTATAAACAGCATGGCCAGGGAATCTAGGAGCCTTTCCGTTGACTGGTTAGCACGCAACAAAAGATTTGCACTATACCTGTGACAATAAACTAAACTGAAACAACTATTGGACAAGATAGTCATTTGGTTTCCTTCGGTTTCATAACAACCAGAGCATCTTTTACATCCACCTCAGAAAATTCTTCAGTCGGAAAACGGTGAAAAGGAAGAAGCTATTCTTGAGTCTGGTGGTGCGTGGATTCAAGGTTTCTTCCCCTCTCTTATCAGGCTTCTGAATGGTCTTTCCTTAAGCCAGGGTACTGTCCGATTCACCTCTACCCCATTGCGGACATTGGACTTTGTCTCTGGAACTGATGTGCTGTGAAGTTGAGAACCTTATCCTGCACTCTGTATCCGTGCTTTTGTTTTTTCAATTGCTCTTGAGCCTGACCTGATTGTATAGTATTGTATGTATCGTATGATCGAATCTGATTGAATAGCATGCAAAACAAAGCTTGTCATTGTATCTCTGCACACGTGAAAATAATAAACATAAATGGAAAGATAAGCATTAACCATTCCTTTCCCTCCACACATGGTGTCTGACCTGTTGAGTTCCTTCAACAATTTATTTTTGGCTCCAGATTTCATCATCTGCAGTCTCTAGTACCTCCCTGTTTCTGCTAACCTGATAGCATGCGACAAAAAGGCTTCTCACTGTACCTCAGTACAGGTGACAATAATTAAACAGAACTAAACTAATTCTGCAAGGAAGCAGAAAAAGGCTGAGGCATGAGAAATCACAGTGTGATTTCAGCTATATTTCTGTTACTTCTTTATACCGTTAAAGGGCCTGTCCCACTTACGCAACTTTTTCGGTGCCTTCCGGCACCCGTCACAGGTCTTTACAGGTCACCGAAAATGTTCAACACGTTGAAAATCCAGCGGCGACCAGAAAGACGCTACGACTCTTTGGGAGACTAAGGAGACGACTCACGACCATACAGGCGACATGTCGCGGGGTGAAGCCTGTATGGTCGTGAGTAGTCGCCCAAGGAGTCGTACCTTGTTCTGGTCGCCGCTGGATTTTCAACATGTTGAACATTTTCGGCGACCTGTAACGGCCTATGACAGGTGCCGGCAGTCGCCAAAAAAGTCGCATAAGTGGGACAGGACCAATACAACTTAAATAATGCCTTACTTTTTGCCAAATCGTTTTCGCAGGTCCTTAACAAAGCCCTCCTGGCTTGACGACTGGCCTGCTTCCAGTTCATTAGTCTTCGGTTGGCTGCCTTCTGTATTTTCGACATTTCTGAAAATCGCCAAAGATTGATATTGATAATGTCCCAGGGATATTTAACAAACCTTGTTCACAACCGAACACAAATTCGTCCTCTGCTGAGTTTAAAATTAAGAGTTTTACGCAGGAATATAGTGACCAGGTAGGGCAAAGACGCCTGCACAAATAATTGAACGAATTGACATTTATGCAATGAATTTTATGTTCTTACACTACCTAAGTGGATTGCCACCAATAAATGTAGCACTAGCTGTAGTTACTCAGGGATATAAGCAGCCATATTTACAACAGTGAGTTCATAAAAGCATTAAACATGATAAATGATCTTGATGACTGAGTCTGAAAAAGGGCTCTTGACCCGAAACGTCACCCATTCCTTCTCTCCAGAGATGCTGCCTGTCCCGCTGAGTTACTCCAGCATTTTGTGTCTGCCTTCGATTTAAACCAGTATCTACAGTTCTTTCCTCCACATCTTGTTTGGTAACTGCCATTTCCTATACTTTGAGCCAGTCGAGAAACCTGATTAGGTACGAGCACTTTGATTATCCTTGGTGAGAATTAAATGTCCTCGGTATCTGACGCGATGTTGAATTTGGTGCCGGCTCTGTTTCAGCACAATCATGGGACACCAGGCCACGTGGGGAATAGACAGGGTGAATGCACACAGTCTATTTACCCAGATAGGGGAATCAGCAACCAGAGGATGTAGGTTGAAGGTGAGAGAGGAAAGATAGGAAACTGAGGGGCAACTTTTTTCACTCAGAGGGTAGTGGATATATGAAATAAGCTGCCAACGAGGGTAGTTGAGGCAGGTTGTATGATTATTTAAAAGATACCTGGACAGGTACATGGATAGGAAACATTCATAGGTACATACGGGCAAGTGGGATCAGATTAGATGGGACATCTTGGTTGGCATGGTTGAGTTGGGCTGAAGGGCCTGTTTCCATCCTTATCTCCAAAACTAACACTAAAACTCTCTTCAGTCGTGAAATTTTCATTGCAATTGATGGTTTTTCTAATTGAAAAATTAGAATGTTCTGATGTGTTATATGATTCACGTTCGAGCCTGTGTTGTCTATATATCCAACATTAGCTTCATAGTTTTGAAGACCACCAATAGCTTCCTCCCCCAGCTGGTTACTCACCCGTCTTGCTTGTTCTTCGATATGAAGGAAACCCGCGTGGGTCCGTCACGATCCTGGCCTTTCACACCTGGTGGAATAAATGAGATAATGAAGGTGAATCCGAAACTCCCAACATAACTGTCACAAGATGTGCAGGATTGAGATAAAACATGTTTAGGTGGCAATCAGACAGACACTTAAACAGGCAAGTCATAGCTCGATGCGGTACTAATGCGGCAAATAAGATTAGTGTAGATGGGCGGTCACGGTGGCGCAGCGGTAGAGTTGCTGCCTTACAGCGCTTGCAGCGCCAGAGACCCGGGTTCGATCCCGACTACGGGTGCTGTCTGTACGGAGTTTGCACGTTCTCCCCGTGACCTGCGTGGGTTTTTTCTGAGATCTTCACTTTCCTCCCACACTCCAAAGACGTACAGGTTTGTAGGTTAATTGGCTTGGCGAATGTGTAAAAATTGTCCCTAGTGTGTGTGTAGGATAGTGTTAATGTACGGGATCGCTGGTCGGCGTGGACCCGGTGGGCCGAAGGGCCTGTTTCCACGCTGTATCTCTAAACTAAAGATGGGCCAACACGTCTGAAGAAGGGTCTCGACCCGAAACGTCGCCTATCCCCTTGGCTCCTTAGATGCTGCTCCACCCGCTGAGTTTCCCCAGCCTTTTGTGTACCCTGGGCCAACACATAAAATGCTTTAAATAAATAAATATAAGCATTGTATTATCCACTGACCAATCTCAATGAAAGGCTGTGAAAAATCATAGCCTCGTGCTGCATTTGATATTTGGAGTTTAGGATTTGATGCCAGACAAATGACCAAACGAATGCTGAAAAGGCTTTACTGACCCTTCAAATTGATCTGAGCTGACTCCAACTCAGCGTAATGATCGCGGAACAAATAATGGAAATCTTCCCACATTAACTCCTCCTTATTTTCAAATCCAGATTCTTTGAACATCGACTCTATCACCTTTTCTATCTGATCTTTTGACAAGCAGTTGTTAGAGATCTCGATGAATGATCTAAAAGGTGAAAGCAAATACAAATAGATGAGTAATTCTAAATCATGCCCTCCCTTTAGCTCTTAGGAAGAAAGAATGAACAATTGTCTGGAAATAATACTAAAACCATTTTTTAACAGGCTATTTAGGTGGCGCAGTGGTAGAGCCATACAGTGCCAGAGACCCAGGTTCGGTCCTGACCACAGCTGCTGTCCTTATGGAGTTTGCACATTCTCCCCATGACCGCATGGGGTTTTTTTTCCCAGTTGCACAGGTTTCCTCCCATACTCCAAAGCCAAACAAGATTGTAGGTTAATTGGCATGGTGAAATTGTAAATCGTCCCTAGTGTGTCAGATAGTGCTATTAGAAACATAGAAAATAGGTGCAAGAGTAGGCCATTCGGCCCTTCGAGCCTGCACCGCCATTCAATATGATCACGGCTGATCATCCAACTCAGTATCCTGTACCTGCCTTCTCTCCATATCCCCTGATCCCTTTAGCCACAAGGGCCACATCTAACTCCCTCTTAAATATAGCCAATGAACTGGCCTCAACTACCTTCTGTGGCAGAATATAAGATTCGTCAGACATGATTTAACTTTCGTAAATCTATGCTGACTTCGTCCAATGATTTCACCACTTTCTAAATGTACTGCTACCCCATCTTTAATAACTGACTCTAGCAGTTTCCCCACTACCGATGTTATACTAACTGGTCTGTAATTCCCCGTTTTCTCTCTCCCTCCTTTTTTTAAAAGTGGGGTTACATTAGCTACCCTCCAATCCTCAGGAACTGCTCCAGAATCTAAGGAGTTTTGAAAAATTATCACTAATGCATCCACTATTTTTGTGGCTACTTCCTTGAGTACTCTGGGATGCAGCCCTGGGGATTTATCGGCCTTTAATCCATTCAATTTACCCAACACCACTTCCCGGCCAACCTGGATTTCACTCAGTTCCTCCATCTTATTTGACCCCCGGTCCCCTGCTATTTCCGGCAGATTATTTATGTCTTCCTTCGTGAAGACAGAACCAAAGTAGTTATTCAATTGGTCTGCCATGTCCTTGTTCCCCATGATCAATTCACCTGTTTCTGACTGCAAGGGACCTACATTTGTTTTAACTAATCTCTTTCTCTTCACATATCTATAAAAACTTTTGCAGTCAGTTTTTATGTTCCCTGCCAATTTTCTTTCATAATCTATTTTCCCTTTCCTAATTAAGCCCTTTGTCCTCCTCTGCTGGACTCTGAATTTCTCCCAGTCCTCTGGTAGGCTGCTTTTTCTGGCTAATTTGTATGCTTCATCTTTTGTTTTTATACTATCCCTGATTTCCCTTGTTATCCATGGATGCACTATCTTCCCTGATTTATTCTTATGCCAAACTGTACGGAGATCGTTGGTAGGCATGTTCTCGGTGGGACGAAAGGCCTTTTTTCCAAACTAAACATGTTGACAAGACCATGAAACATAGGAGCAGAGTTTTTCCATTCAGCCCATCAACTCTGCTCCGCCATTCGATCATGGCTGATCTATTTTTCTCTCTCAACCCATTCTCCAGTCTTCTACCTGTGACATTCAACTCCCTTCTTAATCAGGAACCTATCAAGCTCTGCTTTAAAAATACCCAAGGACTTGGCCTCCACAGCCATCTATGGCAATGAATTCCACAGATTCAACACCCTTTAGCAAGTTGTCCAACAACTTTAGGCTGTGCACGCGGCACAAAAGAAGAAGAAGAACACCCTTTCGCAAAATAAATTTATCCTCATCTCCATTCCAAAGGTTCGATCCTGATCTCGGGTGCTGTCCGTGTGGAGTTTGCAAGTTCTCCCTGTGCCCGCATGGGTTTGCTCCAGGTGCTCTGGCTTCTTCTCACATCTTCAAGATGTGTGTGTTTGTGGGCTAATTGGCCTCTGTAAATTGCCCTTGGGTGTGAAAGTGGGATAAAGCTAGTATGAACCGGGGATCGATGGTCAATGTGGACTTGAGAAGCAGAAGGGCCTGTTTCCACGCTGCATCTTTGAATCATTCAATTAATCTCACGCCAAAGAAGGTCTTCAAGTAAAAAGACGCAAAGTGCTGGAATAACTCAGCAGGTCACACAGCATCTCGGGGAACATGGATCAGTGACGTTTTGGGTCCGGACCCTTCTTACTGAGTTACTCAGACACTTTCTGGGTTTTTTTGTAAACTAGCATCAGCAGTCTCTTGTGTCTGAAGTTTTCCCATTGTTAGTTACAATGTCACAACTACGTAGATAGACACAGAGTCTGGAGTAACTCAGCGGGACAGGCAGCATCTCTGGAGAGAAAGAATAGAAGACGTTTCTGGTCGAGACCCATTCCCTCTATCCAGAGGTGCTGCCTGTCCTGCTGAGTTACTCCAGCATTTTGCGTCTATCTTCGGTTTAAACCAGCATCTGCAGTTCCTTTCATCCTTTGCTCTTTATCTCTCCACATCATCGTCTATATCTCTCGTTTCCATTATCCCTAACCAGTCTGAAGAAGGGTCTCGACCCAAAAAGTCACCCATTCCTTCTCTCCAGAGATGCTGCCTGTCCCGCTGAGTTACTCCAGCTTTTTGTGTCTATCTGCAATTCCTTCCTTTCCAAGATTTGGATTTAGCTCTTAGGGCTAAGGGAATCAAGGGATATGGGGAAGAAATCGGAACAGAGGCACTGATTTTGGACGATCAGCCATGATCATATTGAATGGCGGTGCTGGCTCGAAGGGCCGAATGGCCTACTCCTGCACCTATTTTCTGAGTTTCTTTGTTCCTTCACAGACAACTCCACAGCCTCCTGAACCAGCACTGATGACAAATGGTGAAACAGGATGAACTAACTACAATATTGAGCCGGTAAGATTAATTTAATTACCTGAGTAGTTGGTAGAACTCTTCCTTCGACATGGATCCACTTCCATCAACATCGTACATTTTAAACATGAGCTTAGATTTCTCTTCTGGAGAACCTGCGGAAGGAAATTGGGATAGTTTTCAATTAGTATGTGCTGGAAATGGTAATCAGCTTCTACAACAGGAAGACAATCTACAGTGTAAGAAAGAACTGCAGATGCTGGTTTAAACCGAAGATAGACACGAAAAGGTTGGAGTAATTCAGCAAGAAGGGTCACGACCCGAAACTTCACCCATTCCTTCTCTCCTGAGATGCTGCCTGTCCCGCTGAGTTACTCCAGCACGTTGGGTCTATCTTTGGTGTAAACCAGCATCTGCAGTTCCTTCTTACACAAAGATTCTCATCAGTCATTTGGCAGTACTAAAGTAGCTTTTCTCACATGAACATATATTTGTTTGTTTAGTAAGGTTTGGTATTTGATTATTTGATTAGTAACGGGTGTCAGGGGTTATGGGGAGAAGGTAGGGGAATGGGGTTGAGAGGGAGAGATAGATCAGCCATGATGGATGGTGGAATAGACCTGATGGGCTGAATGGATAATTCTGCTCCTATTACTTATGATCTTCGATACTCAGTTCCATGTTTCCACTATAACTGTGGATGGTTAATATAATTGACAAGCGACCATTGCGATTGGCACTTTTGCGATAAGATTCTATTAAACAGTGCAACATACACCCTTTAGTAAAGTTATTGATGTTAAAAAGGACACAATAGGCCATTGTTAGGTGTGGGATTAGTAATAACGAGTATATCAGTCTGACGAAGGGTCTCGACCCGAAACGTCACCTATTCCTTCGCTCCATTAATGCTGCCTCACCCGCTTTGTTTCTCCAGCATTTTCTTCCACCTTGCCTTGATTGAATGGTGGAGTAGATTTGATGGGCCGATTGGCCTAATTCTGCTCCTATCACTTATGATTCCTGGGATGTCAGGACTTTCCATATGAGGAAAGACTGGATAGACTTGGCTTGTACTCGCTAGAATTTAGAAAACTGAGGGGGGATCTTATAGAAACTTACAAAATTCTTAAGGGGTTGGACAGGCTAGATGAAGGAAGATTGTTCCCGATGTTGGGGAACTCCAGAACAAGGGGTCACAGTTTAAGGATAAGGGGCAATTCCTTTAGGACCGAGATGAGGAAAACATTTTTCACACAGAGAGTGGTGAATCTCTGGAATTCTCTGCCACAGAAGGTAGTTGAGGCCAGTTCATTGGCTATATTTAAGAGGGAGTTAGATGTGGCCCTTGTGGATAAAGAGGATCAGGGGGTATGGAGAGAAGGCAGGTACATGGATACTGAGTTGGATGAACAGCCATGATCATATTGAATGGCGGTGCAGGCTCGAAGGGCCGAATGGCCTGCTCCTGCACCTATTTTCTATGTTTCTATGATCTGATGATCATCCCAAGTTCAGGGTTACCTTTCATCAGGATAACAAAGATATCCAGGAACTCGCGGAACGACAGGTAGCCATTTCCATCTTTGTCGGCCAGTGAAAACATCTGCTCTACGAACATGGAGTCTTCCTTCACTCCCAGTGCATCTCCAAACTCCGCACTCGTCAGCTCACAGGTCAGAGACTCTTTGCTTTCTTTGTGGTTTCATTGTCAAAGTTCCCAACGTCAGTCCCGTCAATCTCCAGAATCTAGAGTGCAGAGGTGGATAATATTATTCAAGCAGAGTAGAGTTGGTCTGAGGGTCTGAGGGACTGAAGCTTCCTCACTGAAGTTGAACCACAGCTGTCACCCCCTATATCCCCTTTTAGATTATGACCCCACCAGCTCTCCCGGGGGCGGCACGGTGGCGCGGCAGTACAGTTGACCCGGGTTCAATCCTGACTTACTGGTGCTGTCTGTACGGAGTTTGTAGGATCTCCCTGTGACCGCTTGGGTTTTCTCCGGGATCTCCAGTTTCCCCCCACATTCCCTGGATAGAATTAGTGTACGGGGTGATTGCTCGATGGCACGGAGGACCTGTCTTCATGCTGTATCTCTGAACTAAACTAAACTAAACTTTCTGTTCTCACAATAAACTGCATGATGAACGAACATGTTGCCCAGGAGTCCTCTGGCAGCTACGTTCAGATGATGGAGTAATAAGGACGTTACAGATGGAAACGTCAAAATCATATAATTAAATGATATTATTACTGTATATATTTAATATATATATTAATAGTTGCTGCCTTACAGCACTTGCAATGCCAGAGGCCCGGGTTCGATCCCGGGTCTATACGGAGTTTGTACGTTCTCCCCGTGACCGCGTGGGTTTTCTCCGGGTGCTCCGGTTTCCTCCCACATTCCAAAGACCTAGAGGTTTTGTAGGTTAATTGTCTTGGGGTTTGCATACTTGGTATAAGTGTAAATTGTCCCTCGTGCGTGTAGGTTTGTGTTGGCGTGCGGAGATCGCTGGTCTGCGCGGACCCGGTGGACCGGAGGACCTGTTTCCGCGCCGTATCTCTAAACTAAGCTAAACTAAATACAAACTAATTGTTTTAATACCTGTGCAAACACACGACGGAAAAATGTATCTAAGATCTTATTTCGATGCTGCTTTGTTACAGCTTCCTTCAACAGTGTTCTTTCTTTCACTTCATGCACCAGCAGACGTATACCATGCTGTTCCAGGTAAGTTTTTATATTTTCCACAAATACTTCGCGTTCCTCTACGTCATTGAACATCAGCACCTGAGGACCAAAGGCATAGATAATTACAAATTTCACTTTCAAAACTATTGGAGAAATGCCCATTTTTTTTGTTGGCAGTTTATGATAAGTTTATATCTGTCAAGGAAGGAACTGCAGGTGCTGGTTTACACTGTCGATAGACACAAAATGCTGGATTAACTCAGCGGGACAGGCAGCATCTCTGGAGTGAAGGAACGGGTGACGTTTCGGGCCACAACCCGAAATGTCACCCATTCCCATCTCTCCAGAGATGCTGCCCGTCCCGCTGAGTTACTCCAGCGTTTTGTGTCTATCGTTTTGCGTTACATCTGTCAAATTGGTATTATAAAAACGCACGTGATGATAAGTTGACATGATGAAATAATGGAAGTTTGGAGGAGGGATGGGGTTGAGCTTGTACTAAGGTTTGGGTTGTCACAGTGGCTTAGCTGGTAGAGCGGTTGTCTCACAGCTCCAGAGACCCAGGTTCAATTAGGACCTCTGGCACTATCTATGTGGAGTTTGCATTGTGATCGCGTGGGTTTCCTCCAGGTGCTCTGGTTTCCTCCCACATCCCAAAAGGCGATTGGAAACAGGCCCTTTGGCCCTTCCTGGTTTATAAGCATTGCCACTGCTTTAGATCAACTCGCAAGGAAAGCCCTTAAAAATTGTGTAAAAAGAAATGCACAGAAGCCAATTTCTTCTCACCAGATCATATTCCTTGGGGATCTTCAGCAGCAACGCTCTTTGTTCCTTGTCGGTGGACTGAATTATATCCAAATGGGCCTGCATTCCAAGCTTGACGTTTCGGAGTACTGATCGTTTACTGTCCATGACTTTAATGCACTTATTGGAATCAAGGGAAATGTTGATACGACGCAGAGCATCCTTGGGACCTTGCCATTCAGAGACTAAATGGAATGCAAGAATATTCGTTACATATAACAAACATTTAGTTTCGTTTAGTTTAGAGATACAGCGTGGAAACAGGCCCTTCCGCCCACCGAGTCCGCGCCGACCAGTGATCCACGCACACTAACGCTATCCTACGCACACTCAGGACAGTTTTTACATTTACCAGGCCAATTAACCTACAAACCTGTACATCTTTGGAGATCAATCATTCTTTATAGATAATAATAAAACATGCTTTAAATATTTCAAATCTTACAGCCATGCCTACAAACTCAAATGAGGAATCACAAAAATATGTAAAAGTTTTCTATTCATTCACTTCGACTATTTTTTTTTTCAATTTTTCGTAACTATCACTTTAATTAACGTGTGATTGGGGCTCATAGGTTGAAGGCCACAAAGTTGCAAATTTAAATTGGCTGCTGTGTTACAGGGGCATCTCTTTTGAATGGAGTAAAATGATTTATTAATTATTAACTAAATACTATTATTTGTAACAGTCTCAGTTGCAACGCTCCAAATCAAAACATTTAACGTTTAGACTTTAGAGATACAGCACGGAAACATGCCCTTCGGCCCACAGAGCCCGTGCCGACCAGCGTTCACTCATACATTCGCACTACCCTACACACCAGGGACAATTTACAATTTTTACCAAGGTCAGTTAGCCCACAAACCTGTACGTCTTTGGGATGTGGGAGGAAACCGGAGCACCCGGAGAAAACCCACGTGATCACAGGGAGAACGTACAAACAACGTACAGGACAGCACACGTAGTCAGGATCAAACCTGGGTCTCTGGCGCTGTGAAGGCAGCAACTCTACCATTGCACCACTGTGCCTGACCTGCTAAGTTACTCCAGTACTTTGTGTCCATTTGTGTACTAGGACACAATCTAAAATAGAGATTTTCTCACATAGCATCACCTTGGATTTTGTCTCTGCTGAAATTTGTTTCTTCACAGAAGTTTTCTTGTGCTGCATTCTTCTCTTTTCCCTCTTTTGAGCAATACTTATAGTGAAAGCCACAAGTAAAGCCGCTGCAAAATATGTAAAAAGACTCCATTACTTACAAAGTCATAAACAAAGTTCAAACGTAAAGTTCTTCTCAACTTCAAAGCAATCTGACCCACGTGAATTTTCTCTCCGACCTCTTTCGACTTTACACTTGAGAGATACATTGCGGAAACAGGCCCTTCGGCCCACCGAGCCCGTGCTGACCAGCGATCACCCCATACACTAGCCCTCACACACTCTAGGGACAATTTTTACTAATTACCAAAGCCAAATTAACCCACAAACCTCTCTTGGTGACTCACCAAGCTCCAAGTCTCGACACAAGGAACTGCAGATGCTGGTTTACAAAAAATGACAGAAGGTATCAGAGTAACTCAGAAGATCAGGCACCTCTGGAGAACATAGAAAAATGACATCTGGTGTCTCGACCTGAAACATCATCTATTCTTGTTCTCCAGAGATGCTGCCGGACCTGCTTGATTTCTTTTATAACACTGCTTTAATCAGCGTGTGCTATCTACACGGTGAAGCCCCTTTTATTTTTTGCTTCTTTATAATGATAAAATAGAATCTACAAACCTAGAGGGAAACAGCAGAGGGCCACAATGAGTATTCCGAAACCTGCTCCACTGCCCTGAAAATAGTGCAGCGTGCTGACCTCAACACATGGCTCCATATCCGCAGCGGTCAGCTGTGCCGGCTGGATACAGGGGTCACCTGTCAGCATACAAAACATCGAAATTAGTGCAATAATATTGACCAAGCATCTCTTAAGCTGTAGTAAAAGAGGAACTGCAAATGTTGGTTTACAAAGAAAGACACAAAGTGCTGGACTATCTCAGCCAGCATCTCTGGAGAGTATGGAGAGGTGACGTTTCGGGTCGGGACCTTTTATCATCTCCTCACCTGTATCAAGCTTTGTCCTTCCCCTCCTCCCTTCCAGCTTTCTGCACCATCACCATCAGTCTAAAGAAGGTCCTGACCCGAAAAGTCACCGATCCATGTTTTTCACAGATGCTGCCTGACCCACTGAGTTGAATTGAATTAAATATTTTATTGGCCCACTTGACAAGTCGCCCATAAAGGGGGCTTACAAAGTATCCCGCGCCAGGACCCCCTTAGTCCTCCCCCCCTCACACCGGTCCTCCTTCGTTCCCTCCGTGAGTTACTCCAGCACTTTGTATCTTTTCTTAAGCTTCATCATTGCATTCTTTCAATTCGTGTCAATATGTCAAATGTGCTTCCACAAATGCGGTCATCAAAACATCAAAGTAAAACTGTATGGAATAATTGGAAACAGTTTCAATAATTCAAACATATGCTGCTTCAATTCTGGCGTTTTTCTCCTTCAAAGGTGCATCTTATGAGTGGAAGATACAAAATGCTGGAGTAACTCAGCGGGACAGACAGCATCTCTGGAGCCAAGGAATGGGTGCAGTTTCGGGTCGAGACCCTTCTTCACCCATTCCTTCTCTCAGATACAGAGATGCTGCCTGTCCCACTGAGTTACTCCAGTATTTTGTGTCTACCTTTGATTTAAACCAGCATCTGCGGTTCTTTCCTACATATCTTATCAGTGGCATCTCTGTCTTTAGCTGCCTAGATCCTGGGCTCTGGAATTCCTTGCCACATCCACTCGATCCAAGCCTTTCACTGTATGGTAAGTTTCAATGAGGTCCCCCTCTCAAACCTCTAAACTTCAGCGAGTACAGGCCCAGTCGAGTGTGAAAACATGCCCTTCGACTCAACTTGCCCACACCGGCCAACAGTGTCCCAGCTACACTAGTCCCACTTGCCTGCGAATGGTCCATATCCTTCCAAACCTGTCCTACCCATGTACCTGTCTAACGGTCTATTTAACAATGGGATAGTCCTTGCCTCAACTACCTCCTCTGGCAGCTTGTGCCATACACTCATGCCCTTTGTGTGAAAAAGTTACCCCTCGGATTCCTATTAAATCTTTTCCCCTTCACCTTGAACCTATGTCCTCTGGTCATTGATTCCCCTACTCTGGGCATCTACCCGATCTATTCCTCTCATGTTTTTGTACACCTCTATAAGATGCCCACTCATTCCTGGAATCATTCTTATAATCCTCCTATGGATCATCTCCAGAGCCAGCACATCCTTCCTCAGGTATGGTGCCCAACCTGTACTCAGTTACATAAGAACCAGGTCCGGTCAGCTCGTCTTCTTACCTTCTCTCAAGTAGAATACTTCATTTTGAATGTCCCCTTGCTCTGCAGTTGTTGTTGCCAGTACAACGTCTCGAAACGTTGTTCCCCGAATTATATCAAGCTCTGTCTGTGTATAAATTCTGTAAGGAACAGAATTTGTCAGAATGCCATGATTTTTACCAATCAAAAGTCTTTAGTTGATGTTTCTCATTTACAATATTTAATTCTACAGAATTCTTAATTCTCACTGTCATTTCATCTGTGGCATTTTAAATCTCCAGCGTCACTTAAGTTCCCTCCCACAACCCAAGGACGTGCGGTTTTGTAGGTTAATTGGCCCTAGTCTGTATATTGTCCCTAGTGTGCAGGGAGTGGATGAGAAGGTGGGATGACGTAAAACTAGGGTGATCAGCGTGGACTCTGTAGGCCGAAGGGTCTGTTTCCATGCTCTATCTCTAAACTAATCTAAACTCTTTATGGATAAAATCGGATATTCTGTTAATAATTCTGTTACTCCATGTAGAGTATTGCAAACCACACCTTTTTCAAGCATTTATCAATCCTTCAGCCAAATATGGAAACAATGGCTAGAGAGTGATCTTAACTCACCCATTCTTGGTATTTTCGAACCAGAATCGATCCCCATCCCGTAAGCGCTCGAATTGTTTTCTGATGATGTTGGTAAAGAGACGTGAAGTGCTCTCGCTGTTTTCCAGCATGCCTCCGACAAACAGCTCCAGTTTGGATATGTCGTTATTGTACAGCGCTGCTAATTGGTTTATGAGCTGGTGAACAGGAGAGAATCTCTCAGCATTGCCTCACAGAAACATCGAAAATAGGTGCAGGAGGAGGCCATTCGGCCCTTCGAGCCAGCACCGCCATTCATTGTGATCATTCAGAACATTTTGAAAAATGAGTGGATGAGAAATTTGGATACGATATGATACGATAAAATCCCAGAGGGAAATTGATCTGCCAACAGTCATGAAAAAAACACAAAATACCTGAAACATTAAATTAAAGTGAGGAGTGGAAAGGATTGGTGATGTGCAAAGATTTGGGGGGGGGGGGGGGGGGGGGAGAGTCAGTCTCAGTCTACCCCACGACTGAAGGGGGATAGAACGGGTGATCGAAGGATACCATGGACTTGGTGGGCCGATGGGCCTGTTTCCATGACGATAGACACAAAAAGAGTAACTCAGGGGATCAGACAGCATATCTGAAGAAAGGGAATAGGTGACGTTTCGGGTCGAGACCATTTCTTCAGACTGAGACGTTGTCTGTCCCGCTGAGTTACTCCAGCTTTTTGTGTCTATCTTCAGTTTAAAGCAGCATCTACAGTTCCTTCCTACACACCGAGCGAGGCCTGTTTCTATGTTGTATCTCTGAACTGAAACTAAACTACACATGTTACTCGCTCAGAATCTAAAATAGTAAAGAAATCCCACCCTGTATTGTGCAAGAGAAGCAAGAAAATAATGAGTTCAGAATTTTTCAGTTGTCAAACTCCATTTAACTATTTTAATGTTAAAAGGTAAATAACACATGGGTATATCTTTCATTTAAGAAGAAACTGCAGATGCTGGAAAATCGAAGGTAGACAAAAATGCTGGAGAAACTCAGCGGGTGAGGCAGCATCTATGGAGCGAAGGAAATAGGCAACGAAGGAATAGGCGTTGCCTATTTCCTTCGCTCCATAGATGCTGCCTCACCCGCTGAGTTTCTCCAGCATTTTTGTCTACCTTGGGTGTGTATTTCTGTCATGAGAATTATATTCTTAAACACACATATAGGGTGATTTTTTTGGACTCGATTGTAATCACGTTTTCCTTTCTGGCTGACTGGTTAGCACACAACAAAAGCTTTTCACTGTACCTCGGTACACGTGACAATAAACTAAACTAAACTAATGTTTTTCGTTAATTTTGTTTTTGAGATGGGAGCAATTAATTCTGGTTTCTGACCTCTGGATTCGTGCTGTTGAGGTCAGGGTTAATAAGAGTCCAGTCTGCGATGGGTTGAAGATCTAGAGCCTCTCGTGCCTGGTTGTAACTTGGAAGACCATTGTCTCGACTCCTCTGGATGTCAAGGGCTACCACATCCGATCTTGTAAATCTCATAGGTCCATACATAAAATCTGTAATAGGCAAACGGTATAATCAATAACACACTGTAGCCTGAAGAAGGGTCTCGACCCGAAACGTCACCCATTCCTTCCCTCCAGAGATGCTGCCTGTCCCACTGAGTTACTCCAGCTTTTTGTGTTTACCTTCAATTTAAACCGGCATCTGCAGTTCTTTCCAACACACTATGGTACTGAAGTCAAGCAACTACTCCAGAAAACCAATAAGTATACTACCCATAGCAAAGCTGCACTGTCAGAACGGAAAATGCTGGGCTCATCATTAATCAGCATCAAATCACCAATGTTACAAGAGTGGAGCTGAGAATCCCTTTTACAAGGACTCATTGCTGAGAAATACCATAGCATAAAAGATACAAGAGTGTGAAGAATCCTCCAGGTATCTGTCGCTTAATATTGGACTTCACTGCACAAGTCCTTAAAGCAGATAAAATGGAAGGAAAATCATGGGCAAATAAACGCAGGATCTTGTAAACAGGATTTTCCAGTTATATTAGTTGCATGAATAATAGGCTGTGCAATAACATTGCCTGGCCATTAACATTATACATTAAAGGTTGGCGCAAACTCTAATTAAATTAACACAGAACAGGTAACTTTATAACAAAGGACAAAGGACATTTATTGTCACATGCACCGAATTGGTGTAGTGAAATTTGCCTTGCCATGCAGCACACAGATAAAGATAAGACACAACACTAAAGAATTAACAATGAACATAAAAACATCCCCCCCCCCCCACAATGGTTCCCACTGTGGGGGAAGGCACAAAGTCCAGTCCCATCCCCATGTCCACCCATAGTCGTGCCTATTGAGGCCTCCGCAGTTGGCGCTGCGGCGGCCCGATGTTTTAGGCCTTCTCGCCGGGTGATGGTGCTCCGGCGTCGGGAGAGTCCTCACAGTGAGAGAGCATAAGCAAGATTGACCCAAAATGCTGGAGTAACTCAGTGGGACAGGCAGCATCTCTGGGGAGAAGGAAAGGGTGACTTCTCCTTCTTCTTGCGTGTGGTGTGCACGGCCTAAAGTTGTCGGACAACTTGTTCTATTTGATCTTATTTGATTGTGCACGCCAGGATTGATTGCATCCGTCGAAACAAGACAGACCACGTGAAGGTTGCAAATCTCCCGCCCCGAATGGGTGACGTTGCAGGTCTAGACCCTTATTCAGACTGAGAATCAGGGGAGAGGGAGGCACAGAGATAACGAAGCGTACGGTGTGAAAACGAAACATCAAAAGAGATGCAGGTCAAGGAAAATGTAGAATAGATTATTGTTAGCGGGGAGAAGGTGACAACAAAACAGCGAACAAAAATGTCATCGTGGACGGTCAGACTGGTCGGAGAACATGGAAGGACTTCACTGCACAAAGTCTTAAAGCAGAAGAAATTGAAGGAAAATCATGGACAAATAAATGCAGGATCTTGTAAGCAGGACTTTCCAGTTAAGTTATATTGGGGACATGAATAATTGGCTGTGCAATTGCATTCGTTAGCCATTAACATTATATACTTTTGGTTGGTGCAAACCAAACTGAATGAATATAAAGCAGGTACGTTTCTAAGCATATGAACTGATGAAGGATGGCAGAGGGAAGAAAAGCCTTGGGGGAAGAACATTTTACTAACAATAAAATCAGTTCAACCTCTGATGTTTGTGGCAAAATGATCACACACGAGGCAATTTCACTGCTTGTTGCAATTATGTCGAGCTTTGGTCTAAATAATTCAATATAAACAATTTAAAACAATCTTTTCAACAATTCCTCCTCATTGCCGCCAAACCATACTGTCTGTACTGTTATGTTTTAACATCCTCATCTATTAATTACACACTTTTTTAATAAAATTGCCTTATTCAATCTCTACTTTTTTCGAATAATGTTCGTCATACTGATTGCCCTGACACAAAAACTAGTTCCCAATTATTCACCTCATTGGGATCTATATTTTGTATATTTATATTTTATATTTACATTTATATTTTCAACACAGAAAAAAAAATTAAAAGGGAAAAGAGAAAAATTATTGTGTAGAGCTCGATTTTGAATTTGTCACTTTGCCTCCAGATAGGTTCATAAATTCTAGGAGCAGAATTAGGACATTTGGCCCATCAAGTCTACTCCGCCATGCAATCAAGGCTGATCAGCCTTTCCCTCTCAAGTCCATTCTCCTGCCTTCTCCCCTGACACCCGCACTCCCGTATCAAATAGCCTTTGCTTTCCCTCTCTCTCCATCCCCTCCCCCTTCCCAGTTCTCCCACCAGTCTCACTGTCTCCGACTACATTCTATCTCTGTCCCGCCCACTCCCGTGACATCAGTCTGAAGAAGGGTCTCGACCCGAAACGTCACCCATTCCTTCCCTCCAGAGATGCTGCCTGTCCCGCTGAGTTACCCAGCATTTTGTGTCTACCTTCGATTTAAACCAGCATCTGCATTTCTTTCGTACACATGTAGTAAAGATCTGCCTATGCTAATGAACAGGATGAAAGTTGAATTCACTTCTGAAAGCACGCCGATTCTCTCTGATGTACCTGGATGGAGGGAAGTATAGAAAACATATGTTTGGAGGGATATGGACCAAGCGCAGGCAGGTGGGACTAGTGTAGCTGGGACATGTTGGCTGGTGTGGGCAAGTTGGGCTGATGGGCCAGTTTCCACACTCTATCACTCTATCACTCTATGTATCAAAACTGATTCATGTTTTTTGTATTGGTGAGTGGGGCACAGATAACGTAACATCAGTAGTGTTTTACCTCTTAGATCTGTCACCACGATATTGTCCTCATGCTCTGCTTTTTGGGAAGCCATGCCTAGAATCAGATCATCAATGTCTTCTGCTCCTTTAAAGTTTGGATTCTAAAACCACAAAATGAATAAGAAACAAATGACCATCAATTAACCAACAAAAATTAACATCTAATGATTAATAAACCATTGAAGGAATTTATATGTATTTTCACTTGGACATTACTAAAAAGTGTAATGCCTTTTACATTTACACCTCTACTCATCTGATCTTAGTTTAGTTTAGAGATACAGTGCGTAAACAGGCCCTTCAGCCCAGCGAGTCCGCACCGGCCAGCAATCCCCACACACTAACACTATCCCACACACACTAGGACAATTTCCATTTATACCAAGCCAATTAGCCGACAAGCCTGTACTCTTTGGAGTGTGGGGGGGAAACCGGAGCATCCAGAGAAAACCCACGCAGGTCACGGGGAGAATGTACAGACAAGAACCCGTAGTCAAGATTGAACCGGGGTCTCTGACGCTGTTAGGCAGTAACTCTACCACTGCGCCACCGTGCTGCCCAGTGTTAGAACCCTGTTCATTGCTATCACAACCTTAAAAAAGGGCTCTACCATACAGGCAAGGAAGTGAACTGGGTTTTCACTATCAATCCATCCTCAACCCTAACTTTGATAACAGCCGAGCAGCTGCAAAGTGGCCAAGCCTGGAACCCAGAAGCAGAACCCACAAGCAGAGAGCTACAGTGCCGTCAGAAGCCACGCTCACTCATTAGCTCATTCAATGCTGCAACACCAATGCTGCCGTACCTCTCGACTCCAGAAATTATTGCACACTCGAAGCGCTGGGTCCGTCCTCTCGTAAACATTCTGAACACGTCGAAAGTGGCAGGTTCTGTTCCTGGGAAAGTCAAAAGGAAACAAGTATTTTTATTGGTGACCATGTCAGAATTGCTTTTTCATTTTATTAACATTTAATTGTTATTAACTGTTATTCTAATACGTTATTAGCCTCTTACACAAAGTCCGGGTAGCTTTGTTTCCTAGTACACAAGCAACATGATAATAATGGAAGATAGACGCAAAAAGCTGGAGTAACTCGGCGAGTCAGATAGCATCTCTGAAGTTTATAGGTGACGGAATAGGTGACATTTCGAGTCGAGACCATTCTTCAGACTCTTGACTCGAAACTTCGCCTATTCCTTTTCTCCAGAGATGCTGCCTGACCCACTGAGTTACTCCAGCTTTTTGTGTCTATCTTTGCTGTAAACCAGCATCTGCAGTTCCTTCCTACTCATGAAAATAATGGAACTGTTGACTGATCCTACATCCCAAAGACTCACGGGTTTATTGGCCTATATAATTGGCCCCTAGTGTGTAGGGAGTGGTTGAGAAAGTGGAATAACATAGAACTAGTTTGATGGTTGACTGATGGTCGCCGCAGACTCAATGGGCTGTCGGGCCTGTTTCCATGTTACAACCTCAATCAATAATATTTGGGCCCCATATCTGAGGAAGGATGTGCAGGCTCTGGAGAGGGTCCAGAGGAGGTTTACAAGAATGATTCCAGCAATGAGTGGGCTAGCATATGATGAGCGCTTGACAGCACTGGGCCTGTAATCGCTGGAGATTGGAAGGTTGAGGGGGGACCTCATTGAAACTTACAGAATAATGAAAGGCATAGACAGAATGGATGTGGGGAGGATGTCTCCACTGGTGGGAGAGTCTAGGACCAGAGGTCACAGCCTCAGAATTAAAGGGCGCTCTTTTAGAAAGGAGGTGAGGAGAAATTTCTTTAGTCAGAGGGAAGTTAATCAGTGGAACTCATTGCCACAGAGGGCTGTGGAGGCCAAGTCAGTGGATATTTTTAAGGGAGAGATTGGCAAATTCAAGTCATGAGTCATGTCAAGAGAGTTTATTGTCCTGTGTCCCAGATAGGACAATGAAATTCGTGCTTGCCACAGCACAACAGAATATTGTAAGCAAATTACAGAACAGTTCAATTAAATATACACATAAATAAGCAGATAAAATGCTTATAAAGTCCCATAATGAAACCCATTCTTGATTAGAATGGGTGTCGTAATGGGAAGAAGGGAGGAAAATGGGATTAGGAGGCAGAGATCGGCCATGATTGAATGGCGGTGTAGACGCGATGGGCCAAATCGCCTAATTCTATTACTTTAGCTCGTGAATAAGAACTTAATTACCTCATGTAGACTCCTGGGGGGATCATGGAGTTAATTATTCTACTAGCAGCAGCTTGAAACTCAGGGGAAATACTGGGATCAACGTATTTCTTGTAGCCTGCAAAACAGAAACAGGAGACAGAAAACTTCAGTGTCAAGAACTGCATGAGATACAATATTCTGCAATTGAGTGGAACGTGTGGGCAAGGCCAGACCATACTGACCTCCATATGCAGTCACATTTTGTCCAATGAAGGCAGGTAGCCACTCGTAGTATAGGATATTCTGGAAGATTAATGGAAAGTGTCAACAAAGTTACAACATAACCCCACGCCTTCAACCTTCAATACGGGCTCTTTATTGATGGAAGAGATACGAGTATAATTCTAGCTTGCGATCCACTATCTTTACTAGGAAATTATTCCAAGCGTACGTGATCATATCGCAGCAGAGTTCGCATCTCAAAAGTGTATCCGGCTGCTCACCTCAGGAGGATTGTGCTTCCTCCCTGGTTCATGCTCAGCCTAATAGTGTAGGAAGGTAGTGCAGATGCTGGTTTACATCAAAGATAGACACACAATGCTGAAGTAACTCAGCGGGTCTGGCAGCATCTCTGGGGAGAAGGAATAGGTATTCCTTTCCATTGGCCTTATTCATTTTCTCCAGAGATGCTGCCTGACCCGCTGAGTTACTCCAGCATTTTGTGGAGAAGTTCCTCCTCACCTCCTTTCTAAAAGAGCACCTTGGAGGCATGCACGGCCTGCAGTTGTAGGACAACTTGTTCTATTTGATCTTACGGGTGAACATTGAGAAACATTGGAGGGAGAGGACTGACTTGGGTGTCTTCCCTCACGTGGGAAACGTTTGATCCTGCTGTGTGGGGATGTTTTATGTTGAATTCTTTCAACTCTATGTTGCGTTCTTTATTTTTACTGTATGGCTGTCTGGTGATTACATTTCACAGTGCCAACTGGCACATGTGACAAATACATGTATCTTGTATCTTGTATTTGATTATGCACGCTGGGTTGATTGCATTCGTCGAAACAGGGCGGACCACGTGAAGGTTGCAATCTCCCACCCCCTGGAGGTTATGTTAGTGGAGGCAGATGCACTTTTGAAAGCTCAGGGAAGTGAAGGCTGTTTGGAACCGGCAGAGGAAAGGTGCGGCGGCAAGTGCCAAACCATCCATGATCACGTTGAAGGGCCAGGTGGAATATTCCTGCTCCTATTTTCATGTGTTCTTTCTTTATGACTAAATGGGAAGCAATCATCCGCCTAAATTGCATTTTTATAACCAGCCAAACGGGTGCGCACATCTCACTCAAGTAATCGCCGCTGGTAATAATAACCTTAACCACCAATAAATGTAGAAACAGGGAACTTGGCCAAGTTAATGCATATTTTTAAGGCGGAGATTGACTGATTCTTGATTAGTACGGGTGTCAGAGGTTATGGGGAGAAGGCAGGAGAATGGGGTTGGGTGGGCGAGATAGATCAGCCATGAATGAACGGCGGAGTAGACGTGATGGCCCGATTGGCCTAATTCTGCTCCTATAACTTATGAACTGCAGATGCTGGTTTACAAAATGCTTGGAGTAACTCAGCGGATCAGGCAGCATCCGTGGAGAACAGGGAGAGGTGATGTTTCGGGTCTGGAGATTTCTTCAGCCTGATGCTAGAAGAAGATCAGTCTTCCATGGTAAGGTCCCGACCCGAAACGTCACACGTTCTCCAGTGATGTTGCCTGACCCGATGCGTTGCTTCAGCATTTTGCGTCCACCTATTGCACAATTACTCATGCTTTTACAGTATAAAGAATAATTAAAAGGTCTAAAATGGTTTCAGTGCCAGTTAGAGAAGCAGACTTGTTTTGGAATTGCCCAACAGGTTAAGTGGGTTTGACTCAAAGAATATTTCAGTTCCAAGCCTGAGGTCTTTCACCATCAATCTCAGATTTCTCGTCATGCTCTTTTGCTATTCAAAGCAGTTCCAGCTTTCGTATTCTGTGATCCATGATTTACTTGCCTCTCTCTCTGTTTCTCGCTTTATAAACGCAATTCGTATTCCAACTGAATCATTTGCCATTGTGTGGAAAGTCGTGAGACAGTGGTCTCCAAGTTTTCGCTCCAAGTTTTGAAATCCCTTTCTCCTTTTTGTTCACAGCCTGGACTCTAGCTGGTTCCTTGACAATTGGGCCTTGTACATCAAAAGACTCAGCGGTGCGTGATGACAAAGTCATCATTGCAAAATCTGGCCCAATGTGAAGAGCTCTCAAATCTCACCAAATCCAAACAGCTCGGTAAAACTATAACATGAGTCCTAGCTTGCATGAATCAATGAAGGAAGATACTTGGCCCGTCATGCTAGCTACAAATGAATTGGCTATACTCCCTTGATCATTTACCAAATCTCCACACTATTTTCTCCACGCAGTTGAGGTTGTTAAGGTTATTACTTTAGTTTAGTTTAGTTTAGTTTAGAGATACAGCACGGAAACAGTCCCTTTGGCCCACCAGATCCGCGCTGACCAGCGATTCCCACACATTAACACTATGGTACACACACTAGGGCCAATTTTTTACATTTACCAAGCCAATTAATCTACAAACCTGTACGTCTTTAGAGTTTGGGAGGAAGCGGAAGATCTCGGAGAAAACCAGTGCAGGTCACGGGGAGAATGTACAAACTCTGTACAGACAGAACCTGTAGTCGGGATGGAACCCGGGTCTCCGGCGCTGCATTCGCTGTAAGGCAGCAACTCTACCGCTGCGCCACCGTGACCGCCACGTAGCTTACTAATCCATTGTTTGAATATGGTCACTGCAAGTCTGGTTACGATGGTTACTACTCCATTGTTAAGGTTGCTTCTGAATCTGTATCAATAAACCAGTTAGATACAGCAGTACAACTCAGAACCTCTCATGGACCAAACAAATGGGTGGCACGGTGGCATAGCAGTCCCACAGTGTCACTCTCGTTCTCCTTGTGACCACATGGGATTTCTACGGGTATTCTGATCTCCTCCCACATGGCAAAGACATGGCGATTGGTATGTTAATTGGCCTCTGTAAATTGCTGCTGATGGGGTGGTGGGACTGATGGGATTGCCCCCGGTGAACTGGCATGGTACCAAAGGGCAGAATGGCCTCCTCCTGTGTTACAACGTAGAACGGTACAGCACAAGAACAGGCCCGTAAGCCTGCAATATCTATGCCGAACTTGATGCTAAACCCATCACCCATCTACCTGCATATAACCCATATCCCTCCATTCCTTGTATATCCGTATGCGTATCCATGTTTTATGATAAATACAGATCTATATTGATCTCACTGGCAGCGTTCCATAACCTTATGCCAAATATTTATCCAACTGTATCATTGTATCAATAGTTTTACTTCAACCAATACATGTGACATAGGATACCTTACTCTGCCAAATCTTTCCTCACTGTCTGACAATTTGAAATTAATTTGTCACATTTATTGGCTTCTTTCCAAATCAAAACATCTCACAATACCATAATGGCGCAGCGGTGGGGTTGCTGCCTCACAGCGCCAGAGACCCAGGTGCAATCCTGACAATGGGTGCTGTCTGTACGGAGTTTGTACGCTCTCTCTGTGACCGTGTGGGTTTCGTCCGGGTGCTCCGGTTTCCTCCCAAATCCCAATGATGCGCAGGGTGTAGGTTATTTGGCTTCTGTAAATTGCCCCCAGTGTGTAGGTTGCTAAACTGGGATAACATAGAACCAGTGCACACGTGATCGCTGGTCGGCATGGACTCGGTGAGCTAAAGGGCTTATTTCCCAGCTGTGTCTCTAAACCAAACTAAACTAAGTATCATAGATGTTCAACAGTACATATTGAAGAAGGATCTTGACCTGAAATGTCACCTATCCATGTTCTTCAGAGATGCTGCCTGACCTGCTGAGTTACTCCAGCACATTGCATCTTTTTTTGTAAACCAGCATCTACAGTTCCTGGTTTCTTCACAATATTTAAAGTTTTTTCTATAATTTATTTCTGAATTACAAAATCGAAGGTAGTCAGAAATGCTGGAAAAACTCAGCGGGTGAGGCAGCATCTATGGAGCGAAGGAATAGGTGACGTTTCGGGTCGAGCTGTCTAACTGTTTCTTAAATGTTGGGATAGTCCCATCCTCAACTACCTCCTCTGGCAGCTTGTTCCATACACCCACCACCTTTTGTGTGAAAAAGGTACCCCTCAGATTCCTGTTAAATATTTTCCCCTTCACCTTAAACCCAGGTCCCCTGGTCCTCAATCCCCCTACTCTGGGCAAGAGACTCTACCCGATCTATTCCTCTCATGATTTTATACTCCTTTATAAGATTGCTGTGATCTAATTACTCAGCAGCCTCAGTATTTAGGGCGCCCCCCTGCAAATACAGAATATGTAGAACACATATTACAACTGCACCATCAAATAAATGCCTTTAATGAATGTCAAATAAATGACCCAAAACGTCACCTGTTCCTTCGCTCCATAGATGCTGCCTCACCCGCTGAGTTTCTCCAGCATTTTTATCTGCTCTCAATTACGTTAATATGTTTTGTGCAATGAGTTTCTCAGAACTGGGCACAGTGTAAAAAATAAAACCCTGCCAATTTGCGGAGAAAATATCCTTACTGCTGTGCTCTGAAGCCATAATTACAAAATCAATTACAAAAGACCCTCACATCAGTCTGAAGAAGGGTTTTCGGGCCGAAACGTTGCCTATTTCCTTCACTCCATAGATGCTGCCTTACCCGCTGAGTTTCTCCAGCACTTTTGTCTACCTTCGATTTTCCAGAATCTGCAGTTCCTTCTTACACATTACAAACTCAATATTCTTTTGTGTTTCCTTCAGCTTTCATCCATTTGTGTTTGAATTTGAAGCTTCAGGAAAACATAACATGTAAACGCAAGGATAGATGATATGTCTAATCCTCTACCCATTCAGCTTTGCCATCCAATGCCCACACCTCTTATAGACACAATAAGCTGGAGTAACTCAGCCGGTCAGACTGCATCTCTGGAGAAAAGGTGATGTTTTGGGTCATGGAAATTGTCAGTCATTGAATATTCACTCCCAGGTTGAGAATTCTAAAAATCCATAGCCCTCGATATGAACAAATTCATTCTTGTAGGTATTAAAGGGCCAGCTCCCTATCCTTAGTTTGTGCTCTATAGTATCAAGTCTCCAGCCTGTAGCAAGCAGCTTCATGATGTCTATCCCGCCAGACCACTTACTACTGGTGTAAATCACCTCTCATTCTTATTCATTACACTGAGTTGCACACATACACACAGTTGCACACAGCTGATCTAATTCGATCTCTTTTCATAGTTCAACCCTCATCCCAAGAAATAAACAACAAAGCCTTTGCTGGTCTGAGTTTTATATCCTACAAAGAAAAGACAAAATGCTGGAGTAACTCAGCGGGTCTGGCAACATTTCTGGCGAACATGGATCGGTGACCTTATCTATGCCCCCCCATGATCATATAAACATCTACAAGGTCACCCATCAGCCTCCGCTGCTCCAGGGGGAAAAGATCCAGCCTGTCCGACCTCAAAACAAACCCACCATCACCAGTACCATCCATGTAACTTTTTTTGCACCTTTTCAGGTTTAATGACCTTTGCGGTTGCAGCTCCTAGACTGTGGAACAGCATCCCTCTTCCCATCAGATCTGCCCACTCCATCGACTCTTTTAAGTCAAGACTTAAAACTCATCTTTACTCTCAAGCCTTTCTTGACGTCCTCTGAGGGAGGGCTATATGTATGTATTTATGTATGTACTTAATCTATGAACCACTGCTGTATAACGTTAGTATCTCCATCAATGTAAAGCATTTTGGTCAACGAGAGTTGTTTTTTAAATGTGCTATAGAAATAAAAGTGACTTGACGACTTTAAACTGATTAGCTCATCTATGAGTAGGAAGGAACTGCAGATGCTAGTTTAAATTGAAAATAGACACAAAATGCTGGAGTGTCTCAGCGGGACAGGCAGCATCTCTGGAGAGAAGGAATGGGTGAAGAAGGGTCTCGACCCGAAACGTCACCCATTCCTTCTCTCCAGAGATGCTGCCTCACCCGCTGAGTTACTCCAGCATGTTGTGTCTACCTTTGATTTAAACCAGCATCTGCAGTTCTTTCTTACAAAATCTGATTTCTGTGTAATGTTAAATACTATACCTAAAGTTAATCTCATTCAACAAAGTTCGAACACAGAACATGGAGCCACGCATCACAGAAACAGGTCTTTTGGCTCACAGGGAACATGATGCCAAGTTAAACTAATTTTCTCTGTCTGCACATGATCCATATCCACACCATTCCTGCATCTCCATGAGCTAAAAAGCCCATGAACCACCACTATCATATCTGTCCCGCACCGTTCCTGGCAGCCAGTTATGCAAACTCTCAAAACACAGTTAAGCAAAGATGTTCGGACTCAAAGTCTGAAATTCAATGAACCTTGTAGATCCCAAATGTGAATTGGGTAGATAAGGTTTACAGATATGTTCGGTCTGACTGGACATCAACCTGAATTGTATAAAATGTTAAAATCCTTGACAAATGAAAAGCTCCACATTGAAAGATGGTTGTTAGTAGAAAGTTAGTGCCAGCGGAGTTGAAGCAGGTACTATAGACAATAGACAATAGGTGCAGGAGTCGGCCATTCGGCCCTTTGAGCCAGCACCGTCATTCAATGTGATCATGGCTGATCATCCCCAATCAGTACCCCATTCCTGCCCTCTCCCCATATCCCCTGACTCCACTATTTCTTTTTTTTGTTGTTGTTTTTTTTTGTTAGAAGTAAGTACAGTAGTGTGGTACTTAAGTACCTAATACAAACATACATATTTCCATTCTTGTACAACTTCGTACTTTTGATTTAATAATAAAAGAAAAGTGAGAGAAAAAAGAAATAAAGAGTGTCGGAATAGATAGACAAGTGAGTAGAAACAGATAGCCAAAGAAATACAGGACAGAGATAAGAAGCTAAAAAGATTGAAAGAAAAGGAGAAAGTAAAGGAAAGAGAGATTAGGAGAGATCTACCTATTTTGTATTTTTGCCCATCCGTCACCCGGTTCTAAACCATTTAATTTCTTATGTTGCACCATCTGCTTGTAAAAAGTTGATAAAAGGAGACCAAGTCTTTAAAAATAGGTCTACTTTGCCTAGTAGGAGGAATCTCATTTCTTCAAGGTGTAGCATTTCAGACATGTTTGAAATCCACATTTTGAATGTTGGCGTGGTAGCGTTTTTCCAAAATTTGAGTATAAGTTTTTTTGCTGTTATTAGACCGTAATTAAGAAAAGCTTCTTGGAATATAGTTAGTTTACTTCCCTCTTCCATTGATCCAAAGATAATCAGTTTTGTATTGGGGTTTAAATTTGTGTTAAATAGTTTTGTAAAAATTCCAAAAATTTCATTCCAAAATTTATACAGTTTTATACAAGAGACAAAGGAATGTGCTATAGTGGCATTTTGAGTTAGACATTTATCACAGATGGGGAAACATTTGAAAATATTTTATTCAGTCTAGTTTTCGAATAATATAGTCTATGTAAAATTTTAAATTGAATTAGGTTATGTCTTACATTAATTGAACATTTATTTACGTATAATAATTTTTTTTCCCATCTATCATTCGGAATTTTTATCAATAACTCTTGTTCCCAGTCCCTTCTAATTGCCTCTGTCGTTGGTGTTTCTATATTTAGAATTGTATTATATAAGTAAGATATTAAATTGCTTGATTCTGCCTTTCTATTAATTCCTTCCTCCAATAAATCTGGAGTTAAAGTTTGATATCCTTGTATATATTTTTTCAAATAATCTTGAATTTGAAGATATTTGAAATATTGATTACTTTTCAAATTATATTTTAGTTGTAATTGTTGAAATGATAAAAGTTTTCCCATTTCATACATATCTCCCATCGTTTTAATTCCTATTCTTTCCCAATGGATAAACGTTTTATCAATAATGGATGGTTTGAATGAGGGATTATTAGCTATTGGAGAAAGAAGCGATAATTTTTTTAATTTTAAAGTTAGTTTTATTTGTTTCCAAATTCGTATTATACTGTGAATAATTGGATTCTTCTTATACATTATATTGTTCAGTTTCATCGGGGAAAGAAGGATCGCTCCTATATTATAAGGGGAACAATCCTCTTTCTCCATTCTTATCCAATCTACCTGTTGGGCAGAACTGTCCAACCAATAGATTATATTTTTAATATTCACTGCCCAATAGTGATTTGGATGCCCAAATACTTAAATGTTTCTGTTGCAATTCTAAATGGGAATTTCAACAAATTTGTCGGCTCTTGAGATTTTATCGTCATAATTTCGCTTTTGTTCCAATTTATTCTATATCCTAAAAAAGAACCAAATTCCTCTATTAAGTTTAGTATATTTGGTATGCTAATTTGCAAATTTGTAATATATAGTAATATATCGTCTGCATATAATGAAATTTTATTATTTGAGTGTTTGGTATTATATCCATAAATATTCGGATGACTTCTTATACTTTCTGCTAAAGGCTCTATCACTAGTGCAAATTGCAGGGGTGATAGTACGCACCCCTGCCTATTGCCCCTTGCTAATTGGAATTTCAGGAATAATATATTATTAGTCAGTATTCTAGCCGTCGTCTTATCATATAATAATTTTACCCATGAGATAAAGTTATCTCCCATGTTAAATTTGTGCAATGCTTTGAATAAATATTGCCATTCTACTTGATCGAAAGATTTTTCTGCATCCAATGAAATAATTGCTAGTTCTTCTTCGGTATTATGTGAGTACATTATATTAGACAGCCGTCTCAAATTGTTAAAAGAGTATCTCTTTGGTATAAACCCTGTTTGGTCTGGGTTTATTAGCTTGTTAACATATTTACTCAATCTTCTCGCTAGGGTCTTTGCTAATATTTTTTGATCTGTATTTAAGAGTGCAATAGCTCTATATGAGCCTGGGTCTTCTAGATCTTTATCCTTTTTTGGTATAAATATAATAATTGACTCAGTTAATGTTTCTGGTAGTTTTTTTTTTTTTAAAGCGTATATATATAAATCTTGCAGGCGTGGAGAAATTATCTCATAGAATCTTTTATAGAATTCATTACTAAAGCCATCTGGTCCTGGCGTTTTGCCATTCTTCAAAGAATTTATTGTTTCTTCTATTTCCTGTAGTGTAATCTGGGCTTTATAATCCCTTTTGTTCCACCATATTTAATTTTGGAAGATTACAATTGTCTAAGAAATTTGTAATTTGAGTATTATTTGCAGAGGTTTTTGATGTATATAAATTTTGATAAAATTGAGCAAATCTTTTATTAATATCTTTAGGTAGTGTTAGTAATTCCCCTTTGTCTGATTTAATTTTAGTAATTGTATTTTCTGTTTCCCGTTTTTTTCAGTTGGCGTGCTAAGAGTTTATGTGGTTTATCACCAAATTCGAAATTTTCCTGTTTTATAGTTTGAAATAATCTTATTATTCTGGCCGATAAAATTTTATTTAATTTATATTTTAGTATTGTTATCTTATTATGTTTATCTATAGTTTATCTATTTTCTAAATCTAATTGTCTAATTTCTTGTTCTAACTGCAATTGTTCAGTATTATTTTATTTATTTTGGAAAGCTTGATATGAGATTATAGTTACTCCAATAAATGCCTTAAAAGTTTCGCATAATAAGGAGGGTGAATTGTTTAAGATTTGGGGGTTAAACCTCCAAAACAATTTTTTATCAGGCATTCCATCTAATTTTAAAGAAAAAGTTAGCGGGGAATGATCAGAAATAATACTATTATGATATTTAGAATTATATGTATATGGAATTAGTTTTGTGTCCACTAAGAAGTAATCAATACGTGAATATGTTTTATGTACCGTTGAATAAAATGAATATTCCCTACCTACTGGGTTAGCGATCCTCCATACATCTGTTATGTTGGTATTTTTCATGTATGTATTTAGGAGTTCACTAGTTTTAGATTTTATGTTAATCCTTTTTTGTTTTGCTGATTTATCCAGTTATGGATCTAAAACACAATTCAAATCTCCCCCTATTATCACATTTTGATAGTTAAGTTCTGTAATTGTATCCAAAATTTTACTAAAGAATTGGGGGTTGTCAAAATTAGGACCATAAATATTTATCAAAGTAAGTGGAGTAGAATAAATTTCTCCCGTGACTATGACATACCTCCCCTCTTTATCTGCTATGGTATTCTTTAATTTAAATGGTATACCTTTACAAATGATAATAGCTGTACCTCTAGATTTAGAAGTAAACGAAGAGTAGTATGTTTGCCCAATCCAATTTACCTTCAATCTTATCTGTGTTTGATATTTCAAATGCGTCTCTTGTAAGAAAATGATGTCACTGTTTAAGGCTTTTAATTGGGCAAAGATCTTACCCCTTTTAATTGGTTCATTAGCGCCCCTTATATTCCAACTACAGAACGTGATTCCTCCAGTTTTCTTTTGCTTATCGTCTGGCATTATGAATCATGTTTATACCTTTACTTCATATGGTGCAACCAAGAACCTTATAACTCTAGGTGGAGGATGGTCATCCCCAGCTGTTAAGTTTTGTTGGCATCTCCCCTTCAGAATAGACCTTGAAACAGACCAGAAAGTGTAGAGTCGTGAAAAGATACTTAACAAACAAAAAGTGATATTATAATATCCAAAAATAAAGAATTATAATTAAAAACAGACCACCTACAGGTGGTAGAAAAATTCTTGTTGACTTCCGTAGATGTTTTTATATGTTTCGCTCTGCCCCCTTGACCAGTTATTATTAATTGGAAGAGAGAGCGATACAAAGTTCAGAAATATATATATAAAATAAAATGCACTCCAATAGATAAATTAGAAATATATCTTCAAAGAGAAAAAACAAAATAAAAAAGAGTTTCCTAGTATATGTTTAGATATAACAGTAATTATGTTCATTATGTATCCATATCTATTGATATGCCTAGCTCTATTACAATTAAGTCTCAAACTTTTGTATCAGACACCAGCAGGTTCCAAGGGGTTAACCAGATTCTGACCCTTGGGTAACTTCCAAGCGTCTGAGTCTCCTCCAACCTCTTTGCGCGCAATTTAGACTAAATCTACTATATCCATAACATTTGTTAGTATGTTATTAGTACTTATCAATCATATTTAACTTGTTATTCTTATATTTAGCAAGTAATTAACATCATGAAATAAACATCAGCCATTATTAAGCTATGCCTTAATATTACACAATTTTATTAATTATATTTTATGTTAGTATGTAATTGTGTGTTTCTTAAATCATAAATTTCTATATACAAGTTCACTGATAATATTTTTCCATATTGTCAAGTTATTTTCCCCTCCACAATTTTTCTTCTTTGTCAATCCTTTGTTGAAGTGAAACATAAAATCCGACCGTGAGTTAACATTCCAAAGATAAAAAATGTCTAGACAACGCCTCGAGGAAAATTCTCCATCTTAACCAGAGCAGTATTTTTTGTATGTTAGAAAAAAAGAAACACAGTTCTTTCTTCGTCGTTTCTCATGATCAGTAGACCTCCTTTGTGATTCTTTGTGCATAATTAAATGCCTCTTCTGGATCCATGAATGCACGTTCAACATCGTTATAAGTAATTCTCAATTTTGCGGGATATACTATCCCATATCTTACTCCCGAGACCTTTCAGCAGCCTTCTCATGTTTGTAAACTTGTCCCTCTTTTCCATGACTTCAGCTGGAAAATCACGGAAGAATCTTACTTTGTCTTCTTCAAACATCAAATTCACACCATATGGAATTTTTTTCATAATTCCTTCCAGGGTTGAAATGTCTTAGAATTTCAGAATAATCTGTCTTGGGGGGGGGGGGGGGGGGGGGGCAGTTGGGCTTGCTTGAGTCTTACGTCGGACCCAGTGAGCCATATCTATTCTCGGGGCTTCAGGCAGCTTAAGTACTTGTTTGAGTAAGTTGGCAGCAAACTCCTGATAGTTTTGCCCACTCTCCTTTCCTTCTTTTACTCCAACTATCCTCAGGTTTTGTCTTCTTGATCTTGCTTCCAAGTCTGTACATTTATGCTTCATTTTAGCAAGCTCCCTCCCAGTGCTTTCTTGTTCCTTTTTTAGTCTCTTTATCTCCTTAGCCGTCTCAGTTATCGTATTATCCATTCCTTCCATAGCTGCCTCAGTAGACTTTAACATTGCGTCCAGTTTTTTATTACAGTCCTTATCAACCCGCTTAATTTTTTTGTTTAAATCCTCCTCAACCTCAATCACACATTTGGTTAAGTCATCAATTTTCCCCATCAGCGTATCATTACCTTGTTTAATATTTTCAGAGAGGCTTTTGTCCAGCGCGACATTCCCCTCTTGTATCACTTTAGAAATAACTTCAGTGACTGAAGTTAATATTGACTTTTCCAATTGTTCCATATGCTCTCTTTGTTCCTCCATTGAGGTCATTTCTGTAGAAAGATTTTGAAAGTCAGTTTCTTCTTCTGAGCTTCCAGCTGATGCTTGAGGGGATTGAGGAGTCTTTCCAAGTTTTTTCAAGTAGTCTCTTGTGGCA
This sequence comes from Okamejei kenojei, assembly GCA_035221665.1. Classification (NCBI taxonomy): domain Eukaryota; kingdom Metazoa; phylum Chordata; class Chondrichthyes; order Rajiformes; family Rajidae; genus Okamejei; species Okamejei kenojei. The sequence goes on along the minus strand of CM069169.1, from coordinate 16,172,074 downwards.
GGTCTTGAAGTAGGTTTTACAGGCTTCTGGCGAGGATTCCCTTTTTTCATTGAAAACTGCTGTTATTCTCTGTTATCAACAGAGTTTCTGATAACACACAATTAAATAGCAGCTCCAGTAGTATATTTTAGAACTCCCCCGTCTTCCAACTCGTATTTTAGCACATTAAAACATTTCGGGAGCAGAGCAAAACAGCAGCGTCTCTCACCCCACCATTGACGCCGCTGGAAGTGACTGACTCCACTATTTTTAAGAGCCCTATCTAGCTCTCTCTTGAAAGCATCCAGAGAAACCTGCCTCCACCGCCCTCTGAGGCAGAGAATTCCACAGACTATAACAGTGTTCAAAAAACATTTGGACAGGTATATGGAAAGGAAAGGTTTAGAGGGACATGGGCCAAATGTGGGTAAATGGGTCAAGTTTAGATAGTGGGCATGGACAAGTTGGGCCAAAAGACCTGTTTACTCCCTGTATGACTATGATCTGTGTGTAACTCTAAATGGCTAAATGGCTTAGTAATAATGCTAAACACTGTAAACATGGAGCGGTACTAATGCATGGGATCTCGATGAACAATATGTCAGATACAATATGACAACCGAATAACAATATGTCAGTTCTGAGAAGAGTCCTGACCTGAAACACATCCTTTTTCTCCAGAGATACTCCAGCACTTTGTGTCTGTCTTTGGCAGATGCCTCGTTCGGGGAATCATCTGAGTGAATCTCAGGAAGGCGAGCTCCTTGGTTTATAATTACCTGGAAGGTTCCAATCACTATTTTCCTTGCATTCTGGAACAACTCTTCATCTGTCCACGAGGGGTTCAGGGCTTTGAGTTGCAACGCTTGGAAATTGTGGTATCGGAACCAGATGATGTTTTGAGCTCTGAGGAAGGGACTCTCGTTTGCTTTTGCGTTTCCAAAATCTGTTAGCAAGATACAAACCAGCAAAATTAGATCACAACAATCTGATAACATCATAAGTCACAGGAGTAGGATGAGGCCATTCGGCACACCAAGTCTACTTGGCCATTCAATCGTGGCTGATCTATCTTTTCCCTCTCAACCCTCTTAACCTTTGACACCCTTACTAATTAAGAACTTGTCGATCTCTGCTTTTAAAATACCCACTGACCTGGCCTCCACAGCCTTCTGTGGCAATTAATTCCACAGATTCACCACCCTCTGACTAAAGAAATTCCTTCTAATCTCCTTCCTAAAGGAACTACCTTTAATTCTTAAGCGACAGTGTGACCTCTGGTCCTAGACTCTCCCACTGGTGGAAACATCCTCTCCACATCCACCCTACCCCAGCCTTTCATTGTTTGGTAAGTTTCAATGAGATGCCACCTCATCCTTCTATATTCCAGCGAGTACAGGCCCAGTGCCTTCAAACGCTCATCATATGCTATCGATTATCAATTTTAACCCTGTCTACAGAACGTTTAAAAATACCTGGGACTAAAATACCTGGTATCCCACGGCCCCAGAAGAAAGGCTCTTACAAGTCACAGTGAGGAGTGAAACTAATTACCGTAAAGTCCCTGGAGTCCATTTTGTTTGTTTGCTGGGTCGGCAAATTTCCACAAGCGAATCAACCCAAGACTTTGCCTCGGCAACTGTTTGTCCGATCCATAGGCCAGCTGTCCATCAGAAAAGGTGCGCAGAGCATCACTCCAGGAATGAGAGGATCCGTAGATGGAACTTCCGTCGATCCAGGTGGTGACATGGTTTATCTGAAAGGAGGCGGTGGGCAGTCATAAGTTCTAGGAGCAGAATTTGGCCATTCGGCACATCGAATCTACTGTGGCATTCAATCATGGCTGATGTATCTCTTCCTCTCCTGCCTTCTCCCCTTAACCCCTGACACCCGCACTAATCAAGAATCTATCTATCTCTCTCTGCCTTAAAAATATTCATCAATCTTGGCATCCGCAGCCTTCCATGGCAAAGAATTCCAAAGTCGGATGTACGATATCACGCACAAATGTTCTGTGTCATCAGGTTTTGTGAATAGAGAAGTCTTTCTTAAACTAATTTGTTCCGAGTAACTAGGGAGTGTTCTCTATCACCACACCCACCGTTTGCGTTGTTTCCTCATGTGACTTGGCTCCCAGAAGCAGAATTATACTGTCAATAATTCTTATTCTTACCAAGGTTCAGCCCAGTTTTGGATGTAACTCACACCATAATCTCATTGTTAAAATGGAACGTAAAGATGAAGCTTTAAATGCCTGCTCAAACAAGTACAATAGAACCAGTAATGAGAGATTACAGACTGCAGTTGCTTGAATCTTGATCAAAATACAAGGTGTTGGAGGACAGGCACAAAAAGCTGGAATAAATCAGCGGCTAAGGCAGCATCTCTGGAGAAATGGAATAGGTGACGTTTCAGATCAAGGTCTGAAGAAGGGTCTCGACCCGAAATGTCACCCATTCCTTTCTCTCCCGAGACGCTCAGGGTAAAGATTTCCTCCAATTATCTGTCAGGGGAAAGATAATTGGAGGAGATGTAATAACAAGGAACAGCAGATGCTGGTTTATACCAAAGATAGACACAAAGTCCTGGAGTAAGTCAGCGGATCAGGCAGCAACCCTAGAGAACATGGATACTCCAGCATTTTTTGTTTATCAATTGGAGAGAATGTAAGTTGGAGATCTGTACACCTGTCTTCAGATCCATTTCCGGTAACAATTTAAGGGCGGCACAGTGGCTCACCAGTAGAGTTGCTGCCTCACAGCACCAGAGACCCGGGTTCAATCCTGACTAAGGGTGCTGTCCTTACGGAGTTTGTACGTTCTCCCCGTGACCGCGTGGGTTTTCTCCGGGAGCTCCGGTTTCGTGCCACACTCCATAGATGCACAGGTTTGTAGGTAAATTGGCTTTGGTAAAATATTGCTAATTGTCCCTAGTGTGTAGGATAGTGCTAGTGTACGGGTGATCGCTGGTCGCTGCTCAGCAAGGACTGGGTGGCCCGAAGGGCCTGTTTCAACGCTGTATCTCTAGTCTTGATCAACATTGGCATCGCACTCTTGTCTCTTGTCTCACCTGTTGCCGGGGGTTGTTCGGGCTTTGTCCCGAGCTGGTTGTCCACCGAGAGCGCAGGAAAGGCAGCTCCACCCTCCCTGTGCGGTTGGGGTCAAAAATCGCGTCCCCAGATGGAACCTGAATGTTTAGAAATTCCGCAGGGCATCCAGTCCCAACCACTTCCAAAATCTCATCAAAGACTAGAAGCCCTGAAAGGTTCAAATGAGGCAGAAAAAAATTAATCACAAAAGATCCAGTTAAAAATGTATTCTATTCAGTGGCAGAAAACAAAGTTCTGGAGGAACTTATAAAATCATGAGAACAATAGATTGGGTAGACGCACAGAGTCTCTTGCCCTTAGTAGGTGAATCGAGAACCAGAGGACATAGGTTTAAGGTGAAGGGGAAAAGATTTAATAGGAATCTGAGGGGTAATCTTTTCACACATAGGGTGGTGGGTGTATGGAACAAGCTGCCAGAGGAAGTAGTTGAGGCTGGGACTATCCCAACATTTAAGAAACAGTTAGACAGGTACATGGATAGGACAGGTTTGGAGGGATATGGATGGGCCTAGTGTAGCTGGGATAATGGCTCGAAGGGCCGAATGGCCTACTCCTGCACCTATTTTCTATGTTTTCTATATGTAGGCCGGTGGGCAAGTTGGGCTGAAGAGCTTGTTTCCACACATTATCACTCTATGACTCTAATGCCCCTGTCCCACTTAGGAAACCTGAACGGAAACCTCTGGAGACTGCGCCCCACCCAAGGTTTCCGTGCGGTTCCCGGGGGTTTTTGTCAGTCTCCCTAATGGTCGAAAGTGGTTTCTGTTTAAAAAATCAGTAATTTTTTAGTCGAAACCAGTTGCGATGCCAGTTGAAGGTGGTTGCCGGAGGACAAAAACCTCCGGGAACCTCTGGGAACCGCGCGGAAACCTTGGGTGGGGCACAAAGTCTCCAGAGGTTTCCGTTCAGGTTTCCTAAGTGGGACTGGGGCATTAGTGTACATGTCAGGCAGTAACTGTGGAAGGAATGGACAGACAACTTTTCTGATCAGTCTGAAGAAGGGTCGCGACCTGAAACATCGCCTGCCCATTCCCTCCACGGATGCTGCCCAACCCGCTGAGTTCCTTTGTTTCCAGCATCTGCTGTTTCTTGTTTCTTGTTTCTCTATTCTATTTATTCTCTTTCAAATAAAGACAACATTGCTGGTGAAATCGAAGAGAAACAGAGGACATATAATATGGCAAAAAGCAGATGAACCACAAGTTAGATGAGCAGGTAGGCAAATTTGCTGGAGAAACTCAGCTGGGTGCGGCAGCATCCATGGAGAGAAGGAAATAGGCAACGTTTCGTGCCGAAACGTTGCCTATTTCCTTCGCTCCATAGATGCTGCCACACCCGCTGAGTTTCTCCAGCAATTTTGTCTACCTTCGATTTTCCAGCATCTGCAGTTCCTTCCTGAACAAGTTAGATGAGCAGCTACGTATGAGCGCTTACGAACTTGAAGCCGATTCATTCATGGCGTTTAAAAACTGAGGTGGATCAATATTTCATTGGGGCAATGGGAAGGGAACTGGGGGTGGGAACCCGTTGGTGTCCTCTTGCATAGAGCTGGTATGATTCTGCAGGCTATTGGATAGGAATGAGTTTGATTGCAGTTTGGTACGATATTTCAATTGACCGTCAATGGACTTCCATTGTTTCTCGTGGAACAATGGACAAATTTATCACTGCTGATGTTCAAATAAAGGAATGGTCACACTAAAACAGGTCATCTGAACCATCACTTCGTGCCCTGATAAACTCATGATCCATTAATGGTATAGTCATTGACAATCGTGACATTAAATGACGTGGCACAGTGGTACTGTCAATGGAACCGCTCCCGAACAGTGCCAGAGACCGGGGTTCAATGCTGACGTCGGACGCTGTCCGTGTGGCGTTTGCACGTTCAATTTCCTCTCTGTCCCAAAGATGTGCACGTTGGTCGGTTAGACGTGTGGGAAAGAACTACAGATGCTGGTTAACACCGAAGATAGACTGGAGTAACTCGGCGGGACGGGCAGCATCTCTGGAGAGGAGGAATGGGTGATGTTTCAGGCCATGATCACATTGAATGGCAGTGCTGGCTCGAAGGGCCAAATGGCCTCCTCCTGCACCTATTGTCTATTGTCTATTGAACGAAGCTACCAGAAGAGGTTGGTGTGGGCAGGATGGGCTGAATGGCCTGTTTCCACACTGTATCACTCTATGATTCCAAATTTGCAATAAATAACAAAAACAAAAAATCTTGCAGGTGGTTTAAGGCGTTGTCAAATTTTATCTTTTTGGAGTTCGTCCCGGAACAGTAACAAAAATAACATTTATGTTGAACATTCATGGTCTATAATTTGTGGTTAAAGCATTGTTGAAGCTGTCAGTAGTTGCTGCTAAACTGAAGCAGACGAGCAAACTCTGGTGGATGCAATCACATTAACTGCTGTCAGTGTGATGTTGCAGTCTTCACAAACATAATCATAATAATACTTTATTAGCCAAATATGTTTTGCAACATACGAGGAATTTCATTTGCCATACAGTCTTACCAATAAGTTCCAATCAACATAAAACTATCTGTTTCATGCGAGTTGTAACGTGTAAAATGCTATTCTTTTCAGAAGATCCATTAAAATGTTCAGTTTTAGTGATTTTTTTAAGGCAGAGATAGGTAGATACTTGGGTAGGAGAGAACTGCAGATGCTGGTTTAAATCGAAGATTGACACAAAATGCTGGAGTAACTCAGCAGGACAGGCAGCATCTCTGGAGAGAAGGAATAGGTGACGTTTCGGGTCGAGACCCTTCTTCGGTGATAGTTTCTTGATTAGTACGGGTGTGGGGAGAAGGCAAGAGAATGGGGTTAGGAGGGAGAGAAAGATAGCCATGATTGTATGCCAGAGTCGACTTGATGGGCCGAATGGCTTAATTCTGCTCCTATCCCTTATGACATGACCTTGAATAAAACAGAACTGTTTTTAACACCATACTAAGTAATATTTACAGCTGAACAACCTCTCTGGCCCAGACAATCTGCTTTCAAATCAATCAATAATATCTACATCAAATAAATCATTCAATAACACATAAACATGTTGATGCATTTTTCAATGCTTAAGAGCATTTTGTATGTTGTGCTTCTTATGACATAGAGTCATAGAGTGATATGACATGGTAACAGGTCTATTGGCCCAATTTGCCCAAGGTGACCCACATGTCCCATGCCCCACCTGCTTGTGTTTGGCCCAAATCCGTCTAGACCTACCCTATCCATGTACCTGTCTAAATGTTACTTAAATGTTACAATAGAACCTGCCTCTGGCAGCTCGTTCCATTCACCCACCAGCCTTTGTGTAAAAAAAGTTATCCTTCTTTTCCCTCTCACTTTCAACCTATGTCCTGATTTGCTGGTTGGGAGATTTCTCCAAGTGATCAGCTGCTCGTCATGTTTGATAATGTCAGTTTTATCAAACTCAGATCGCTAAATTAGCCACTTCACCAAGAAAGAGAACCTTTTCTTAGGAACAGCGTATCTTTGTGATCAAGATCTGCTTAACATCCAACATAAAGATCGAGACAATCAACTTTTACATGAGTGTAGAAAACACCAGAAATGTGCATGTAACCTTAATTCCTTTGGAAGGGCAAATAACATTCTAATTATTCACCCAATATCTTCCAGTTGATAATAAGATAACAATCTGTGGTGTTGTTTGGGGCTGGGTATGAGCCAGAGAACCAGGAGAACTGGTTCTGACACGATCGCAAAAGTTATATGTTTGTTTTCCACTTTAAATTAGAAATGTAAAAATGTTTGATATCATGAGCTAGTTCAGGAAGGTCTTTATTTATTCATGGGATGTGCATGTTACTGACAACAATGGTACTGATGGTCGCAACTGAACATGCAACGATACTGTTGAGTCTGGAGTCTCATATTAACCTAGCCTCCTTCCCCAAAGAACATTAGTAAACCACATGGGCTACTACAAAATCGAATAGTTTCACGTTTGATGAGGTCATAAGGTATTAAGTGATTGGAGCATTATTAGGCCATTCGGCCCATCGTCTCCTCTGCCATTCAATCATGGCTGATGATTCTAATGAAGCAATGCCTTGCCTATTAGTTCAGTAACCTAACCACTATACTACAATACCAGACTTTAATAACCTTTTCGTTCTTTATCAGAAGTAAAAGATAATTCACTTGCAGAGGATAAGTTCAGCATTGGAATGCATGTTACATAGTTAAACACCAAGCATTACAAGGAAGAGGGTGATCGAGGTAAACATGTCTACAAAACCTCCGAATCACCATTTATAAATATTGTGGTTAACAAGACTTCCGGATGGCCTGAAAAGGCAAAGAAACAAAATGCTTGAGTAACTCAGCGGGACAGGCAGCATCTCTGGAGAGAAGGAATGGGTGACGTATGAATATTGATTTCTCTAACTACAGGCAGCTCCGGCATCCCCTCTCTCTCTATCCCTCCCTCACCCGTAGCACCATCTAACAAACAGATAACTTTGGCCTGTTGCCTTTATCATCGTTACTTTTTTGCATATCTTTCATTCATTGTTCTTTGTCGCTCCACATCATCCTCTATATCTCTCGTTTCCCTTATCCCTAACCAGTCTGAAGAAGGGTCTCGACCCGAAACGTCACTCATTCCTTCTCTCCAGAGATGCTGCCCGTCCCGCTGACTTGCTCCAGCATTTTGTGTTTATCTTCAATTTAAACCTGCAGTTCGTTCTTACTCCTCAAGCTACTTTGAAGAAGTTCCCTTTTCACCCTCTGATGGGGATTGCTGGAGACCCTCACTCCTCCCTCTCTGTTCCTGCTGCTTAAACCCCCCCCCCCTCCACTCCACCTGTATCCACCTATCACTTGCCAGGATTTGTCCCACCCCCCATCTCTCTTCCAGCTTTCTCCCCCCTACTACAATCTGAAGAAGAGTCCCGAACTGAAATGTCACCTATCCATGTTCTCCACAGATGCTGCCTGACCCGCTGAGTTACTCCAGCACTCTGTGAAACGTCACCTATCCATGTTCTCAACAGATGCTGCCTGACCCGCTGAGTTACTCCAGCACTCTGTGAAACGTCACCTATCCATGTTCTCCACAGATGCTGCCTGACCCGCTGAGTTACTCCAGCACTCTGTGAAACGTCACCTATCCATGTTCTCAACAGATGCTGCCTGACCCGCTGAGTTACTCCAGCACTCTGTGAAACGTCACCTATTCATGTTCTCCAGAGATGCTGCCAGACCCGCTGAGTTACTCCAGCACTCTGTGAAACGTCACCTATTCATGTTCTCCAGAGATGCTGCCTGACCCGCTGAGTTACTCCAGCACTCTGTGAAACGTCACCTATTCATGTTCTCCAGAGATGCTGCCTGACCCGCTGAGTTACTCCAGCACTCTGTGAAACGTCACCTATTCATGTTCTCCAGAGATGCTGCCTGACCTGCTGAGTTACTCCAGCACTCTGTGTCTTTTTCAGGAAATATACAAGCAGGAACAACACCAGCTACTGTCTGCAGTATTACCGTTATCACCGCTGTTTTAGACATATCTACCTCTCGGGCAGGTGATTGGGAAATCAACCCACCTGTTTATAACATTGCAGTTGTTATTATCCAGGAACCACCAATTCATAAGTTCTGGGAGCAGAATTAGGCCACTTGGCCCATCAAGTTTACTCCGCCATTCAATCATGGCTGATCTATCTTTCCCTCTCAACCCCATTCTCCTGCCTTCTCCCCATAACATCTGACACCCGTACTAATCAAGAATCTATAAATTCCTGCCTTAATAACATCCATTGACTTGGCGGGGTGGAAGATTGCAACCTTTACGTGGTCCGCCCTGTTTCGACTAATGTAATCAACTCGACATGCACAAACGGAAGATCAAATAGAACAAGTTGTCCAACAACTTTAGGCTGTGCACGCCACACTAAAGAAGAAGAAGATTGACTTGGCCTCCACAGCCGTCTGTGGCAAGGAATTCCACAGATTCAACACCCTTTGACTAAAGAAATTCCTCCCCTACCTGAGAGGTAAATAATTTATAAAGAACCTGAAGGGCAACTTCTTCACTAGGGGAAGGTGAATCGAGAACCACGGGACATAGGTTTAACGTGAGAGGGGGAAATATTTTTTTCACACAGAATGTGGTCCGATCGCTAGAAAAAAAGTATTTTGGAAATTCATTTCCAAAATACTGCTCTGTGAGTCTCTGAGGCAACCTGGATTCTTATCCTCAAATGCCTGGATTTTGATTAAAATGTCTCAACTTCCAATTCAGAAACAAGTGCACATGGTAACTGAGCGAAACTGATACAAGAGACACACCTTATAAATTCCATTAAAAATCTCTTCCAGCAAAACTAAATCAAAATAAAATGTACCTTAGAGTTTAGAGATACAGCGCAGAGACAAGCCCTTTGACCCATCGAGGGCACAATGACCAGCGCCCCCCCCCCCGAACATTAGCACGATTAGTACTCTATAACTATTATTATTAGTGTATTATTGTACAATAGATAATGGACAATAGGTGCAGGAGTGGGCCATTCGGCCCTTTGAGCCAGCACCGCCATTCAATGTGATCATGGCTGATCATCCACAGTCAGTACCCCGTTCCTGCCTTCTCCCCATATCCCCTGACTCCTCTTTATAACCTAGAAAACCTGTACGTCTTTGGAGTGTGGGAGGAAACCGCATTTGGAGAAAACCCACATGGTCACAGGGAGAACGTGCAAACTCCGTACAGACAGCACCCGTGGTCAGAATCGAACCCGGGTTTCCGGTGCTGTGAAGCAGCACCTCCACTGCTGCATCACCGTTGCCGTGCTAATATTTTATTTTGGCTCTACCTATCACTCCCCTTATTTCCAGTCGAGCTTTATCTTCATTCAGCGTTAGGAACGCAAGCAACTGCAGATGTTGGGACTCAAAGCAAAACACAAAGTGCTGGAGTAACTCAGCTGATCAGGCAGCATCTATGGTTAGAATGGATAGCAGATGTTCCAGTTTGAAACATCATCTATCAATGTTAGTTAAATAATGTATAGTTTAGATATACAGTGTGGAATCAGGCCCTTCGGCCCACGGGTCCAAGCCAACCAGCATTCACCCGTACACTAGTTCTCTCTTAGAAACATAGAAATTAGGTGCAGGAGCAGGCCATTCAGCCCTTCATGCCTGCACCGCCATTCAATATGATCATGGCTGATCATCCAACTCAGTATCCTTTGCCTGCCTTCTCTCCATGCCCCCTGATCCCTTCAGCCGCAAGGGCCACATCCAACTCCCTCTGAAATATGGCCAACGAACTGGCCTCAACTACCTTCTGTGGCAGAGAACACACTAGAGATTATTTACTGAAGCCAATTAACCTATAAACATATTTCTCTAACTTCAATTAGCCCTTGCTTTCCCTCTCTCTCCATCCCCTTCCCTGCCCAGTTCTCCGACCAGTCTTACTGTCTCTGACTACATTTTATCTCTGTGCTGCCCACTTCCCTGACATCAGTCTGAAGAAGGGTCTCGACCCGAAACGTCACCCATTCCTTCTCTCCAGAGATGAGGCCTGTCCCGCTGAGTTACTCCAGCATTTTATGTCTATCTTGGGGTGGAAGATTGCAACCTTCACGTGGTCCGCCCAGTTTCGACTAATGCAATCAACTCGACGCGCACAAACGGAAGATCAAATAGAACAAGTTGTCCTACAACTTTAGGCTGCGCACGCCACACGAAAGAAGAACAAGATGTCTATCTTCAACCTACAAATCCACATGTCTTCGGAATGTGGGAGGGAACCCGAGCACCTGGAGAAAACCCACGTGGTCACAGGGAGAACGTACAAACTCGGTACAGTCAGCACCCGTGGTCAGGATCGAACCCAGGCTCTGGCGCTGTAAGGCTGCAACTCTACCGCTGCGCCACTGTGCTGCCCACCACCCCAAGTCCTCCACAGATGCCACCTGACTCGCTGAGTTACTCCAGCACTTTGCGTTTTGCTCTTCATTTTGTGTGGATGCATTTATTTGTGTAATCTAGCATTACTTTTAATTTAGGTCTATTTCAGTATCCGTTGATGGTGTTGGCTGTCTGCAATAAGTGCTTCAATTTGAATCCTGATAATGTTTTAGAGATCAAGTTTATTTTACAAAAGAAAAATCTGAATAGATGCTTGCAATTCTAAAATGTCCCAAGGATTCCAAGTCAGCTTACCAAAGTAGACAAAGAGAACAGTTCGGTTTTTGGCACACGGTATTCCTGATTCTCCTTTCATCGCCACATTGCTGATCTCGCGGGGATTTGGTAACTCTGGTTCCTGAAAAACCTGGTAAACTCCATCAGAATAACGAGCAGGCAGCAGGCGTACAAACGGGGCATCTGAAAGGAAAACAAAATCAACTTCGTGTTTTCTTTTGAAAATCAATGTTAAAACTTGTGTCTTTTCATTTCTGGCCTTTATCCAACAACCTGCCTATCAACACCCCCCCCTCCCCCCTCCCCTTCACCTGTATCCACCTATAACTTGCTAGGCTTTACCCTGCCCTTCTCTGTTCTAGCTATTCTCCCCACCATCACAATCAGCCTGAAGAAAGGTCTCGATCTGAAACGTCATCTATCCACATTCTCCAGAGATGCTGCCTGACCCACTGAGTTATTTCAGCACTCTGTGCCTTTTTTCTGCTAATGGTAAAACTAACTTTTTTTTTGTAAAATATTTTTATTAGAAGTAATTACATATTAAGAAGAAATAATATAAAATCAAAAAAAAAAGAAAATATTATTCGTCACATACATTCTTAATATTTTTAAAATTTACAGTCAATCTTATTTATACTTCTTAATGCTTCAGCACACATGATACCAGCTTTCTCTCCCCTTCTACGAACAGTCTAATGAAGTCCCTACCCAAAATATCACCTGTCCATTCTCTCCAGAGATGCTGTCTGACCCGCAGAGTTAATCCAGCACTCTGTGCCCTTATCATGATCCCAGTTATTAGGGAATAGAGGGATATGGATCATGTATAGGCAGATGAGATTTGTTTGGCACAAACATTCTGGGCCCAAGGGCCTGTTCCTGTGCTATACTGTTCCATGTTCCATATTGGCTATTGGCGTGGAATTTAGAGAAAAAGGGATTTGTCACAATTGCATAGTGTGTAGATACCGCGAATAGTTGTGCTCTGTTATTTCAGAGAAGAACATATTAGATACGGTACGAATGGAGACACAAAAAAAATGCAGATGCCGGAATCTTGAGCAAAAAAACGAAGTGCAGTTGGGCAGCATCAGTGAAGGGAATTGCAGACAGCGTTCAGAGTTGGGACCCTTCTACGGATATCTGCTACAAAACCTGCTCACTGTTTAGACAAGATGGTGTGTGACCATTGTTTAGTTTAGTTTAGTTTAGTTTAGAGATACAGCGCAGAAACAGGCCCTTCGGCCCACCGAGTCCGCACTGACCAGCGATTCCTGCACATTAACACTATCCTACACACCCACTAGGGACAATTTACCACTGCGCCACTGTGCTGCCCACTGTGGTAGAGGCAATAGCAGTCTGACTGAACTACCTACCGACTGTACCCCTGCTGTGATGGGCCAGGTTGTTGTACCATCCATCATATCGCTGTATTTCCCAGTTCACAATGGCACCTAAACCAATGAAAATCAACATGGTTAACATTTTAAAATATCCTTTGATGACATATTTCAGTCATAAGACTGATTAGTAATTCAGATATATATTCAAACACTTCATTCATTAAATAAACATGGAATACAAAAAGTTTAAGAAAGAACTTCAGATACTGGAAAAATCGAAGGTACACAAAAATGCTGGGGATACTCAGCGGGTGAGGCAGCCTCTGTGGAGCGAAGCAATAGATGATGTTTCAGGTCGAGACCGTTCTTCAGACGAGTCTCCGCCCGAAACGTCACCTATTCCTTCGCTCCATAGATGTTGCCTCACCCGCTGAGTTTCTCCAGCATTTTTGTCTACCATGGAATACAAAAATATCACAATCAGCAATAAACTACAAATTGTCATAAAAAATCTATATTTGTCTGAAGAAGGGTCTCAACCCGAAACGTCGCCTATTCCTTCTCTTCATAGATGCAGCCTCACCCGCTGAGTTTTTCCAGCATTTTTGTCTACCTTTGATTTTTCCAGCAGTTCCTTCTTAAACATATATTTCTCATTAATGTGCTTTAGGGGATAAAATCCACGTTTGTACACAAGTTGCCATGGCATATTTATATATATTCCAAAATTATTTGAAAAGACAAATCTCTTCTCTTACAGATTAACAAGATTAACAACCTAATTTTATAATTTAGGTACATTTTAATCTTAAATCTGCTGAAGTCAATTCCTTAACTATTTGCCTTTGGGACCTGGCTCTGAATGTTTGCAATTCTTAGCAAGTCACAAAAACTGAAAAAACTCTTAAAAGTGCCAGCATAGTTTACTATCATGAAAAGTGTTTGTTTCTGTAAGTTCTCTTAGTTACGGCATTTCTGGCACAAGACCCTGGTCTTTGTACCATTTCTCTTTGTACCCATTGCACGTAAATAAATACTTACTCCAAGGCCATTCCATCACTTCCCCATTCCCATGCTAACCTATAATTAAAATCAGCATGCCCAGAGCCAAACTGCTCAAGGATTTAAAAATAGAACTTATCTAAGGGGATGATTAACTCTGTTGATACTGTACCAAAGGCCCGACAATAGGCCCGGCTCGTTGCCGTGGCAATGGGAACCGGCCCGGAGAGGTTTTCCGCCAATGCCGGCCTCTGCTCACCCCGTGGACCGAATAGGAGGAGGTCGGACGAAGGGCGGGGAAACTGACCGGCGGAGGGAAGCAGTGGAGGGCCCTTACGGTGTGGAGGATATCTGGCGGCCCTACAGCAGCCCAGAGGTTATGTAGGCTGGGACTCTACTCCATGGAGCGCAGGGGGATGAGGGGTGATCTTATTGAGGTGTATAAAATGATGAGAGGAATAGATTCGGGTAGATGAATAGAGAATCTTGCCCAGAGTAGGGGAATTGAGGATAAGAGGACTTAGACAATAGGCAATAGACAATAGACAATAGGTGCAGGAGTAGGCCATTTGGCCCTTCGAGCCAGCACCGCCATTCAATGTGATCATGACTGATCATCCCCAATCAGTACCCCGTTCCTGCCTTCTCCCCATATCCCCTGACTCCGCTATTTTTAAGAGCCCTATCTAGCTCTCTCTTGAAATCATCCAGAGAACCTGCCTCCACCGCCCTCTGAGGCAGAGAATTCCACAGACATAGGTTTAAGGTGAAGGGGAAAATATTTAATAGTAATCCGAGGGGTAACTTTTTCACACAAGCTGCCAGAGGAGGTAGTTGAGGCTGGGACTATCCCAATGTTTAAGAAACAGTTAGACATGTACATGGATAGGACAGGTTTGGAGGGATACGGACCAAATGTGGGTAGGTTTGACTAGTGTTCCTGGGACATGTTGGCTGGTGTGGGCAAGGTGGGTAGAAAGGCCTGTTTCCACGCTGTATCACTCTATGAATCTATAATTCTAAGAGGGAAAGAGAGAGAAAGAGAGAGTGAGAATGAAAAGGTGAGAAAAGGAGAGAGAAAGAAAGATAGAAATTGAGAGGAGAAAGAAGAGAGAGAGTGTTTAATTGTCATATGTACCAAAATGAAGCAAGTACATTCTTACTTGCAGCAGCATAGGAGTGAATAGATACCATAATAAACAAAAAAAAAACATGTTCAGTGAATAAAAACTACAATATAATGATGACAGAAAATCAACGCCAATGATTCAATATGCAAGGACCATGGTTCAAATATCATTTGGTCCATCCTTATTTAAAGGCAAGCCAAGGATAAACAGTACTACTAGTGTTGGAAATAGCTTTGTTTCTAAGCTGTGTTAACTATATTACTTACGGGTTAATGAAGGACAGCACAGAATGAGAGTCCAGTACACAGCCACTGCTTTAAAACCATTGCTTGCCGCCATGGTCTTCAAAGTTTAATTGTTTAAATGCAGACTGATTCTCCAGATGGCTCTGTCAACAACACTAAAGGGATAGACATGAACTAGAAAGTTTTGATGTGAAACATATCCCCAATTTAATGCTCTTTTAATTGAAGTAACTCTAAGCCTGGCACCAGTACAATGGTTGAGCAGCAGCAAGAGTCTCCACTTCAACGGTTATATAAGTCCGAGGTGCTCGTGAAAGTGAAAACACACATTCAGGGACGATGCATAATTGAGAGCTCACAGTTTATCAGAAAAAGACCCAAAACCTTAGTGTTCCCTTCTTAAAAAAACAGAAGATGGCAGTTTGGAAACCTTTTAAGATTATGAAGGCATTTGAAAAGTGGGGAAAATTGCAGTTCCCAAAACAATCTGAAATAAGCAAATAAATACTTTGGCATTTTCTGAATAGAAATTAAGTAATATTAACGTCGACAGTAATTTTACTTCGGAGTCACGTGAGTGACTACGTGAAGAGCCCGCCTCACGCTGGTAACGGCATGACGTCAACGCTGACGGCGGAAGGAGGAGCTGCAGTAAGGAGCAGCTCCTCGCAGCGGTCGGAATGGCCCCGCAGGTAAGAGGAGTAAAGTTGGGATGTCTTAGCGGGCGCTGGGTAGGTCCAGCAGTGTAGGTATATAAAATCAGGTCAGAGTCAAATTAGTGCTGGATAGCACAGATTATGAAGTAAACGAATATTCGCGGGTTAAATGCTTCCTGGGGTGAAAAATAAATATACGGGAAAGCTAGTGCGGAGCCGGTTCCGATACCGGTGGCCGCAGATATACCCGTTAGCGAATTAGTTTACAAAAATGATAACCACGGAGAGAAATGCTCCCGAAAATGAAAAATGAAAAAAAAAAAAAAAAAAAATCTGAGAGGCCCGTGGTTCTGATGACTCTGATATTGAAAGTCCTCCAGATAATTCAACTATGTGAACTGATTATGGAGCATATGGAGAAAGTTCTCCAAATAATTATGAGACTAGGGTCACAGTACCCTGAAGGTTCCTAAAAAAGCCCTGAGGGGTTTAATTATTCTGAATATGGCTGTGGGCCTAATTGGAAGTTGGAACTCCGGACCCAGGATTTGGGCCGGAAGAAGTCTCATGGGATGAAATCCCAATTGATTTAGGGCTGCAGAAGGCAGACCCTGTTGATGGTGATTTGCATTTGAAAGCACACCACAAAATAAAAATAAAAATAAAAATAAAATGAAAAAAAAAAAAAAAGAGGCCAAAGGTGCCTGGGATAGCAAAAGAATTTGCTATATATGAAGGAAGTGGTGAGGCTATGGAAGAAAACCTAGCTGCCAACATATATATATGGTATCTCACCAACATGATTCTGTGATAATTGAAATATTAAAATTGCACAGCACAGGAAATTGTGCCTCATTGGAAGTGCCTACGGTTTATCCGTTAATATGGGCATCCATGACTCCAAATATGAGAGCGTCAAGTAGTGAGGTTCAAAAATCCTCACAAATTATTCTGCTGCTATGATGGCTTTTGGGCAGTTTAAAAAAAAAAAAAAAAAAAAGACGCTATTGTGCAATTCTTTCTATGAAATTTTGTATGAGATAAATGGCTATTTGGCCCATTTTTCACCCAAGGTTGCATACCTGTGTCGAGCAAGTGATGTTTAAGCTCTTGGTTGTCTGTTTGGAGTAATCTGCCTAACTTATTGCAATTGGATGAAAAGCTAAATATTTTAGCTGCATGAAACCTTCGTCTTTGGACGAAAAGGTATTTTCGCCCAGAAGGGGATTTGATATTGGAAATAGAGGCAGAAATATGTCAAGGAAGTTTTATTGTACTGCACAGCCAAATACTTACCCGAATTCGGGGGAAAAAGAGACCACCACGCTCATATGGAGAGGAATTAAAGACTTGTTCTATGCTTCAAGAAACTGCGGATTAATCTCCAGTTAGAGGGAGATTACAAAAAGTTTATTAAGACTGGCTTACTATTACTTTTGATCAGTATATTACAAGCAGTTTCATTAACCACTATTACTTTTAAAGAAGGGTTAATCCTCCTGTACAGAATAAACCTGCTTATGTTTTCGTGTTTTCTGCAATTGAAAAAGCAGAGATTAATGTCCAAATTGCCTAATTATCTGGAAAAGGGGTAATGGAAAAGCTTATGAACACGAGCATCAATTTGTCTTTAATGTTAGAAGGAATTACAGATGGTGGTTGCAGAAGTATTCTGGACCTTACAGGTCTAAATAAGTTTGTAGAATACAAACATTTTAAAATGGAGACATTGAATACTGCAAAATATTTAATTCAGCAGGTTGTTATATGGCTAAGATTGATGAAAAGACGCCTATTATTCTGTACCTATGCATCAGGTTTCGGTGGTACTTAAAATTTAATTGGTTGTGACAATTATGGCAGTTAAGCTTTGCCAAATGGACTGAGTTCAGCTTTTAGACTCTTTACGAAACTGTTGAAACCAGTTTAGCCCAATTAGAGCACAAAATGCACATCATTATGGCTTATCTCAATGACATTCTGATCATTAGTGATTATCAGGAGTCAGCTGAGGACTCAGTTTCAGTTACTAAAGCTTTGTGGTAAGCTAAGGTTCTTAATTCATCTAATTAAGTCCCAGCTGCAGCCAGCACAAACAATTAACTTTTGGGGTTTGTAATTAACTCAGTGACTATGTTAATATCTTTACCAACAGATAAAGTCGATGATATTTTGGTAACTTGTCATTATCTCATTCAAACCTTATCCTTCCATCCGAGAAATAGCGAAAACCATTGGTGAACTGGTAGCAGCGTTTCCTGCAGTAGAATTTGGTCCATTACATTATCAACATCTTCGAAGGTACAAGATACGAGCTCTCAAAGAGAAGGCAGGCCACTTGACAGGCCTATGTAATTAACAAAAGAAGCTGTGTTGGAATTTCAATGGTGGGTTAAAAAATGTCCCACAAGCTGCTAATTAATATCATGATTAAACAGCCTGAAATGGTTTTACATACAGATGCTAGTGCTCTCGGATGGGGGGGCAACAGATTCGTCCTCCAATTGTGGAGGTAGATGAAAAAGCTCAAGAAGAAGCGTTTCTTCAAGCTGATGGTATTAACTATTTGGAGTTATTGGGTGCTTTTATGGACTAAAAGCATATTGTTGTGCTGCTAAACAAGGTGTTTATGTGTCATACAGTTAGACAATAATACGGCTGTTGCATATATTTATCACATGGGGGGAGTTAGATCAGTATCATGTGATTGTCTGGTCAATAAATATGGTAATGGTGTATTGATCGCCAAATATGGATTTCAGCAAGCTACATTCCAGGTAAAGACAATGTGGAGGCAGATAAAAGATCAAGGATATTTAAAGATTATACGGAATGGATGCTTAAGCCAGCAATATTTAAAAATATTGTACACCAATTTGGGTTACCAGAAATTGACTTGTATGCATCAAGGCTTAATCATCAATTACCTAAATATGTGTCTTGTGAACACGATCCAGATGCAGTAGCAGTAGATGCTGTTTTGTTAAACTGGGGGAAATATGTTCTTTTATGCTTTTCCACCATTTGCTTTGATTCAGAGATGTCTGAAGAAGATAGAACAAGATTCTGCCTCTGGATTGTTGGTAGTTCCAAGTTGGCCAACTCAACCTTGGTTCCCTGTAATGCTGAATATGATTACTGAGCCATATATGTCGATTCCTAACGGTAGTGATATTTTGATTCGTCCAGTAACTAAAGAAATTTATCCATTATATGTATATGAATTTATTAATCTACAGGTTTTGACCAGACCACTGCAGGAGCTGGGATTATTGGACAAAACGATGGAAATTATAGTCGCATCATGGCGAGATAGCACACTAAATCAATATATGACACATATTAAGTAATGGGAAGAATTTTGCACACAGTCAAATATTTTTATGATATTGTGAATATTGCAAATGTTTTGGAATTCCTTGCCAATTTGCATTTTGAGCAACATTTAAGTTACAGTGCCATTAACACTGCACGCAGTGTCTTGTCATCCTATTTAGGACTTATGACTGAGCAGAAATCAATTGGGTCACATCCATTAATATCTAGATTCATGAAAGGATTCTTTAACATTAATCCACCCAAACCAAGATACACAGAGATTTGGGATGAGAGCATTGTACTTACTCTACTTAGACTATGGACTCCAATTGAAGGATTGAACATTGGAAAGATTAACATTGAAATTAATGATGTTAATGTCACTGGTCTCCGCTCAAAGAGTGCAAACTTTACAAATGTTGCGTTTAGACTGTATGCATGTGACTACAGATAATATTGTGTTCTATGTTTACGAGCTGATCAAACAAAGCAGACCAGGGAGATCTGGAGCAAAGGTAACCTTTCAAGCTTATCATATTAATCCTACTTTGTGTGTGGTTAGACATTTGAACCAATATATTAAAGTTACTGAGACTCTTCGAGGAAATGAAAAAACGTTAATGGTTACGCACAAAAAACCACACACAAGAGCTTCAGTTTAAGCTATTTCAAAGTGGTTGAAACAGGTGTTGCTTTTAGCGGGAGTAGACACTGATGTGTTTTAATCTCACTCCACCAGGGCGGCAGTTACGTCCGCAGCAAAGGGGCGGGACGTACCTCTCGAGCATATTTTAAAAATCGCAGGGTGGAGTAAATAAGAAACTTTTTCAAAGTTCTACAATAAACCTGTTCACACTATGACAAGCTTTGGACACGCGGTGTTGGGATCACTATAATCACCTGCTTTGTTTCCTATTAATTGCTATAATCAGTTATGTAGTCACTTATATCTTTTATCATTTGTAATCTTTCCCTCAGATATAAGGAGGATTATTATATGGTCGTTAACCATTAAAAAAGTTAATTGTGGAAAGAACTAACATTAGTCTGGTTTCTCATGTATATGTTTACTTAGCCGGACTGTCGTACGGATTAATTCTACGACATAAAAAACACAGAAAGCTTTAAAATCTTCACGTAGTCACTCACGTGACTCCGAAGTAAAATAGTAAGATTAAACGAGAACTTACCAGTTCGAAGTTTGATCGTTATTTTACGAGGAGTTACGATGAGGGATTACGTGAAGAGCCCGCCTCACGCTGGTAACGGCATACTTCAAAGCAGCGGCATGAAAAACACAGAACACCAAAAGCCGGAGTAACATAGTAAGGCTCATAAAAAGACTTAGAACTACCATTTGATCATTTATTTTACGAGGGCGGGAGTGGAGGGCACGTAATCCCTCATCGTAACTCCTCGTAAAATAACGATCAAACTTCGAACTGGTAAGTTCTCGTTTAATCTTACTATTATTTACCAGATTTAACATGATTAGTATCATATGCTACAACTTACTGCAACATTTACAGAGCATGGTCTGATCTGTTCTGCACCAACAAGACATATTCAATGCAAATAATGGAATGAAAAATATACAACAATCTGAAAAGGAACCAGAACATACCTTTTGGTAAACGTGATATCTATTCTCAAGCAGTGCTTCACAAAGGGAGGGATAGATTGCTTATGCTCTTATTGGCAAGAGCTAGCCTTACATCCAAGCTTTGGCAGATTTGACTGCTCCTTATAAAGAGGCACAGGAGGAAATGTGGAATTAAATACATTCTTTGCCAAGTGCATCGTCACTCGAAGGGAACACACCTTCTAGACAGCTCTCAGACAATGTGCTCAGATGCCTCTGGGGCATTTAATATTAAAAAATCGGCTTAAAATATGTGAAGTCCAATTATTCTTGCTATTGAGGGAGTGCATATAGGTTCACAAGGTTAATTCCCGGGATGGCGGGACTGTCATATGCTGAGAGAATGGAGCGACTGGACTGGAGTTTAGAAGGATGAGAGGATATCTTATTGAAACATATAAGATTATTAAGGGTTTGGACACGCTAGAGGCAGGAAACATGTTCCCGGTGTTGGGGGAGTCCAGAACTAGGGGCCACAGTTTAAGAATAAGGGGTAAGCCATTTAGAACTGAGATGAGGAAACACTTTTTCACACAGAGAGTTGTGAGTCTGTGGAATTCTCTGCCTCAGAGGGCGGTTCTCTGGATACTTTCAAGGGAGAGCTAGATGGGGCTCTTAAAGATAGCAGAGTCAGGGGATAAGGGTAGACGGCAGGAACGGGTACTGGATGATCAGCCATGATCACATTGAATGGCGGAGCTGGCTCGAAGGACTGAATGGCCTACTTCTGCACCTATTGTCTATTGTCTCTATTGTCTATTGATTCTTCCGCATATTACCCCGTAGCACATAATGAGAGTCTGCACATCGAATTGTGTAGGAAGGAACTGCAGATGCTGGTTTACATTGAAAATAGTCCACACAAAATGCTGGAGTAACTCAGCGGGACAGGCAGCATCTCTGAGAGAAGGAATGGGTGACGTATCGGGTCGAGACCCTTCCACCTGCACAACGAATTGTCAAGTGTGTGGTACTTATCATCCTTTTTCCCATCTCCAGAAGTAAATTTGTCGTTCTTGACTTGAACTGATCCTGATACTTTAGCCTTAATGTGGAGTCTGAAGAAGGGTTTCGAAGAAAGCATTTTATCGGGGTGCATCACGTCTTGGTTTGGGAACAGCTCCTTCCAAAACCGCAGGAAATTGCAGAGAATTGTGGACGCAGCCCAGACCATCACACAAGCCAACCTCCCTTCCAGTCCTCAATGAATTATCCTTATACTGAGGCTTCGAGACCCTCTTTGAATATTTAAGAAGGAACTGCAGATGCTGGAAAAATCGATGGCAGACAAAAACGCTGGAGAAACACAGCGGGTGAGGCAGCATCTATGGAGAGAAGGAATAGGTGACGTTTCGGGTTTCTCCAGCATTTTTGTCTACCTTCCTCTTTGAATCTTTTAGCTTTCAATTGGATTATTCAGCTAGTTTTAATACAACAGATGCGACATTTCAAAAGTACTATTATTAATTAAGTGCTGCAGAACATCTTAAGTTGCAAAGTGAATTTCTTTCCATGCAAGTCCGGACTGTCAGGTTGTGTCACCTGGCATCTTGTGCTACACCCCACGTTTACAATCATCACTCTATTGTGCAATATTCTTCAACTCCTTGTCACTCTTAACTGCAAACTGCTCGCATTGCCTCAACCACAGGTCCAACGCAAAATCAAAACAGACCTGATTTAATCCATTGGTTCTGAGGAAGGCTCTTGATCTCCTTTCCATGATCCCCATGGATGCTGCCTGAGTTACTCCAGCACACCGTGTCCTTGTCTCGTAAGAGGGCATCTGCAGTTCCTTGTTTCTACTATTTGGTGAACACCCAGAAACTGATAGTTTTTTGGCTGATGTCTGAATTCTTTTGTTTATCATCCGGATGCTCAGCAGGTTGTGCGGCAACTGTAGAGGCAGAGATAAAAAAATGCAGACCTTTGCAGTTTAATAGTCCTTTATTATCACATGTACAGATGCACAGCGAAAATCATTTTTTGCATGCAGTTTAGTAGAAGTTTGCCATACGTAAGCACAATCCACGATTAGTTCAAAGTGTATAGAAACAGTTCTATACTGAGACCGCATGCAAGAGTCACCAGATTTTGGCACCATTTCAAAGATCAGACCGGTCCGTGCGTTTGGTCTCCGAGCGGGCCCGATCCAGGCGAGCCCCAGGCTGCTGCAGCGCCTCCAGCCGTCGCCTCTGTCCAGAAAACCGTCATCCCTCTCCTCATCCATCCAACATCAGCCTTTGTGTGCCCTGGGGGCGTCCCCTGCAGCCGATCCTGAGGGCGTGGAAGGGAAAACCTTAGTTCCCTCTCTTACCCGCCCTTGTTCTTATGTGCTCCACTGCCCGCTCCCTCCATCCTTCTCTCTGGTCCTCGCGGGATGAACAGGGGCCGGCCTCTAGGGGCTGACCAGCCCATTGGTTCTTCCTCCCAGCCGTGCAGCCTCTAGTCCAGGCAGCATCCCCGGAGAACATGGATGGTAACTTCTTGGGTCTGGACCATCCTCCTCTAGAAAGGGAATCTATCTATGTTCTCCAGAATTGTTGCCTGATCCAGACTTAGTCCAGCACTGTATCTTTGTTTTGTAAATGGGCATCTGCAGTTCCTTGCTTCTACTGATTTAATCTACCATCTAGTGACTGATAGCTCTGATAGTTTCAAATATCCAAATTAACTTGCCTGCCATCCAAGTCACACAAACGTAATCTCATTCTCATTAGAACTCATTAGCCAGATCATGTCACATTCAACAGACAGTACAGGTTTTCTCACCAATATCGCATAGCACTTGCCAGTTAATCTTGTTAAGATACAGTCAAACTGTTTGAGAGTTTGCTGAGCTTATCTGTATGATTTCAAAGCAGATTCCAAAGAGCTTAACCAAAATAGCAAACTGCTGGAAGAACTCAGTGGGTCAGCAGCATCTGCAGAAGAGAATGTTTCATCGCAAGAATCTACATCAAAACTCCAAAATATCTTCAGCATGCTTACAATTCTTGGCAACATCCTTTTCATTGACATTAACCTGAGTTATAAGACTGCCCTAGTCTATAAATATTTCACAATTATTGAAGAATGTTTGTTTTTTAAAATGTTTTGCTCCTACTATTAGTTCAAATTAACACTTGCCCACACCATAAGAGGCTAAAAGGGCGTGATTGATACGCTGATAGCGATTGCCAGGCCCTGAGCTACTGATAATAGTAAGATTAAATGAGAACTTACCAGTTTGAAGTTTGATCTTTATTTTATGAGGAGTTACATTGAGGGATTATGTGAAGAAGCCCGCCAGCCCGCATGCGCGTCAATCTTCAAAGCAGCGGTGTGAAGTCACAGATAACAGTTGTTGAACTGAATATGGTAAGATTCGAGAAACTAGAACAACCAGCTGACCTTTATGAGAAGAGTGTTGGGAGCGGAGGGCACGTAATCCCTCAACGTAACTCATCATGAAATAAAGATTAAACTTCAAACTGGTAAGTTTTCATTTAATCTTACTATTTTACTTTGGAGTCACGTGAGTAACTACGTGAAGATTTCAAAGCTCTGTGAATTCATGCCGTAGACACGCATCCATGCCACACACTGTATTAGTTGACCAAGATGAGTGAGATTAATAATGCATTTAGACATGACATAGATTTACAGTGACTCCAACTCTCCCGCTTTCGGCGGGAGATCGCCCGCTGAAAGGGCATTTTCGCTAAATCTCCCGCTCTCCCGCTTGAGATATAATTTCTCCCGCCCGGGCGGGAGAAATTATATCTCAAGCGGGAGAGTGGGATTTATAGCGAAAATGCCCTTTCAGCGGGCGATCTCCCACCGAAAGCGGGAGAGTTGGAGTCACTGGATTTAAAACATGCTGATGCTTTAATGGACAAAATTAACAATAGTAACCCCTCTCATCCGAGAGGAAACTATAAAACGGAACTTAAAATGGAGTTGGTAAATCCCCCCGGTCTGACAATGGGTTTATTATACAACGTTTGAAAAGCACACTCGTTTGACCATCCTGCAGCCGCTTTGATGTGGTCCAGCGGGACGTCCATTACCCTCACTGCTGATGTAGTTGCAGCCCTGGTGGAGTGAGATTTGAAAATGTCTGTATCTACTCCCGCATAAGCCAGAACCCGTTTTAACCACCTGGAGATGGTCTGTACTGAAACCTTCTTATGAGGTTACTTGTGGCGAACAAACATTGCTAGTTCTGACCCCCTAAGGCTCTTGGTGACCTTAATATATTGTTGGAGGTGTGTGACCACACATAACCGGAGGCCCAAGGGGTATGCCATAAATAGTAGTTTGAGGCCAGAAGAACCTGGTCTACTCTGCTTAACTAGATCATACACATAAAATGTTACACTATGGGCGGATGTGATCATCCTATCCAGCCGCAGCTTATGCAACGACTGGACCCGTTGCGCTGACACCAGCGCCATGAGCATCACTACCTTATAAGTGAGCTGAGCCAGGGACAGGGATGTTGCTGGCGCCCACTGGCGAAGCAGCGTTAGTACCACGCTTACATCCCATAGTATCTGGGCCTGGGAGGATTCCAATTGAAGATACCCTTCATGAACCGGGATATCAGTGGGTGAGACCCAACAGAGTGGTGTCCCGATCCTGGCAACAAGTATGACGACAAAGCACTCCTGGCACAATTTAAAGCACTGTAACTCAATCTCTCATCAAAATAACATATTGAGAGGAATTCCAATACATTTGACTTGTGTGCAGTCTCATACAAAATATTAGGCTGTAAACAGAACACTTCCCATTTCTTAATATAGGAGATGTACTGTTTCTTTGCACTGTCTCTCCAGGCCACAGTGAGCACATCCACCGTACGATCAGATAGTCCGAGCCCCAGGAAAGGTCTTCTGAGAGTCTGCAAACCAACAAATTGAGCCGATCATGCAGTGGATGATTCTCCCCAGTCACGGGGTGAACTAGCAGATTTCTGCTTTTGGGAACTGCCATAAAAGGTTCTGTGATCATTTCCAGTATAAGTGGAAACCATGGCTGTGTAGGCCAGTCAGGCATTATCAGAATGCCCGAGGCAGAGTCTTGCTTGATCTTAAGCAAGCACCGACTGACGAGGCAGAATGGGGGGAAATGCACAGAAAAACATTCCTCCCCAAAGTAGCAAGAATGCATCCACCGCCACTGCCCCTGGGTCTGGCTCCCATGCAACATACTTTGGTAACTGGTGATTGAGTCTGGATGCAAACAAATCTATACCCGGTGTTCCATACCGAGTGATAATATCATTAAACACGCTATGATTCAACATCCATTCTGTGTTGTCATTGAATTTCTGTGACCTGGTGTCCACCACCATATTAAACCTATCTGGTAGGTAGGTAGTTGAAATCCAAATGTTTCTTGCAATGCCCCAATGCCAAATAAGGTTAGCCAATTTATCACACGATACTGACTTGATTACAAACTGATGCTAGTGCTCTGGGATGAGGTGCTACTGATACCATCTCCAGCTGTGGTGTTCTCAATCTGTAAGCTTTTAATCCATAGAGTGCTCCCAGCAACTCTAAATAGTTACTACCATACAACTGAAGAATTGATGACTCATGCACAATCCATCTGCCACCACAGCTAGAGATGGTATCAGTAGCGCCTCATCCCAGAGCACTAGCATCAGTTTGTATTATAACTGAAGGATTGTTGACCAAAATGTTACTCGAGCAATGCCAAATATTGGACATCCACCATTGTAACTCAGCAATGGCATCAGTCGGCAATCGCATAGGTCTGTTGAAGTGACCTGCATGGTGTTTGAGAGCCAGCTCCTTTGCACGTTGTAAATTTTGATAATGCAAAGGCCCAAATTTTGCAGCTGGAAAAGCAGCCACTAATTTTCCAATTATACTGTCGAATAGAAGGTTGCTGCTTCACAATGAGATTCTTGCAGGCTTCTATTAATTCCAATCTCTTGCCCCAAGGCAGAGTTACAGACATGTGAATAGAGTTAATGGTAAATCCCAAATAATCCATAATAATCCATAACTCTAGATGGTGTCAACTTTGATTTAACTGGATGAATGAGAAGCCCCAATCTCTCAAACAAGAGTTTGGTGGCTGAAATAGCTAATTGACTGTGAAGTCAATTCTCACCAAACCAGTCCTGTTGTTTTACCGGTATAGAAATGAATCACTTCACAGGTGCAAAGTATGCTGACCTTCACATCTGCCCAAATGCTGAGACGCTTTACAGATATTTCCTAGTTGGGATTTAGCAGGTTCTCTATTAAGCACTGTTCAAATGAATTCTTGTTTTAGGGTTCCTCGAGAGCAGATTTTCTTGCAATAATGTTTCAGCTATTGCTGGTATTTTGGAACCCAGTTGATAGATCAGGCAATGCAAAAGAGATCTGTACTTGCCATGGCATCTTGGTGGTTTTTAGCTCAGACAATTATATAATCTAACAGGTGCTAGGGTCCTCTTTGGGGATGTTACCATAAGTGTTTCTTGACTCTCTATTAATTTGCAGTGTTGGTGATGACAAAAATGTTCTCCAAACAATGATATAAGATGATCACACACTGAAGTCGTTTTTCCTATACCCCCCATGCCAAACACATCTTGTGAAAGAGTTGAATTTTGTCTGATTTCAAATTGAAGTTGCTCTGGCAAATAACCGTGTTTCCATCTGCAACATGGGACAGGGTTCCTGAAGCTCAAAGCATATATCCACCTTTGTTTCATCTGTCCCTTTCAGGATTGGAATGTACTATGTAATCACATCATTCTGTTTCCATGCAGTATTGAGCAGGAGCATCCAGCAATGCCACAGGGGATGAAGCATACCAACCTAAAACATCATCTGTCCATTCCCTCAGTAGATGTTGCCTGATCCACAGCATTCCTCCAGCAGTTTGTTTTTTGCTAGAGTGCTGTGTATACAAGTATACTGGTTCTAATGTCATGTATGGTACCCAAGAGGACACACTTGAAATCTCTTAGAGAAAAGTAAGACACAGAACAACGTTCCTGTGTAATGTTGACAGAAAATCAAGGATTTATCAAACATAGTCTGTTGTGCCTAAACCTCTGTTCCTGCAGCATCACAAAGTGAGCTTTTCATCACGATTGAGATATTTATTTTACCATTTCCAAATTCACCCGAATGTGGCTGATTGGCAATTGTAAACGGATTCTGATGCTAATCCAGGTTGAAATCATAGTTTTGGTGAGGTCTACGCACGGATTGAGTAAATTATCTTATTATCGTCAACATTTCTCAAGTAAATTTTTGTATCTCACTCTTTCAATACAAACACTAGGTATTAAAACGGATAATAATTTAGTCTGCAACAGAATTACATTTGTTTTGTGGTCACATTAAACAAAATATGTGCAGAAACAATGGCATTCCATTGTTAATCAGGTCTTTGCTTCTCTTTTGCAATTTCTCCTACTTCTTGGTTATCTTGTTGATCACCAAGTGTAAAATAGACGTACATCAGTAAGACAAAAATACTGATGGAATCATGGAAATGTATGGCACAAGATGTGACTGTCCCACGATTTGCACCTTGCCCTAAATAGCAGTTATTATGACCAATCTTATTTTCCAGGTCTTATTGTAGGGTCACCATTTCTTTTGTTCATCCACGTACTCTCCGAATGAGACAATGGTTTCAGGTAGTGATTCCAGATGCTCAACATTCTTAGGACTCCTCTTATGACTATTACATGAGAACTATGCTCTGTTTATTGACGCAACTGCTAAAAAGAATGTGGATCTTCCTATTTAAAACAAAAGCACAGAATGCTAAAAAAACTCAGCAAATCAGGCTGCTCTGATAAAGGGGTCTTTGTCCTGAAACGTTTACTATTTTTCCCAGAGATGGAATCTGACCTACTAAGTTTTTTCCCCAGCATTTTCTGTTTTTATTTCAGATTTAGCACACCTACAGTTTCTTGATGTCCCTCCCATTTACTCTGTTTAAACTTTTAAGATTGTGGACTAAAACTGCATCAAAAAAGTACCTCAAAAGAAGGAAAATGTGGCAAATGTGGAGTATGTACAATAAACAAGGATAGAAAGCTTTCCAGATGCTACCTGCATTGCTCCAGATTTTTTTTTTAACGATAGAAAGTCATGATGTTAAGCTGTAATATTAGTTCAGTACAAGGGGCAATAGACTTTTATTTGGTGTCCTTTTAGAACTTTTTTCAGGGAACTTGGATCCTGTTGCCCGAGTAGCAAATGATAAACTATCAGCGAATATAACAATGCCCTGCCCTCCAGAAAGTCAGTAAATTGTCTTGAACTGTTGAACACCCCCAGCTCCTGTCATTGTACAAATATCCCTATTCTGATTTCCCTATTTACCATTTATAGGGTAGACAGTCGGAACTTTTTTTCTCAGTGTGGGGAATGTCATGGACTAGAGAGTGAGATGGGCAAAGTTTAAAGAGCATGTGCAAGGTTTAAATCATTTTTTTTTTCACATGCTGCCAAGAGTGGTGGTGGATCACTGACATTTAGGGGGTTTCAGATTGGTACACGGATATACATGGAATGGAGGGATATGGATCATGTGCATGAGATTTATTTATCTTGGTATGTTCAGCAGACATCATGGACTGAGGGGCCTGTTCGTGTGCTGTCCATGTTCTATGTTCACCCCACCTTCCCATCACCACTCCTACTTACCTCCTCTTCCCTCAAACATCCATCACTTGGACCCTCTGCCTTACCTCAACATTTACCCCTGAGGTTAACAATATTGCCACTTGACATTACGATCCATCAAGAATCCAGCCCTTATGTTTTCCAAACCATATATTAATACTAGAATTGGAACTACCATCTCTGCCTCAGAGGGCGGTGGAGGCAGGTTCTCTGGATGCTTTCAAGAGAGAGCTAGATAGGGCTCTTAAAGATAGCGGATGGAGTGAGGGGATATGGGGAGAAGGCAGGAACAGGGTACTCCTGCACCTATTGTCTGTTGTCTATAGCTTCATCTCTCTCAAGTTCCACACACTGCACAGAGCTTTGCATTTCAGTTAAACTGACAGCTAGCACTTCTGCACCACACCCCATTTCAGAACCCAACCTTGAACAAAGAACAGATTACCAGATAACATCTTTTCAAATATCCATTCAGTTGTATTGAAAGCCTAGGGACATTACACAAATGTGTGGAAATCCAAAACTGTATCTGATCACCTTCAGCAAACTCTACTGAAAGGATAAGTTAAATCTGAAGGTACACAAAATGCTGGAGAAACTCAGCGGGTGCAGCAGCATCTATGGAGCGAAGGAGATAAGCAACTTTTCGGGCCGAAACCCTTCTTCAGACTGATTCAGTTAAATCTGAAACAGTTTCGAGTCCAGATGGTCCTTGTGAAAAAAAATCTATTCGAGTTCAACCGAATCTCACTCAGAAGTAGCAAGGTTGATTCTCTGAAATAATCTTATCCTGATTGCAAACGGTTTGTTTGAAACTAAAAGGTAAAACAAAACCTGCTTATTTTTACCTACCTTTGCTAGTTGCTTAATTGACATCCTACCTTCGGAAAGGGTGCTGTGTGTTAGAGTTTCCCCTTCCTCTGTATCAGGTGTCTGTCAATAAAAATATAGGAAAGTAACCAATTTACACACAAGGTCCAATAAAAATCAATGTATAAATAACCAAATACAAATATATTTTTCTGAAGAAAGGTCTCGACCTGAAACATCACCCATTCCTTCGCTCTACAGTTGCTGCCTGTCCCGCTGAGTTACTCCAACATTTTGGGTCTATCCAGTATAAACCAGCAATATAAATCTGCAGTTCGTTCATTCATTGGAATTGCATACATCCAGACATATGGTGAGTGATGTGTTCCATATAGTTAGGAACATTTTGGAATGTCAGTCAGTCACTCACCACAGGATCACCACTCACTGACCTGACCATAAGTCAGTATTTATGGGGACAGCTGAGTTTCTCATCTTAGTTAAGGGACTGAATGTCTCGGGAGGTGAAGAATAGTCATTGTATTGGTCTTCAGTGGCACACCGCCTCCACTAATTTAGAGAAGTCTCAGGAAGTTTGGCCAAGACCGTAAGAAATTGCAGCACCATCCAAGACAGCAAGAAATTGCAGTGAATTGTGGAAACAGCTCAGACCATCACACAAACCAACCTCCCTTCTATTGATTCAATTTATACCTCACACTGCCTCTGCAAGGCCAGCAGCATAATTCAAGATTCAAGAGAGTTTATTGTCATGTGTCCCTGATAGGACAATGAAATTCTTACTTTGCTTCAGCACAACAGAACATAGTAGGCATTGACTACAACACAGATCAGTGTGTCCATATACCATTATATACATATATATACACATGAATAAATAAACTGATAAAGTGCACATAACAGATAATGGGCTATTTTACTTCGGAGTCACGTGAGTGACTACGTGAAGAGCCGCCTCACGCTGGTAACGGCATGACGTCAACGCTGACGGCGAAAGGAGGAGCTGCGGTAAGGAGCAGCTCCTCGCAGCGGTCGGAACGGCCGCAGGTAAGTGAAGTTACATCGGCGCGGTTTTGAAGTTACGCTGGATGGCTCCAGCATCGAAACTAAAAGTAAAATTTAGACGTTAACGTGCTGATTGAGCACAGATAAATTTTAACAAAAATGGAGAAATCAGGAAAGAAGGTTTCGCGGGTGAAGAGAGCCTCCCGGGGTGAAAGTAAATATACGGGACGCGAAGCTAGAGTGGACCCGGTTCCGATACCGCTGGCCACTAATTTACCCGATATAGAATTTCCAGATTCTCCGGAAATTATAACCACGGAGGAAAATGCTCCTAAGAAATGCAAAAAGAAAACTGTGAGGCCCGTGGTTTCTGATGATTCTGATTTTGAAAGACCTCCAGACAATAAAACTATGTGGCTAAAAATGGAGCATATGGAGAAAAGTTCTCCAAACTATTATGAGACAAGGGTCACAGTACCCACATGAATCCCAAAAAATCCCTGAGGGGTTTGAATATGATGAATATGGCTGTGGGCCAAGTTGGGAATATGATACTCCAGACCCACGATTTGGGCTGGAAGAAGTCTCATGGGATAATATCCCGATGGAATTAGGGCTGCAGAAGGCAGACCCTGCTGAAGTTGAAATGGCTTTTGAAAGCACGCCACAAAGTAAAAAGAAAAGGCTTGATCTGCCTGGGATAGCACAAGTTTTTGCTATACCCGAAGGAAGTGGTGAGGCTATGGAAGAAAGCCTAGCTGCCAATATAAATTATATGGTATCTCACCAGCTTCATAATACTGTGATGAATGAATTATCAGAATTATATAAAGCACCAGGCAATTGTGCCTCATTGGAAGTGCCTACGGTGATCCGATGGTATGGGCGTCTATGACTCCAAGTATGAGAGCCCAAGAAGTGAAATTTCAAAAGGTGCTAAAATTATTTTCGGCTGCCATCACGGCATTTGGCAGGCAAATGGAGAATCTGGAAATGGACAAGATTCAAAAAGATACTTTGGGCTTATTGTGCAATTCGTTTTATGAGATCAATTGCATGAGGAAAATGGCGATTCGGCCCATATTTCACCCTAGATATGCAAGCCTGTGTCAAGAAAGTGGAGTTCAAGCTCCTGGGTATTTGTTTGGAGAAAATCTGCCGAAACAGCTGAAACAGCTGGATGAAGAAGCTAAATATTTTAGCACTATTAAGCCTTTTGTCTCTGGACAAAGAAAAGGGTTTTCGGCCCGAAGGGGTTTTGATCTTCGTTATAGAGGCAGAAATTTGTCACGAAAGTATTATCGTGCTGCACAGGCCAGTGCTTCCCTGCATTCGGGAAAGAGGAGACCATCACGCTCCTATGGAGAGGTATTAAAGACTTCTATCCTTAAAGAAACTGTGGATGAATCTCCAGTTGGAGGGAGATTGCAAAAATTTTATAATGCCTGGCTTAATATTACTTCTGATCGATTTATATTACAAGCAGTTTCAGGAGCTATTATTATTTTTAAAGAAGGGGTCAATCCTCCTGTACAGAATAAACCTGCTTATGCTTTATGTGTTTTCTCCAGAAGAAAGAATGGAGATTAATGTGGAAATTGACAAATTATCCGAAAAAGGTGTAATTGAAAAAACCTGTGAACATAAGCATCAATTTGTCTCTAATATATTTCGCAGAGATAAGAAAGATGGTGGTTGTAGAATTATTCTAGACCTTACAGATCTAAATAAGTTTGTAGAATACAAACATTTTAAGATGGAGACATTCAATACTGCAAAATATTTGATTTCAGCAGGTTCTTATATGGCTAAGATTGATTTGAAAGACGCCTATTATTCTGTACCAATTCATCATCTTTTTCGGAGATACTTAAAGTTTTATTGGCAGGGGCAATTATGGCAGTTCAAAGCTTTACCAAATGGATTAAGTTCGGCTCCTAGACTCTTTACAAAACTGTTGAAACCAGTTTTTAGCCCAATTAAGAGCACAGAAACACATTGTAATGGCTTATCTGGATGATATTCTGATTATTAACGATAGTCAAGAGTCAGCTGAGCACTCAATTTCAGTTACTAAAGCTTTGTTTAAAGAGCTTGGATTCTTAATTCATCCAATTAAATCCCAGCTGCAGCCAGTTCAATCAATTGATTTTCTGGGGTTTACAATTAACTCAGTGACTATGTTAGTTACTTTGCCAGCAAAGAAGACAAATGATATTTTGCAAATGTGTAATTACCTCATTCACAAACCTTATCCCTCCATCGAGAAGTGGCAAAAAGTCATTGGTACACTGGTGGCAGCATTTCCGGCAGTGGAATTTGGGCCATTACATTATCAAAATCTTCAAAGGGACAAAGTAAGGGGCTCTTAAAGATAAGGCAGGTCACTTTGACAGACCTATGCAATTAACAAGGAAAGCAGTATTGGAATTGCAATGGTGGGTTGAAAAATGTCCACAAAGCTGTAAGAAGATCATGATTAAACAGCCTGAAATGGTTTTACAAACAGATGCTAGTGCTCTCGGATGGGGGGCCACAGATTTATCTTCCAGTTGTGGAGGTAGATGGAAAACTGAAGAGCAAAGTGTTTTCTCCAAGAGTATCGGTATTAACTATTTGGAGTTATTGGGGGCCTTTTATGGGCTTAAAGCATATTGTTGTGCTAAACAAGGTCTGCATGTGTTAATACAATTAGACAATAAAAGGCTGTGGTTTACATTAATCACATGGGGGGAGTTAGATCAGTATCATGTGATTGTCTGGTCAATGAGATATGGCAATGGTGTATTGGTCGGCAGATATGGATTTCAGCAAGCTATATTCCAGGTAAAGACAATGTGGTAGCAGATGAAAGGTCCAGGATTTTTAAAGATAATACGGAATGGATGCTTAAGCCAGCAATATTTAAGAATATTGTTAGACGATTTGGGTTGCCAGAAATTGATTTGTTTGCATCCAGGCTTAATCATCAATTGCTCATTATGTGTCTTGGGAACACGATCCGGACGCAGTTGCAGTAGATGCATTTTCATTACACTGGGGGAAAATGTTCTTTTATGCTTTTCCACCATTTGCTCTGATCCAGAGATGCTTGAAGAAAATTAGAGCAAGATTCAGCTTCCGGATTGTTGGTAGTGCCAAATTGGCCAACTCAACCTTGGTTCCCAGTTATGCTGAATATGATTAAAGAACCGTATATGCAGATTCCTAACTGTAGTGATATCTTGACTAATCCAGTAACAAATGAAGGTTACCCATTATTATGCATATATGAATTTGTTAATCTGCAGGTTTTGACCAGACCACTACAGGAACTGGGATTGTCGGACCAAACTTTGACAGTTATTGGCGCATCATGGCGAGATAGCACACAGAAACAATATATGACACATATTAAGAATGGGAAGAATTTTGCACACAGTCAAATATTCTGATGATTCTGTGAATGTTACTCATGTTTTGGATTCCTTGCCAATTTGCACTTTGGGCAACATTTAAGTTACAGTGCCATTAACACTGCACGCAGTGCCTTGTCGTCCTATTTAGGACTTATGACTGGTGAGAAATCAATTGGGTCGCATCCATTAATATCACGATTCATGAAAGGAATTTTTCACATGAATCCGCCCAAAACCTAGATATACAGAGATTTGGGATGTGTGCATTGTACTTGCTCTACTTAGAGAATGGACTCCAATTGAAGGGTTGCCATTGGATAGGTTAACATTGAAATTGGTCATGTTAATGTCACTGGTTTCAGCCCAAAGAGTGCAAAACTTTACAAATGTTGCGTTTAGACTGTATGCATGTGACTACAGATAACGTTGTATTCTATGTTTTACGATCTGATCAAACAAAAGTAGACCAGGGAGATCTGGAACAAAGGTAACCTTTCAAGCTTTTTATATTGAGCCTGCTTTGTGTGTGGTTAGACATTTGAACCAATATATTAAAGTTACGGACACTTTTCGAGGAAACGAAAAGACATTACTGCTTACGCACAAAAAAGCCACACACAAAAGCTTCAGTTCAAACTATCTCAAATGGTTGAAACAGGTGTTGGTTTTAGCGGGGAGTAGACACTGATGTCTTCAAATCTCACTCCACCAGGGCGGCAGCTACGTCCGCGGCGAAGGGGCGGGACGTACCTCTCGAGCATATTTTAAAAATCGCAGGGTGGAGTAAAGAAGAAACTTTTTTCAAAGTTCTACAAACAAACCTGTTCACACTATGACAAGCTTTGGACACGCGGTGTTGGGAGCACTATAATCACCTGCTTTGTTTGCTATTAATTGCTATAATCAGTTGTGTAGTCACTGATATCTTTTGTCACTTGTAATCATTTTCCCTCAAATATAAGGAGGGTATTATATGGTCTTTCAACCATTAAAAAATTTAATTATGAAAAGATCTAACATTTGTCTGCTTTCTATGTATGTGTTTACTTAGCCGGACTGTTCGTACGGATTAATTCTACGACATAAAAAACACAGAAAGCTTTAAAACTCTTCACGTAGTCACTCACGTGACTCCGAAGTAAAATAGTAAGATTAAACGAGAACTCACCTGTTCGAAGTTTGATCGTTATTTTACGAGGAGTTACGATGAGGGATTACGTGCCCTCCACTCCCACCCTCGTAAAATAAATGATCAAATGGTGGTTCTAAGTCTTTTTATGAGCCTTACTATGTTACTCCGGCTTTGGTGTTCTGTGTTTTTCATGCCGTTGCTTTGAAGTATGCCGTTACCAGCGTGAGGCGGGCTCTTCACGTAATCCCTCATCGTAAACTCCTCGTAAAATAACGATCAAACTTCG
Source organism: Okamejei kenojei (assembly GCA_035221665.1). Classification (NCBI taxonomy): domain Eukaryota; kingdom Metazoa; phylum Chordata; class Chondrichthyes; order Rajiformes; family Rajidae; genus Okamejei; species Okamejei kenojei. The sequence goes on along the minus strand of CM069169.1, from coordinate 16,136,137 downwards.
AACAGGTGAGTTCTCGTTTAATCTTACTATTAATGTTCAGAGTTTTTTCCGAGCCAAGTTTAATAGCCTGATGGCTGTGGGGAAGTAGCTATTCCTGAACCTGGTCGTTGCAGTCTTCAGGCTCTTGTACCTTCTAACTGAAGGTAGCAGGGAGATGAGTGTGTGGCCAGAGTGGTGTGGGTCCTTGATGATACTACCAGCCTTTATGAGGCAGCGACTGCGATAGATCCCCTCAATGGAAGGGAGGTCAGAGCCGATGATGGACTGGGCAGTGTTTACTACTTTTTGCTTTCTTAATAATAGCATCTGTGTTCTCGGTCCAGGAACAATCTTCGGAGATGTGCACACCCAGGAATTTGAAGCTCTTGACCCTTTCAACCATCGACCCGTTGTTATAAATAGGACTGTGGGTCCCCATCCTACTCCTTCCAAAGTCCACAATCAGTTCCTTGGTTTTGCTGGTGTTGAGGGCCAGGTTATTGTGCTGGCACCCTATGTAAAGTCGCTCGATATCTCTTCTATACTCTGACTCATCCCCATCAGTGATACATCCCACAACAGTGGTGTCGTCAGCGAACTTGATGATGGAGTTTGCACTATGACTGGCTACGCAGTCATGAGTATAAAGCGTGTACAGCAGGGGGCTCAGCACGCAGCCTTGAGGTGCTCCTGTGCTGATCATTATCGAGTCCGACACATTTCCACCAATATGAACAGACTGTGGTCTGTGAATGAGGAAGTCGAGGATCCAATTGCAGAGGGATGCGCTTAATCAAGGATGAGTTGCACCCAGGCCATTCCCTCTTCTCCCCTCTCCCATCAGGCAAAAGATATAGAAGTGCACACCTCCAGATTCAGGGACAGCTTCATCCCAGCTGTTACCAGGCAACTGAATCATCCTACCACACCCAGAGAGCAGTGCTAAACTACTATCTACCTCATTGGTGACCCTCAGACTCTCCTTGATTGGATTTTGCTGTCTTTACTTTGCACTAAACCTTATTCACTTATCATGTATCATGTACACTGTAAATGGCACCAAAAGCTTTTCACTGTACCTCAGTACACGTGACAATAAACTAAACTGAAACTGAATGTTACTTGACAATTCTCTGTACATGCCCAAAAGTTATTTATGTCTTGTTGCATGCAGATTTTAACTGCTTCATTTTCTGAATTGAGAATGGAATTAAACATTGTGGAGTCATCAGCACACGTCTTAATTTCGGACACTATAATGGAAGGAAAATCATTGATACAGTAGCTGCGTTGAAACTTTGCATCCAAAATCTTAATGGTCAGTACAACATTGTACAACGGTCCAAGACAGAACATGAATGCACCCTAATATAGAAATAGAAAATATTGGAAATACTTTCGCAGCGCCCGTGGGGACAGGAACCGAGTCAGCATTTCAAGCCCAACTTTTCAAAAGAACTGCATAATAGCCCTGTCCCATGGTACGAGTTCATTCCAAGAGCACTCCCGAGTTAAAAAAAAAAAGAAACTCGTGGTAAGCACGGAGAATGAACGTAGTAGGTACGTTGGAGCTCGGGGACGTCACTTAGCAGCTCGTAACGCTAACGGCAGGTACTTGGAAAGACTCGCTAACGGCAGGTAAGCAAGGGAAGACTCGTGAAGATTTTTCAACGTGTACCGACGAGTGGCCATTACCGTAAATCTCCGAGTTCGAATCTGGGCAAACTCGGGGAGAACTCTTGGAATGAACTCGGAATGTGGGACAGGGCTTTAACCATTTGTGAACACAACATTTCAGTTTCCCAGGATTTGCAAATTTTTGCTTTAAGATGAATGCACCTTAAGTTGTTTGGGTTGTCCATTTGAAGTGAATTTTGCGTAAAGTCTATTGTTCATGTCTGTGTTTTCTAATTATGCATCTTGAATGTTTTACTGCTACAGAGCTGTGATTTTTGTTCTTCTGATTCAGAACTTTCTTGGTATTGGTTTACTTTGATATTTAATTTGAAAACGCAAAGCTCCAGATTCAGAAACAGTTTCTTCCCATCTGTTATCAGGCAGTTGAACAATCCTCTCATTAGCGAGTGTGCAGTTCTGACCTCCCATCTACCTCAATGGAGACATTTGTATTATCTTTAATTGGACTTTAATCTTATACCTTTGCACAAAATATTTGTACCCTCAATCCTTTATCTGTGTACAAGGTAGGCACACAATGCTGGAGTAACTCAGCGGGACAGGCAGCATCTCTGGAGAGAAGGAGTGGGTGACGCTTCTGGTCTAGACCCTTCTTCAGACTGCAGAGATGCCTAAAATAAAATGAGAAATGTTCATTTAAGGTGGAGATTATATACTGTGCACTGTGGATTGCTCAATTGTATTCATATAGTCTCCTTTGACTGGACACCATGAAATTAAAATATTTTCACCTCGGTGCACATGAGAATAATGACATAAACTACAAGTGGTATATTATTGTCATGTGCACCAAGCAACAGAGAAAATCTTTTGTTTGAGTTCCATTGAATTAAATCAAATAATACAGTATCAAGTTCACATATATCAGATCTGCTAACATACTTTTAAGTTGGTTTATTTTACCTAATTTGAATATTAAATGTAAAGTATTAATTCCCACTGAGGTGCTAAATAGAAGCCCTTAGAAGTAATGAAAGGGCAAACTGAGTTTAGGTGGTGTGTACCAAAGGATGATTATATAAGGTCTCCAAATCATCTCAGGTGTAGATATGAGTACAATTCTGAAAAGGAAACAGAGAGAAAACAATAAATGATTTCCTAGTTCCTCCTGTGTCCATAGATGGAACATAACCTGTTTTGCCGCACTCCAGGACTAGCATTGTTTGATTGTTTGAATGAATTAATTGAAACATGCAGTATGGAAACAGGGTCTTCTGCCCACCGAGACCATACTGACCATCAATCACCTGTGCACATTGCTTTATTATCCCTCCTCAGTCAGTTACACCACGAGCTCCCATGAGGCAGTGGTCAGATAGTCAGATTCATAGGTCATGGATCAACTCTGGAATAATGGAAGATGATTAACTTCAGGTACTCTTACAAAACATTAGGACGCAGGTCATCAGGACCTGATGGTTTATTGATTTTTAGTCTCATTCTTTGCTCGCTTGTTTTTACTTCCACTGTTTTGCTTCAATTGGTAAGGGTGGAGATATACTGCAGGGCATGGGGTTTAAGGTGAGAGGAAACTTTAAAGGAGATGTGTAAGGTAAGAGTGATTGGTTTCTGGGAGAGTGTTAGAGGCAGATATGATAGCAATGCTTAAGAAGGATTTAGAAAGACAAAAGAGAAGGTAGTGTTTAGAGCAGGGGTTCTCAACCAGGGGGAATTCCCCCCAGGGGGGGAATTGGGACCACAGATTAGCAAAGTCAAACTGTTAGAATGTTGATCTTTTTATTGCCTTTGCATATTATTTGGAATACACTTTTTGAGGCAGACAATCTTGGAAAGCAGGGGGGGGGATGACATTCTGACGTATGGTGAAAGGGGTGCATGGGGCAAACAAGGTTGAGAACCACTGGATTAGAGGATGAGGCACCATGCCCAGGCAGTTAGGATTGATATCATGGTCCGTGCAGATATGGTGTGCCAAAGTTTCTGATCCTGTGGTGTATTCAGATTCATGAGTGGTAGTGATGTTGCCTTACAGTGCCGTGGGGATGTGGAGTTACCATCTGAGCCGGTACTTGCCTAGGATCGACGCTCCAACCACGGCCTGCGGATTTCACCATCAAGGAGATCGCAGTCTCGGGCGGAGACCAATGTCGGGAAGCTCCAAACGAAGCAGAAAGTTTCGACCAGCACCGACTCAGGGTCAGATCACCCGGCGCGGGGGAGCTGAGATTCCCCCCCGATGCAGGAGCTGGAACGCCCCAACGCGAGAGCCCAACGCCGCCGGCTACGAGTCAAGATCGCCCCGTCAACTTAATTCTCGAGGCCCCCGACCGCGGGAGAACAAAGAAGGGAAGAGATTGAACTTTTTTTTCGCCTTCCATCACAGTGAGGAATGTGGAGGAGTCACTGTGGATGTTTATTTTAAAATGTATTTTGTGTGTTGTTGCTTTTTATCGGTATGACTATATGGCAAATTAAATTCCTTGCATGTTTCCAAACATACGTGGCTATAAAGGTATAATTATGATGAAAGCGAACATTGTTTGCCAAGCTTGCTTTTGGATGAATTCCTGAATCACAGTCAATGCTAAAGAATGAATGTGGTTAGCAATGAACCCATCAAAAGTTGTTTTATTGACAGCATAATGAGTGCTTTTGTGCTGATCTGCATGGAAAAAAACAGGCTTTCCAATTTCATTGCATTTCCTCATTCTTTTGTGCATTGTGCATAGCTGGTTTACTTGCTTAAAGAAGCTATTGAAATGAGCACATTGTACTGTTGATAAATCAAAAAAAAAATCTCTATAACTCATCTTAATGGCAGAGGCTGCTCGGATATCATGCCAAGCTGTGCACAACACCACCTCCTGGTGATCAATTCCAAGATTTTTCACAGGTATTTGCCACGTAGATATGCAGAGAATGGAGGGATACATTCTGCCAGGCCTAGGCAGAAGGGATTAGTTTAATTTGGCATCAGGCTGAGTATACACATTGTGGGCTGAACAAACTATTCTGGTGCTGTGCTGTTCGATGTTCATGTGATCACTAATAATTTGTAAAGTACATTGTCTTCGGTCAATGCCTATTTTATTACTTTTTGATTCTGGCTTTCTACAGCATCTCAACCAAGTGGTCCAGAAGCCTACGTTGAATTCTGTTTGCTCTATAAACAGATTGCTGATCCTCAGTACATTAGGCAGCACACAGTATGAAGAGAAGGTAAACATTTCAGGCTGAAGGTCCTGACCCAAAATGTCATCTGTCCATTCCCTCCACAATTGCTGCCAGGTCCAGAGTTCCTCCAGGACTTGGTGTTTTGCTCAAGATTCCGGCATCTGCAGTTCCTCTTGTTTCCATCTAAATTTATAGGATGCGTTTTTGTTTTACAAGAGTGGGAGGTAGTGGAATCAGATATGATAGCAAACATTTAAAAGGCAATGGAATATTGACCATGCAACCTCTTTAGTCAGATGGCGGTGACTCTGTTGAATTATTCGCCGCAGAAGGCTGTAGAGACCAAGTCAGTGGATATTTTTAATGCAGAGATTGATAGATTCTTGATTAATATGGGTGTCAGTGGTTATGGTGATGTGAGGGATAAAGTGATTAAACCCCCACTGTTGTAAAGCTCCGGGAGAGGATTCTAACAGTTACGAATGAGGTAACCAGCATCGTCCTTGAGCAGGATTGATAGCATTGTATAGCGGCAGGCAGGGATGAGGGATGCGGCCATAATCACCAGAGACTAGTTTTTTAATTAAAGTACAAGAAACTGGGCCAGGTCAAATGCAATTGAGCATGCTTAATGAAATAAATTAATATTACTTACACGCTCCTGGTTGAGAAACTACTCATCACCATGCACATGTAAGAACATGCGATGTATGATGTGGGAGGTATTGGGGGGACGTACCTATAGACTGTGCACCTCAGGGCTCTGATTGGGAAGAGCCAGAAGGGGAGGTCAAATGTAGAATTATGTGTATATACTTTCCTGACTTCGGTGTATCTCAACTTGGAGAGGCACCCGACTCTGCAGACTCGCAAATAAAGCATTTCTTGTTTCCATGATTTAGTCTCTGAGTAGTGATTGTGAGCACAACCTATATCTCACAAAGTGGGGGCTCGTCCGGGATCGCCACTCCGGCCGCTCGGCGGAGGCACGGAAGGAAGGGAAGGTGCACCCTGCTGATTTCAGCAGTCTCTGATCTCCTTGCTTGCCATCAGCGGTTTGAGCGAGTGATATCCGGACAAGAGACTCGGGAAACAAGAGGGAATCCGGAGTAAGGAAGAGACGGTCGAGCGATTCTTGTGCACAGGACCCGGGTAAGAAAACTGACTATCAAGTATTGCCCGGGCGACCGAGGGTCTGTCGGACGGGAATAGCCCGATAAGACAATGGATAACCGGAACGGAAAAGGTAAGAGTCTGGGGGAAAAAGAAAAAGGCTCAATGGTGAAGAGCCGCACATTCCACCTGATAGTCCGTTTGGGCGAATGTGGCAATCTTGGGGAGTAGGAAGCCCCAGGGGTAAAGATAAGGAGACTATGATTAAGTTCTGTTATTTTGATTAACCAAAGGAACCAATAAGGGGGAGTTCAGTCTGGTGGCCACGGCTGGGCTCCGATGAGGACTGGGCGCTTTGGATGCTGTACAGAATATTCAGAGTATCACTCAGACATTGCAAAAATCTATGGAAAATCACAGTGACAAATGTTTTGAGTACGAAAAGTTAAAAAAAAGGAAGGAGCAGCACATGAAAGAAATATTGAGTTGTTTCGCACAATCTATAGAAGAAACTCATATACAGATTGGTCAGGTACATGAGGAGTGAGTGCAAAATATGTTAATTTTGAAACTTTAATCTGTGTAGGAAATTGCATAATTTCATTGAAGAATGGAACAAATGTGATTTGTGTGTAAAAAACGGTTTTGTATGAATGAGGAAGTTCATATATGTGATAAGTTTGTTTGCTGTAGGCCACATGCTGTAAGGGTAGGTGTGTGTGTCCCTTTAAGAAATTGTAAGCGATGGGGGAAGTTACGAACAGCTGTAAGGTAACGAACAACACTTTGTATCATCGCAATTTAAAAGGGGAAAGCTGGAAAATGTAGGTTGCTTGGTTTCTATAGATTTCTTTTCAGTAAAATTAATTTGGAAAATTGTTACTAGTACTAGGAATTGGAAATTTAAAAATAGTGGTGAGAATGGATTGAAATAATTGGAAATAAGTTAATTGCTGAAACATGACCAGCTTTTGTGGTTTGTTTAGATAAACATTCTGGTTGGAGAAGGGTAATGATTGTTTGCTGAGATTTTCAGAAACAGTTGTGAGGAAGAGGCCCAAAGAAGGCACTTTCAAGATAAGTGTGTGATAAGATGGAAGTGTTAATTACGAATTATATGCCACAGATAAATTGGAAAGGTGGAAAAAGATGAGAGGAGAGGAATTAGATGTACTTAGGCAGTTTAGAGAGAAAGGAGAGAGAGGCAGTGAGGAGGTAACAAAAGTAGGAAACGACAGGTGTGAAAGTAATAAACCAGGAGGAGTCAGTGGAAGATTTTAAAAGGTGAATACATTTGCAAAGGAGGATAGACTATCTGAAAAGTAAGAAATTGAGTTTAGAATGAGAAAGAAGGCATATCAGAAAGGATTAAAGTGGGAAGCAGAGGGATAAATTGATGAGACTGCTTTAAAAAGATAAGAGCAGACAGACACAGATTATCCTTCGGGGCACCCATAAACTGAGAGGGCTAAAAAATACCTTACCCAATATTCCTGATGGGGCAGGAAATGGATTATGGCTTTGGAGGACGATTATTGGCTATGGGAGATTTGAAGGCACTGTTGGTGAAAGTGATAGGAACCACTAAACTGAAAACTCCTGAAGATGGCTGGTATAAAAATGCCGTGAACAATGCAATAAACAATGGCATGCTGTTTGACACAGTCAGGCAGAGGGTATGGCAGGCCCTCAGACAAAAATCCAGCAGCCTATCTGGAGAACAAGCTGAAAAAGTGGAGACTGGAAACTGAACAAAAATAGAAGGCAACCAGTTAATGAACACTATATTCTGAACCACTGTGGTGAATGTCACTCCTCCTAGTAAAGTCTAGATGGTGGTGGGATTGTCATCTATTTCCCACCCGATTCAGTGATCATTTGGTCAATGAGGTTGAGAAATATCGCAAAGATAGGAAAAAGACTTGCAGACCAGCAGGAAGAGGTGCAGAGAAAAATGATGCAAATGTAACTTGAAGAGCTCAAAAAGAAAGAGCGTGAAAAAGGAAAGACAATGTTGTCAGTAACAACAGACCTAGTTGAAAAGACTGAAATAAGTGATGCACCGACACACACTGAGTCCTATGACAGAGCCAAACAGGGGCCAGAGAATTCCATGCCAATAATAAATGTCTTTGGGAGAGTGTTTCCTCAAATGCCCTATCAGGAGTGAAATAAATCTGGATATAAGTCCAGACAGGACTGGGGTCCCCAAGGGAGGGAGGGATCTCAAGGAAGAGGTCAAGAAAGGCTAGTAAGGAGATAGGTAATGGATAAGGTGTGTTGGGGATGTGAACAGTATGGTAATCAGGAAATAATAATTATATTAAGATAATGGTGAACATAGCTATGGTAAGAACATTAAGAAGAGGTATTAAATACACATAGGCTAGGATGCGGCAGGGTTTTAAATACTAGCCCCATGTTTTTAATCAGATGTTAAAGGCAGATTTGGAAGGTGTTGATATAGTATGTGGATGATTTGTTGGTTTGTTCCACAAGTGAGAAGCAATGTGAGAGACATTGTAATTATCTTGGAAAAGATGGCACAGGAGGTCATAATGAAGTTGTTGTTTTGTCAGCAGCAGGTAGAATATTTTGGACGAGTAATATCTAAAGAAGTAAAAGCTATAGCGCAGGATCAAATTGAAGCGATAATTGAAGTTCCCAAACCTCAGACAGTAGAACAGATGATGATCTTGGGAATGGCAGGATATAGTTCAGACTAGATTGGGAAGTATTTTGAAATTATGATGCCATTAAGGAAAATAATGAAGGAAGAAGGACACACAAGTCTGAGAAATGTTTTACAGTCAGAGCCTTTGAATGAAGGGGACAAAAAGGTTTTGCTTGTGGATGTTTCTTGTTAAAGGCATCATAATAGCAAGTATGCAGGGTTTGAAGTGATGCATCAGGATGAATTAGACTTTAAGGTAATCAAATTGGAAGCTTGCCTGCAATCTTGCTTAGCTCAGTTGGCAGAAATTAAGGCTTTAAGAGCAGCATATGTACATGGAGTCTGGCACATGTTTGGAGCAGTAGGGAAACAGAAAGGCTTTGAGAAAAGCAACAGAGACCCCATGCAAAGTTAGCAGTATCCCCCTATGAAATGTTGTTTGGGTTACCTTATTTGGGAAAGATAGAAGGAATACCCACCATAGAGGGCAGTGATGTATTCTTAAGGAACTATTTACTGGCAGTGTCGATAGTGATTGTGAGCACAACCTATATCTCACAGTGAGAAGGCAGGAGAATGGGGTTAGGGGCGAAAAGATAAATCAGCCATGATTGAATGGTGGAGTAGATTTGATGGGCCAAATGGCCTAATTCTACTACTATTCCTTATGAGCTTGACTTATGTGCAAGTAGATGGGATTTGTTTAAATTGGCATCATTGCTTAATTGAAGAGTTGCAGGCTGAAGGGTCTTTTCTTGTGCTGTACTCTTCTATGTTCTAAACTGTTGGCTAATAGTCCAGCCATATGCCCCTCCCCACTTCTCACAGAGTACCATCAAAAAATCTTATCCTGGAACATCAAGATCCATAGCAATGATCTAAAGCAGGGGTGGGGAACCTGCAGCCTTAAGGCCGCATGCGTCCTTTTAGGCCATTAAGTGCGACCTTTTGAATGAATCCAAATTTTGTAGAACAAATCCTTTTATTTTTATTATATGTTTTTGTTCGTCTTTTATTATTTTTATTTTAATCTTAAAATGTACGTATTTAAAATACCAAAGAGTAAAAGATTCAACTAAATAATCCTCCCCGACTGACAGCCACAATTAAAACATTAGTTAGTCAAGAGGACTATTTTAACAAAACAATGTACATTTTGAAGTATATCTAGTTGAAGTTTCTTGGATGCGGCCTTATTAGATTACAGCTAACTTGATGCGGCATTCTAACATGAAAAGGTTCCCTACCCCGATCTAAAGTAATGAAAGTACAATACCTAACAGAAGGAGCCAAATAACTGAGGTGGCACGGTAATGCAGCATTAGAGTTGCTACCTTACAGCTTCAGAGACCCAAGTTCGATCCTGATTTTACTTCGGAGTCACGTGAGTGACTACGTGAAGAGCCCGCCTCACGCTGGTAACGGCATGACGTCAACGCTGACGGCGAAAGGAGGAGCTGCGGTAAGGAGCAGCTCCTCGCAGCGGTCGGAACGGCCCGCAGGTAAGTGAAGTTACATCGGGGCGGTTTTCAAGTTACGCTGGGTGGCTCCAGCATCGAAAGTAAAAGTAAAAAATTAGACGTTAGCGTGCTGATTGAGCACAGATAATTTAACAAAAATGGAGAAATCGGGAAAGAAGGTTTCGCGGGTGAAGAGAGCCTCCCGGGGTGAAAGTAAATATACGGGACGCGAAGCTAGAGTGGACCCGGTTCCGATACCGCTGGCCACTGATTTACCCGATATAGAATTTCCAGATTCTCCGGAAATTATAACCCACGGAGGAAAATGCTCCTAAGAAAAGCAAAAAGAAAGCTGTGAGGCCCGTGGTTTCTGATGATTCTGATTCTGAAAGACCTCCAGACAATAAAACTATGTGGCTAAAAATGGAGCATATGGAGAAAGTTCTCCAAACTATTATGAGACAAGGGTCACAGTACCCACATGAATCCCAAAAAATCCCTGAGGGGTTTGAATATGATGAATATGGCTGTGGGCCAAGTTGGGAATATGATACTCCAGACCCACGATTTGGGCTGGAAGAAGTCTCATGGATGATATCCCGATGGAATTAGGGCTGCAGAAGGCAGACCCTGCTGAAGTTGAAATGGCTTTTGAAAGCACGCCACAAAGTAAAAAGAAAAGGCTTGATGTGCCTGGGATAGCACAAGATTTTGCTATACCCGAAGGAAGTGGTGAGGCTATGGAAGAAAGCCTAGCTGCCAATATAAATTATATGGTATCTCACCAGCTTCATAATACTGTGATGAATGAATTATCAGAATTATATAAAGCACCAGGCAATTGTGCCTCATTGGAAGTGCCTACGGTGAATCCGATGGTATGGGCGTCTATGACTCCAAGTATGAGAGCCCAAGAAGTGAAATTTCAAAAGGTGCTAAAATTATTTTCTGCTGCCATTACGGCATATGGCAGGCAAATGGAGAATCTGGAAATGGAAAAGATTCAAAAAGATACTTTGGGCTTATTGTGCAATTCGTTTTATGAGATCAATTGCATGAGAAAAATGGCGATTCGGCCCATATTTCACCCTAGATTTGCAAGCCTGTGTCAAGAAAGTGGAGTTCAAGCTCCTGGGTATTTGTTTGGAGAAAATCTGCCGAAACAGCTGAAACAGTTGGATGAAGAAGCTAAATATTTTTAGCACTATTAAGCCTTTTGTCTTTGGACAAAGAAGAGGGTTTTCGGCCCGAAGGGGTTTTGATTTTCGTTATAGAGGCAGAAATTTGTCACGAAAATATTATCGTGCTGCGCAGGCCAGTGCTTCCCTGCATTCGGGAAAGAGGAGACCATCACGCTCTTATGGAGAGGTACTAAAGACTTCTATCCTTAAGGAAACTGTGGATGAATCTCCAGTTGGAGGGAGATTGCAAAAGTTTTTATAATGCCTGGCTTAATATTACTTCTGATCGATTTATATTACAAGCAGTTTCGGGAGCTATTATTATTTTTAAAGAAGGGGTCAATCCTCCTGTACAGAATAAACCTGCTTATGCTTATGTGTTTTCTGCAGAAGAAAGAATGGAGATTAATGTGGAAATTGACAAATTATCCGGAAAAGGGGTAATTGAAAAAACTTGTGAACATAAGCATCAATTTGTCTCTAATATATTTCGCAGAGATAAGAAAGATGGTGGTTGTAGAATTATTCTAGACCTTACAGATCTAAATAAGTTTGTAGAATACAAACATTTTAAGATGGAGACATTCAGTACTGCAAAATATCTGATTTCAGCAGGTTGTTATATGGCTAAGATTGATTTGAAAGACGCCTATTATTCTGTAGCAATTCATCATCTTTTTCGGAGATACTTAAAGTTTTATTGGCAGGGGCAATTATGGCAGTTCAAAGCTTTACCAAATGGATTGAGTTCGGCTCCTAGACTCTTTACAAAACTGTTGAAACCAGTTTTAGCCCAATTAAGAGCACAGAAACACATTGTAATGGCTTATCTGGATGATATTCTGATTATTAACGATAGTCAAGAGTCAGCTGAGCACTCAATTTCAGTTACTAAAGCTTTGTTTAAAGAGCTTGGATTCTTAATTCATCCAATTAAGTCCCAGCTGCAGCCAGTTCAATCAATTAATTTTCTGGGGTTTGTAATTAACTCAGTGACTATGTTAGTTACTTTGCCAGCAAAGAAGGCAAATGATATTTCGCAAATGTGTAATTACCTCATTCACAAACCTTATCCCTCCATCCGAGAAGTGGCAAAAAGTCATTGGTACACTGGTGGCAGCATTTCCGGCAGTGGAATTTGGGCCATTACATTATCAAAATCTTCAAAGGGACAAAGTAAGGGCTCTTAAAGATAAGGCAGGTCACTTTGACAGGCCTATGCAATTAACAAGGAAAGCAGTATTGGAATTGCAATGGTAGTTGAAAATGTCCCACAAGCTGCTAAGATTATCATGATTAAACAGCCTGAAATGGTTTTACAAACAGATGCTAGTGCTCTCGGATGGGGGGCCACAGATTTATCCTCCAGTTGTGGAGGTAGATGGAAAACTGAAGAACAAGTGTTTCTCCAAGAGTATGGTATTAACTATTTGGAATTATTGGGGGCCTTTTATGGGCTTAAAGCATATTGTTGTGCTAAACAAGGTCTGCATGTGTTAATACAGTTAGACAATAAAACGGCTGTGGTTTACATTAATCACATGGGGGGAGTTAGATCAGTATCATGTGATTGTCTGGTCAATGAGATATGGCAATGGTGTATTGGTCGGCAGATATGGATTTCAGCAAGCTATATTCCAGGTAAGGACAATGTGGTAGCAGATGAAAGGTCCAGGATTTTTAAAGATAATACGGAATGGATGCTTAAGCCAGCAATATTTAACAATATTGTTAGCCGATTTGGGTTGCCAGAAATTGATTTGTTTGCATCCAGGCTTAATCATCAATTGCCTCATTATGTGTCTTGGGAACACGATCCGGACGCAGTCGCAGTAGATGCGTTTTCATTACACTGGGGAAAGATGTTCTTTTATGCTTTTCCACCATTTGCTCTGATTCAGAGATGCTTGAAGAAAATAGAGCAAGATTCAGCTTCCGGATTGTTGGTAGTGCCAAATTGGCCAACTCAACCTTGGTTCCCAGTTATGCTGAATATGATTAAAGAACCGTATATGCAGATTCCTAACTGTAGTGATATCTTGACTAATCCAGTAACAAATGAAGGTTACCCATTATATGCATATATGAATTTGTTAATCTGCAGGTTTTGACCAGACCACTACAGGAACTGGGATTGTCGGACCAAACTTTGGAAGTTATTGGCGCATCATGGCGAGATAGCACACAAAAACAATATATGACACATATTAAGAAATGGGAAGAATTTTGCACACAGTCAAATATTTCTGATGATTCTGTGAATGTTACTCATGTTTTGGAATTCCTTGCCAATTTGCACTTTGGGCAACATTTAAGTTACAGTGCCATTAACACTGCACGCAGTGCCTTGTCGTCCTATTTAGGACTTATGACTGATGAGAAATCAATTGGGTCGCATCCATTGATATCACGATTCATGAAAGGAATTTTTCACATGAATCCGCCAAAACCTAGATATACAGAAATTTGGGATGTGAGCATTGTACTTGCTCTACTTAGAGAATGGACTCCAATTGAAGGGTTGCCATTGGATAGGTTAACATTGAAATTGGTCATGTTAATGTCACTGGTCTCAGCTCAAAGAGTGCAAACTTTACAAATGTTGCGTTTAGACTGTATGCATGTGACTACAGATAACGTTGTCTTCTATGTTTACGATCTGATCAAACAAAGTAGACCAGGGAGATCTGGAACAAAGGTAACCTTTCAAGCTTTTCATATTGAGCCTGCTTTGTGTGTGGTTACACATTTGAACCAATATATTAAAGTTACGGACACTTTTCGAGGAAACGAAAAGACATTACTGCTTATGCACAAAAAGCCACACACAAAAGCTTCAGTTCAAACTATCTCAAAATGGTTGAAACAGGTGTTGGTTTTAGCGGGAGTAGACACTGATGTCTTCAAATCTCACTCCACCAGGGCGGCAGCTACGTCCGCGGCGAAGGGGCGGGACGTACCTCTCGAGCATATTTTAAAAAATCGCAGGGTGGAGTAAAGAAGAAACTTTTTCAAAGTTCTACAACAAACCTGTTCACACTATGACAAGCTTTGGACACGCGGTGTTGGGAGCACTATAATCACCTGCTTTGTTTGCTATTAATTGCTATTAATTGCTATAATCAGTTGTGTAGTCACTGATATCTTTTGTCACTTGTAATCATTTTCCCCTCAAATATAAGGAGGGTATTATATGGTCTTTCAACCATTAAAAAAGTTAATTGTGAAAAGATCTAACATTTGTCTGGTTTCTCATGTATGTGTTTACTTAGCCGGACTGTCGTACGGATTAATTCTACGACATGAAAAACACAGAAAGCTTTAAAAATCTTCACGTAGTCACTCACGTGACTCCGAAGTAAAATAGTAAGATTAAACGAGAACTCACCTGTTCGAAGTTTGATCGTTATTTTACGAGGAGTTACGATGAGGGATTACGTGCCCTCCACTCCCACCCTCGTAAAATAAATGATCAAATGGTGGTTCTAAGTCTTTTTATGAGCCTTACTATGTTACTCCGGCTTTGGTGTTCTGTGTTTTTCATGCCGTTGCTTTGAAGTATGCCGTTACCAGCGTGAGGCGGGCTCTTCACGTAATCCCTCATCGTAACTCCTCGTAAAATAACGATCAAACTTCGAACAGGTGAGTTCTCGTTTAATCTTACTATTATGTTTGCTGTCTGTACGGAGTTTGTATGTTCTCCCTGTGACGGCGTGGTTTTTCCCTAGTTTCCTCCCACATTCCAAAAACATGTAGGTTTGTAGGTTAATTGGCTTTGGCAACAATTGTAAATTGTCCCACTATAGAGCCAGTGTACTGGGTTCGCTGATTAGCATGAACTCGGTGGGCCGGAGGGCCTGTTTACATGCTGTATCTCTAAACTAAACTTTAAACTGAATTTGTGACCTGTTGCACTCTGTAACTTGGATCTCTGCCTCTTAGTTCAGAACTAATTCTCAAAAGAAATATGTCATGTACTCTATTATCGACATAAGTCACATTTCTAAAGAAATTATTGTTTTAATTATCTGACAAATTCATTGGATTTGCATTAATAAAATAAATGATCATTTAAACTTTGCTCATGAAAGGCACTAGCAAGCCAATAATCTAGATGTTAAAGGGAGATGTTAAAATAAAGAGAATACATCAATGTATTGGGTAAAAAGACACCCAAACATAGACAGAATTAATGAACAGTAATGTAATTTATAACAATTATCTTCTGCAGCACCAATGAAGGCAGGTCAACCAAGTCATTCTTCTATCAGCTTTTTAAGTTCCTGCTCCACTTGTTCCACAAATGCTGGGAAACTCTGATCCATAAGACAGAGTCTCAAGAAGGGGCCAAGCTCTTCCGTGTTCAGTGTTGACTGTTGATAGGCCAAAGGCAAATTAGATTTATCTCCAAGCATAGACTGTGGGGAAAATAAAAATCCAAGTTATGTAACTAAACCTATGTTAACTCATATAAATACCTGAAAATTAGTCGTTTTCTTAAGCTTCGATGTAGAGCTTTCATTAGAAAACCAACTATAAAGTATAAAGGTAATGCAAGGAAAAAAAACTGTTTAATCTTTAAAATGTTTATTGAGGGTGAAAGCTCATATTCTCCACATTTTTCCTGCAGAGATGTGCAATGAAATAAATGAAAACATATTCATACATTCATTGTAAACACCAAGAAATGCAGGTAGATCTCACTTCAACATCCGATGTTGGCTGGAAAATTTACTCTACTGTTACGTGTCAATTATGCTTTCATTGCTAAATGACAGGTTTCAATGTAAACAAAAATAAATATGCTGACAAATTTGCACCTCAATGGCACTGATCCTTACAAATGCAGTAGTGACTCACTGGCATCTATTGTGTACCCTAGTTAAATTAATCAATCACTAGTATTCTCATGCCTATTAGTATTAAGGAAGATATTGTGACCGAGGTATTTCTTGCCACAGAAATGTTAATTTATATATAGCGCAACATAAAGGAATTTCTGTTTGTAGATGGAAATATTTCATAAATAATGTAGCGTCATCATGCTAAAATTGGAAGAACACATTAACTGTGCTGTCACACCATTTATCAGAATACCTGTTGTATTCTGAATGCCCCAGAATACTTGAAGAGAAGGAATGGGTGATGTCTCGACCCAAAACGTCACCTATTCCTTCTCTCCAGAGATGCTGCCTGTCCTGCTGAGTCACTCCAGGTTTTTGTGTCTATCTTGGCCCTGAATGATCTTCACAATAGACAAATCTGAGAATGCCATGGTTATGAGCAAATTCGAGAACCTCTTAAACTCGTTCCATCCATCTGTTCCTTGCTTCACAGATTCGCTGTTGGTCCTCAATGCTTATCACCTCTGGAGCTGGCCCCATAGCAGAAGTGTCTACGTTGTGGGTCTGGAAACTGGAAGTATCCTGAGCTAATTCTGCTATCGCGACAAGTGATGGCCTCCACTGATTGTCGCCGGAAGCTTACATCCTTTTCAGGACGGACGATGACAGCGAGGTCAACGATTCTAACAATATGGACACGAAAAGAAGACGACCTGTGGAGCTACTTTTTTTACCCCTAAAGGCATGGTGCAGGAATCTAGTAATACCTTGTGACTGAAGTCAATTCTCACCAAACCAGTCCTGTTGTTTTACCGGTATAGAAATGAATCACTTCACAGGTGCAAAGTATGCTGACCTTCACATCTGCCCAAATGCTGAGACGCTTTACAGATATTTCCTAGTTGGGACTTAGCAGGTTCTCTATTAAGCACTGTTCAAATGAGTTCTTGTTTTAGGGTTCCTCGAGAGCAGATTTTCTTGCAATAATGTTTCAGCTATTGCTGTTATTTTGGAACCCAGTTGATAGATCAGGCAATGCAAAAGTGATCAGTACTTGCCATGGCATCTTGGTGGTTTTTAGCTCAGACAATTATATAATCTAACAAGTGCTAGGGTCCTCTTTGGGGATGTTACCATAAGTGTTTCTTGAATCTCTATTAATTTGCAGTGTTGGTGATGTCAAAAATGTTCTCCAAACAATGATATAAGATGATCACACACTGAAGTCGGTTTCCCTATAACCCCCCCTGCCAAACACATCTTGTGAAAGAATTGAATTTTGTCTGACTTCAAATAGTAAGATTAAACGAGAACTTACCAAGTTCGAAGGTTGATCTTTATTTTATGAGGAGATGCGTGATCTTTATTTTATGAAGGATTTCATGAAGACCCCGTCAGCAGACATCATGGACTGAGGGGCCTGTTCGTGTGCTGTCCATGTTCTATGTTCACCCCACCTTCCCATCACCACTCCTACTTACCTCCTCTTCCCTCAAACATCCATCACTTGGACCCTCTGCCTTACCTCAACATTTACCCCCGAGGTTAACAATATTGCCACTTGACATTACCCCTGAGGTTAACAATATTGCCACTTGACATTACGATCCATCAAGAATCCAGCCCTTATGTTTTCCAAACCATATATTAATACTAGAATTGGAACTACCATCTCTGCCTCAGAGGGCGGTGGAGGCAGGTTCTCTGGATGCTTTCAAGAGAGAACTAGATAGGGCTTTTAAAAATAGCGGAGTGAGGGGATATGGGGAGAAGGCAGGAACAGGGTACTGATTTGGGATGATCAGCCATGATCACATTGAATGGCGGTGTTGGCTCGAAGGGCCAAATGGCCTACTCCTGCACCTATTGTCTGTTGTCTATAGCTTCATCTCTCTCAAGTTCCACACACTGCACAGACCTTTGCATTCCAGTTAATCTGAGAGCTATCACTTCTGCACCACACCCCATTTCAGAGCCCAACCTTGAACAAAGAACAGATTACCAAATAACATCTTTTCAAATATCCATTCAGTTGTATTGAAAGCCTTGGGACATTACACAAATGTGTGGAAATCCAAAACTGTATCTGATCACCTTCTGCAAACTCTACTGAAAGGATAAGTTAAATCTGAAGGTACACAAAATGCTGGAGAAACTCAGCGGGTGCAGCAGCATCTGCGGAGCGAAGGAGATAAGCAACTTTTCGGGCCGAAACTCTTCTTCAGAGTGATTCAGTTATATCTGAAACAGTTTCAAGTCCAGATGGTGCTTGTCAAAAAAAATCTATTCAAGTTCAACCGAATCTCACTCAGAAGTAGCAAGGTTGATTCTCTGAAATAATCTTATCCTGATTGCAAACGGTTCTTACTTTTACCTACCTTTGCTAGTTGCTTAATTGACATCCTACCTTCGGAAAGGGTGCTGTGTGTTAGTTTCCCCTTCCTCTGTATCAGGTGTCTGTCAATAAAAATATAGGAAAGTAACCAATTTACACACAAGGTCCAATAAAAATCAATGTATAAATAACCAAATATGAATATATTTTTCTGAAGAAAGGTCTCGACCTGAAACATCACCCATTCCTTCTCTCTACAGTTGCTGCCTGTCCCGCTGAGTTACTCCAACATTTTGGGTCTATCTTCAGTATAAACCAGCAGTATAAATCTGCAGTTCGTTCCTTCACATGATGTCTTTCCACATGTATTTAGTTTTGAGGATTTATGTGGAACTGGCATGGAACTCTTCCCGCTCACAGTTGATGATCCACTAATCCTTCGGTGAAAGTGCACAAATGCCATTGGGTAATAAGCTCAAAAATGTAGGCTCAGCTATGACAAAGCAACACCAATGTGTTTGCAAGTCATAATGGTGTGCAATTCTGAAGGAACTGGCAGGTGGTATACGCACCGGCTGTCTTTGTCCTCTTGGTGTGGGAGGTGCTGTCAGAATCACCTACAATACAATACAATACGGTTTTATTCGTCACATTGCACATAAAGTGCAAAAAAGTGAAATGAATTTGCCAGCAGCAGTACAATGATAAAGAACACACAATACACAATAAAAATTTAACACAAACATCCATCACAGCATTCATCACTGTGGTGGAAGGCACAAAAATTGGCCAGTCCTCCTCCATTTTCCCCCGTGGTCGGGACCTCCACCTGCCGCAGCCGCCGCTGCGGGCATCCAGATGTGCTGACAAGGTAAAAAGTCCAGGTAAGTCCTGAATCGGTGCCTCCTCACCGGAGACCGCGGCTTCAGGTTGGTGTAGGCCGCAGGGCCGGCGGTCAGAGATTTAAAGTTCGTGCCACAGCCAGAAGCATCACAGACTGCAGGGCCGGCGGTCTGGAGCTCCTCTCCAGGGATCCCTGGTGAGGGACCCCGCTCCTGATGGTAGGTAAGTCCCTGCCGTGCCCGCAGTAGATGTAGGCCACGGGCCGGCATTCGGAGCTTCTTCTTCCCCCGGGTCCCCAACTTGAGATGTCGGGCTGCAGATACCGCGGCGGCTGAAGCTCTGCAGACCACGGCCTCAGGCTCCGGCGAGGGCTCGCCCGCTCCACGCCGAGACTCCGCGTTGCGCCCGCGACTGAAACCCCGGGCGCGTCTCCAGGAAAGGCCACCCGATCCTCGCTGTTAGGCCACGGGGGAGGCGACCTGGAAAAAGTCGTCTCCGTGGAGGAGGCGACCAAAACAGTTTCCCCCTTACCCCCCCATACCACCCCCCACACAAGACACACAAAGAAACATTAAAACCACACATTAAAACATACTAAAAAAACAAAAGAAGTTGAAAAAAACGAACACGCTGCTCGCAGCGCCCCCACCGACCACCTGGGTGAGTAGCTGCAGTGAAATTTGTAGATGATACACTGCAGCCACCGTATGCTGGATGTGAAGGAAATTCATGTTCAGGGTGCCAATCAAGTAAGGTTGTGTATCTGGATGTTGGCAAGTTTCTTGGGAGGTGGAATTGCATACATCCAGACATATGGTGAGTGATGTGTTTCATATAGTTAGGAACATTTTGGAATGTCAGTCAGTCACTCACCACAGGATCACCACTCACTGACCTGACCATAAGTCAGTATTTATGGGGACAGCTGAGTTTCTCATCTTAGTAAAGGCATTGAATGTCTCGGGAGGTGAAGAATAGTCATTGTATTGGTCTTCAGTAGCACACCGCCTCCACTAATTTAGAGAAATCTCAGGAAGTTTGGCCAAGACCGTAAGAAATTGCAGCACCATCCAAGACAGCAAGAAATTTCAGCGAATTGTGGAAACAGCTCAGACCATCACACAAACCAACCTCCCTTCTATTGATTCAATTTATACCTCACACTGCCTCTGCAAGGCCAGCAGCATAATTCAAGATTCAAGAGAGCTTATTGTCATGTGTCCCTGATAGGACAATGAAATTCTTACTTTGCTTCAGCACAACAGAACATAGTAGGCATTGACTACAACACAGATCAGTGTGTCCATATACCATTATATACGTATATACACACATTAATAAATAAACTGATAAAGTGCACATGACAGATAATGGGCTATTAATGTTCAGAGTTTTTTCCGAGCCAAGTTTAATAGCCTGATGGCTGTGGGGAAGTAGCTATTCCTGAACCTGGCTGTTGCAGTCTTGTTGCAGGAATTTGAAGCTCTTGACCCTTTCAACCATCGACCCGTTGATATTAACGGGACTGTGGGTCCCCATCCTACTACTTCCAAAGTCCACAATCAGTTCCTTGGTTTTGCTGGTGTTGAGGTCCAGGTTATTGTGCTGGCACCCTATGTAAAGTCGCTCGATATCTCTTCTATACTCTGACTCATCCCCATCAGTGATACATCCCACAACAGTGGTGTCGTCAGCGAACTTGATGATGGAGTTTGCACTATGACTGGCTACGCAGTCATGAGTATAAAGCGAGTACAGCAGGGGGCTGAGCACACAGCCTTGAAGTGCTCCCGTGCTGATCATTATCGAGTCCGACACATTTCCACCAATATGAACAGACTGTGGTCTGTGAATGAAGAAGTCGAGGATCCAATTGCAGAGGGATGCGCATAATCAAGGATGAGTTGCACCCAGGCCACTCCCTCTTCTCCCCTCTCCCATCAGGCAAAAGGTATAGAAGTGCACACCTCCAGATTCAGGGACAGTTTCATCCCAGCTGTTATCAGGCAACTGAATCATCCTACCACACCTAGAGAGCAGTGCTAAACTACTATCTACCTCATTGGGTACGACAATATTTAAGAGTGAGTTGGATGTGGCCCTTGTGGCTAAGGGGATCAGGGGGTATGGAGAGAAGGCAGGTACGGGATACTGAGTTGGATGATCAGCCATGATCATATTGAATGGCGGTGCAGGCTCGAAGGGCTGAATGGCCTACTCCTGCACCTAATTTCTATGTTTCTATGTTTCTATCTCTCTTATTCGCTTGAGGTGTTCCAGTTTGTACAGAGGTGACCTATGGAGGATCCTACCACAGGAAAACTTTGCTGCACAGCACAGGGTTTCCATCACAGAACTCAACTTCAGAACTCTATCATCCTCGTTCTGCTTCTCATGCATATCTGGTAAATTAAATTCTGGAAAAAGTTTATTCGCAATATAATACACAAACTTTATTAAAAAAGTAGCAAGGATGATCACCAGTTGGAAGCAATAACCAAGCTATATGCCTAAAGCACATCTATATACTGATATTATATATATATATATACACACACACACACACACACAGATACTAATATATTGTAGATACTGATATAGACAGAGATGCTGTCTGTCCCGCTGAGTTACTCCAGCATTTTATGTCTACCTTCGATTTAAACCAGCATCTGCAGTTCTTTCCTACACATATATACTGATATAATAGATTGTGTTATTAATAACATGCTAGAATTTCTTACAGAATAACTTAAAAATACTGCATTTACCACTCACCAAAACCAAAAATCACAGGTATATATATGTTCATTTTTATTTTTAGCCATTGATCGTTTCAAATTGAAATCCCATCCAGTACAGACCATTGTGCTTTAAATTACCATATAAATATGACAAAGATTCCATATGACAATGAAAGTTTTGTGTCTTTCTTTTTGCCAAGTGTTATTTCATTTCCGGCACTTAGAATATCAAGTCACATCCGTTTACATTTATGACGGTTTATGTTACCAATTTTTCCTGATGTTACATTTGAACGATTTCAACCAATAGCAACGGAGTAATTATACACCATAGTAATTTACCAAAGATGACAGGATAATTACAGTTGAGGAAGGCCAATTGACCCATTTTCAGCTCATCCAGCTGAAAAAAGCTGAGAGTTTACATTTGTTGTTTCTATTTACATCTTCCAGTTGTTTGCTCATCACTCCAGCTGGCAGCCCATTCCAGGTGTCAGTCTTGCAACAGAGCTGCTGTTGTTGATGCAATATTCATTTTATTATGAGAATCTGTGTCCTTTTGTCTTAGTATATAATTTGAATCAATATTGTACACTTTCCTTTAACAAGCCCTTCAGTAGGCAACACATCTCTAAATTAAAAGATTATGGGTTTAAATTCCACTTTAGAGAGCATAAACGTCCAGACTAACATTGACGGAAGTATCATCATTTATTTGAAACACCAAACCATGAATGTATCTTCACGCAAGTGGACGTATAAATCCGAGGTACCATTTCATAAGTAGGACAGTTATGACTGGTGTTCTGGCCAATACTTGCTCTTCTGTCAACATCAGTAAAAGCAGATTACCTAGTCATTATTAGGTTGCTGTTTGTGAGATTTTTCCATGCATTCATTGTCTATCACATTTACCACTGTAAAGCAGGTAAGTAATTCATATGCTGTGAAACATTCCAGGATATGCTGAAATGGATATTAAAAACCATTACATAAACGCAAGTCACTCTGGTCTATTCTTTAAACTGAGATACTCATAAGATAACCCATGGTTGAACAGCTTGAGTTTTTCCATTTGTTTCTAAGAATGGGGCTAGGCTATTGAATTAGATTGTGTCTGATTTATATCACAATTCCTTTTATCTATTTCTGCATAGTATTCCTTGCCCAAAGTTAAGCAATGATTAACATTTTATGTATCCGCAATTTCTTATGAAGTCTCAGATTAACACTACCCTCTCCATGTAAAACAGTTTCCATTAAATAGCACAATTCCAAGTTAAGATTATGTTTTTTTAATGTTGAATTATTCCACCAGAATCAATAGCTTGTATCTAGCTTTCCTATCAAATGCCTCTAATCATTTTAAGTATCTCAGAATTCATGAGGCAAGGAATTCAATAATTATGCAAGCCCCAAGATGATTAATGGCTTGGAAAAGTGCTAAAGTATAAAACAGTCGACCCCGAATCATTTCTAATTTTGCACAAGGTGAGAAAAAACATTTGATGTAGATTGCATCAACACACAGCAGAGGGCGTAAGAGGAACACACAAGGTCTGAAGAGCCAAGAGTGTTTTTGTCATGTCACAGGGAGAACAATTAAATTCTTACTTGCTGCAGCACAACAGAATATGTAAACATAGTACATAAACGAGAGAGAAAAAAGTTCAGTGTGTGTGTGTGTGTATATATATATATAGATACACACAGCTTTTTGTGTCTACTTTCGGTTTAAACCAGCATCTTGCATAGTAAATATATAGTAAATATATGATTACAGATGGTTCTATATATTCACACATACTCGAAAAACAAACAATTATAGTGCAATAATAAGTCTGTTGTAGTTCAGAGCTTATTTATGGTCGTGTTTAATAGCCTGAAGGCAAGAAGCTGTTCCTGAACCTGAACGTTACAGTTTTCAGGCTCCTGTACCTTCTTCCTGATGGCAGTGGTGAAATGAGTGGTGAAATGAGTGTGTGGCCAGGATGGTGTGGGTCTCTGATGATGTTAGCTGCCTTTTTGAGGTAGCGACTCCGATAAATCACTTTGATGGTGGGGAGGTTAGAGCCGGTGATGGCCTGGGCAAAGATCACAACTTTTTGCAGTATTTTCCGCTCCTGGACGTTCAAGTTGCCGAACCAGGCCAACTCGAAACGTTACCCATTCCTTCTCTCCAGAGATGCTGCCTGTCCTGCTGACTTACTCCAGCTTTTTGTGTCTACTTTCGGTTTTTAACCAGCATCTTGCATAGTAAATATATAGTAAATATATGATTACAGATGGTTCTGTTTTAGAAGCAGATTGTAGAGCTGTATATCATGGAAAAATATTGCTACATATGTGAAACAAATAAAACATAGTTTAATTTAAGGTGTCATCAATTGTATTTTTGGAATGGCCATCCAAATCATGTGTCAGAGAGAAATGATTACCTCTACTCTGCAAAACTCTTACACATTTAAGATATGCTTGACTATCATATCTCGCAAGCACGGTACTACTTCAATCAGAAGGGTAAAAGTCTCAAAATGTTATTTTCAAAACTGAACTTTGTACATTTTCTGCAACTTTTCTTTTCCATATTTTATAATCTGACAAGATTAACCTTCCAGCAGGCACGCTACATGAGAAGTTTACTGCAGAGGCCATTCTTCAAATGTAACGGAGCAGGTAGGGTATTCAGTTTGTGCAACTGAACCTGGTCAGAGTGTAATCTAACATTAAAAAAAATATATATTTTGCGAGTTATGTCAAAGGTGTTTAATTGTCATATGTACGAACGATGGAACAATGAAATTCTTACTTGCAGCAGCTTAACAGTCACACAAACACAATACATACAGATAATATAATGTTTTAAAGTGAAATAACAGTAATACTCATGCAAAAAAACCCCAATGTCCTTAGTGCAACCAAAAGCATTATTGTCACATATAACAAGGTACAGTGAAAAGCTCTGTTTTGAATGATATCTAAACAGGTTAGATATACCATACATAGAAACAATCAAGTCAAACTCAAGTACAATAGATAGAGCGAAGGGGAAAATACTGAGTGCAGAATGTAGTTCTCAGCATTACAGCACATCAGTTCCACACACAAAGTCCAATGTCCACAATGGGGTGAATTGGAGTTCCCTAACTTAAGGAAGCACTGTTCAGAAGCCCGATAACAGTGTTGTGTAGTGTTCAACAGGCTGGTGGTTGTTAGAAAGAAACTATTCTTGCACCTGGTCGTCATATTTCAGACTTCTATACCTTCTTCCCGATGGTAGTAGCAAGCTGAGAGTTTGGCTAGGGTGATATGAGTCTTTGATGATATTTGCCGCTTTTTTGAGGCAGTGCCTCTTTAGGATGCTTTGATGGTGGGGATGTCAGTAGCTGTGATGGACTGGACAGTGTTTACTATTTGCTGTAATCTCCTTCATTCCTGTACGTCTGAGTTGTCTAAAAAGATCGTGATGCAACCAGTCAGTGCGCACTCTGAACCGTACACCTGATGAGGCTCGATGGAGTATTTGTCGACATACTGAATATCTTCAATCTTCTAAGGAAGTAGAGGCATTGATGAGCTTTCTTTGTGATCGCACGTGTCACACTCAGTAGTGTTTGCACATTTTTAGACAAAACACATCTGCAACTCATTCGGCTCATTGGGTTGATATTCCTTCCCTTGCGTGAGGGGTGTCCTCACTGGACTCTGTCCCGCAATGTCCAGCCGCAGCAGCACCCTAGACAGTGGTCCTCCCCCACAGAGCCTTGGCGTTGGCTGCACCAAGCTTCAGTGTGTCCCTCAGCACATACTCCTGCAGTCTGGAATGGGTGCATCGGCAGCATTCCCTGATGGACATCTCGCTGTGCTAGTACACCAACAAGTTTTGGGCAGGCAAAAGTACATCCTTCATTGAGTTGATGATCTTCCAGCAGTACTTGATGCCCATCTTCGAATATATCCCTTGGAACATCCGTAAATCATAGTCCACAGTTACACAGCTGCTCAGGAAAGAACCATAACAACAATCCTTGCATCACTCTTCAGATCCAATTTGCAAATCCCGGGTCTGCAAAGAGGCAAGCAACCATCTCCTCTGTAGTGGCTGTTCCAAAGGCAAATGCATCGGTAGTAAGATTCTGATGGTATAAGGATCTGAGTGGATCCCTCTCACCGCCAGCCTAAGGAGGAAGTCTTTGTGCTTGGTGGCGAGTTCCATTATATTTGATCCATTGCTGTTCTGCTGTTAGCAAAACATAGACGTGGCTCACCTCTCGCTCCTCAGACTTGGCCTTCCAGCTCATAGGTTTCTCCATTCATTACATGGACGGAAAGGAGGGATTAGAAGAGGCGGTAGCATCTGCCTCATGGTGCTCAGACGTAATGGTCCTGTGGCTCTGGACCAGTGATGCCAGTGGCTTGGGACCAGGTTCAGAGTCCACTATGGGCGGGCCGGCCCTACCGGGTGTCCTCCATCCTCAGCGGGATGCAGCGGGCAGGTATGCCACCGTCGATCAACAGCGGGCGGGTCCTCCGTCGTCGGTCCGCGGCTGTAGGTGCTCCGTCAGTTTTGCGGCGAGCGAATCCTTGGTCCGCGGTGAGCAGTTCCTCTGTCATCGGTCCGTTGCGAGCGCGTCCACTGTCTTCGGCGGGCGAGTCCTCGGCTCGCGACGGGCGGGTACTTCGTCGTCGTTCCGCGGCAAGCCAGGCCGGCTATTGCAGGTCTCCTTAGCCTGCAAGGTCACTGAAGGTGTTGCAGAGCTATGCATCTTTGACTGTCCCCATCGGGAGACTGGAGGTGCTGTCCAGCGTGCTGTAGGCACCGCGTAGATGATGTTTTTGAAGATACCAGGGAGAACGACAGGGCAGGATGTCACCAGCAGTGGTGGGATGGTCAACCGCTCGCTCCGCATGCCAGTGCCATTGTTCTCATCAGCCCTTTGTTTTTTTGTTGTCATTTTCTGTGGCTCTTCTCCCTTCAACATTATCTGTTAAACCTCTTTGTGTTCTTCCCTGACTCCCTCTTGAATCAACTTTCCCTTCTGGAGAGGACTCGAGGTGGCTGGGCTCTCTTTACTCCTGGTTTCGGTTTCTGCTTGGGTCTCGGTGGTGATGGGGGGCTGTCGACATTTCTGGGGCTTTTCAGTAGGGTTTGCCTGCTGTATTTAATTTCCAAAATAATTCTAGCGGCTCCGCTTGAACACTGGTGTTTGCATGTTTTCCTTGTGGCTACGTGAATTTCTTCCAGAAGCTCCGGTCTCCACCAATATTCTAAAGATGTGCAGATTGGTATCCGTAAATTATCTCTTAAATAAGAGCACAGGAGAATCAGTGGGGTATTAATGGAAAATTGAATTTACTAAAGAAAATATTAAAATGGCAATAAGTGGGGGAAATGGGATTGTCAAGGTTACTCTGGAAGCTGGCGCAGACTCAACCAGTCGAACAGATTCTTTTAATGTCAGAAAGAAATATGAAAAAGGCAAGTAGCTGTGACATTGCAATAAATCTGCAAACCTGGACTGATGATCCAGAAAGTAGATCAACTCCTACCTTGGGCTCAAATCTTTCCTCATACAAGAAACCAAACTTTTGGCATATAAAGTAATTAGGAAAGTAAAAGGAATGTTAGCCTTTACTGCATCAGGAAAAAAGAGAATTGCTGCAGCAGTATAGGACTTTGGCAAGACTGAACCTAGTGTCCTATAAGGTTTTGATCTCCCTTGGAGCCAGTGCAGAGAAGGATAGTGCAATAGATTGATCTGCACACTGAAAGATCGGCTTGAAGAAAAGATTGTGCCGAAGGGGGAATGAGCTCATTGAAACCTACAAGAGTCACAGGGAGGGAGGTGCGGGCTTGACAGGATAGACACAGAGAGATGGTTTCTTCCCATGGGATAGTCTAGAATGAAGGAATGTTTAGTATAAGGGATCATTCATTTGAACCAGTGGATGTGGTATATCTGGACTTCCAGAAGGCTTTCGACAAGGTCCCACATAAGAGATTAGTATACAAACTTAAAGCATACGGTATTAGGGGTTCAGTATTGATGTGGATAGAGAACTGGCTGGCAAACAGGAAGCAAAGAGTAGGAGTAAACGGGTCCTTTTCACAATGGCAGGCAGTGACTAGTGGGGTACCGCAGGGCTCAGTGCTGGGACCCCAGCTATTTACAATATATATTAATGATCTGGATGAGGGAATTGAAGGCAATATCTCCAAGTTTGCGGATGACACTAAGCTGGGGGCAGTGTTCGCTGTGAGGAGGATGCTAGGAGACTGCAAGGTGACTTGGATAGGCTGGTGAGTGGGCAAATGTTTGGCAGATACAGTATAATGTGGATAAATGTGAGGTTATCCACTTTGGTGGCAAAAACAGGAAAGCAGACTATTATTTAAATGGTGGCCGATTAGGAAAAGGGGAGATGCAGCGAGACCTGGGTGTCATGGTACACCCAGTCATTGAAAGTAGGCATGCAGGTGCAGCAGGCAGTGAAAAAAGCGAATGGTATGTTAGCTTTCATAGCAAAAGGATTTGAGTACAGGAGCAGGGAGGTTCTACTTCAGTTGTACAGGGTCTTGGTGAGACCACACCTGGAGTATTGCGTACAGTTTTGGTCTCCAAATCTGAGGAAGGACATTATTGCCATAGAGGGAGTGCAGAGGAGGTTCACCAGACTGATTCCTGGGATGTCAGGACTGTCTTATGAAGAAAGACTGGATAGACTCGGTTTATACTCTCTGGAATTTAGGAGATTGAGAGGGGATCTTATAGAAACTTACAAAATTCTTAAGGGGTTGGACAGGCTAGATGCAGGAAGATTGTTCCCGATGTTGGGGAAGTCCAGGACAAGGGGTCACAGCTTAAGGATAAGGGGGAAATCCTTTAAGACCGAGATGAGAAAGACTTTTTTCACAGAGAGTGGTGAGTCTCTGGAACTCTCTGCCACAGAGGGTAGTTGAGGCCAGTTCATTGGCTATATTTAAGAGTGAGTTGGATGTGGCCCTTGTGGCTAAGGGGATCAGAGGGTATGGAGAGAAGGCAGGTACGGGATACTGAGTTGGATGATCAGCCATGATCATATTGAATGGCGGTGCAGGCTCGAAGGGCTGAATGGCCTACTCCTGCACCTAATTTCTATGTTTCTATGTGGGGAAATTCTTCTCTTTGAGAATTGTGAATCTGAGCAATTTTGTACCATAAACAACAGTGAGTGCAGTCATTCAGGATTTTCAAGGCTGAAATCCTGTGACTATTGAATGATCAGGGCAATTGGGTTATGGAGGTTAGGTCATTGATTAAATTACCCATCATTTATTGAATTACGGAAAAGGTTTGAAGGGCCATATTTTCTGGCACCTTTTTTTGAAGATATACTAAATCAATCATCTCAGAATCCAACAGCAGGCATGTCTGATTTCTTTGATATGCTGCTTGCTGACCCACTTAATCTGGCAGGTAACTCAAGGCTCATTTGCTGCACCTATCTTTGTAATTTTGCTCAATTTTTAATTCCTTCGCATTTGGAGGACAAGCCAGTGGACCTGATGGAAGTGAACTCATCAAGTTGTCACTTAAAGATCATATCTTTCAATAAACGGAGCCTCCAATTTAAACACTCAGGCAAGAATGCTTTTACATAAGCTCTTAATGATTCAGTATTAATAGCTATGCAAATGCTATATCAACTAACTTTAATATGCAACCCTGTTCCTGGCCCCATGCCCATCCTTATCTAAAATCAATGCTGGTAGCGCACTTAAGATTCCAGCCTTAAGTTCTGGTATTCTCTCCCTAAACCCAAATGTTATCTCAATTAAGTTGCTCTTTAAGATTCTTAATTCTTCTTCATGCTTGCTATTTTATTTGCATTCAATTACACTGTGTGATGTGCCTTGACATATTTTACTTAAAAGAAGCTAGATGTCACTAATAGTCCTTATTTTCCTTGTTGCGCTCTCGGAATTTTTGAACACTTGACAAGTATCTTATGTTAAGACTACCTGTTCTGGATTTAAAATAATAGCTATCATCATCAGAGCAGCAAAATCTTTTTCAATAATCAATAGTGTCGGATTAAGACATTTGAAAGACTAAATGTAGATATATCAGCCAACATAGCGACTATATTTTGCCACATACTGATTTTTCCTTTCTAGCAGTGCACCAATGCTTTCTGTTTCTCTCTCTCTCTCTCTCGTTAAATCAAGCTGCTGATGTACATTTGACTTTGTGCTTATCATGTCTCCTTATCTGCTTGTGAGCTCCGTTATAAAATGTGCTAGCCAAGTGCTAATGCTTCTGAGTCGGCAAGGCCAGTTGTTTAAGCCGTGCTCGAAAGACTGAGTCACAACCTGTCACTAGAACTTTAGTGCAGTTCTAACATGGTGCTGTAGAACTGGAGGTGTTGCATTTCTAAAGAAATGTTAATCCAAGACCTTTATCTGGCCTCTCACAAGGAACCATTCAAGAAGAGCAGCTGTTCTTTCCAGACCAACATCTCAACTAGGATAGACACAAAAAGCTGGAGTGACTCAGCGTGATAGGCAGCATCTCTGGAGAGAAGGAATGGGTGACGTTTCGGGTTGAGACCTTTCTTCAGGACTTCTTCTTTCATATGGCGAGCACAGCCTGAAGTTTTAAGACAACTTGTTATGTTTCATATTGTTTGTGCACGCCAGGTTGATTACATTCATCGACACAGGGTGGACCATGTGAAGGTTACAATCTCCCACCCCTCTTCAGGACCATTGAGACAATCTGCTCATTACCCATTGTCATATACAGTAACTTTGCTGTCATGTATGCAGCATTTGAGTACACTTGATGAAAACTCAAGTGGCTTTTTAACTAAACGATGAATGTAAATTCCTTCAAAATTACTTGCTTAACATACATCAGTGTAGTACTGACATTGTTGCTCACGAAGATAACATATTGGCTTTACCTACACAGTATGGAGTTTAAAAGAACCATGTACATTCACAAAGTAATTATGAACACCAGTCTTGGCTTAAATAAAATCATCAATAAGGATAAAAAGGCTTGTTGATTTTCTTCAACAGTATCGGAATGCCAAAGACAAAGGTTCCCCTCCTACCACCCAAACTGTTACCTGCCTGCTCCCTTAGCAAAAGAACAGATGAATGATAATTTATTATCATGTGACATGTCAGTGAAATTCTTTGCCTGGCATGCCGTAGACAATGTACGCAAAAAGTTGCCACATATATGGCACCGACAGAGTTACAAGAGTTCAATGTAGTCCCCAATGGCCCCGCTTCGATCTCAGCGGTTCCCCCAGGCCGAGTCCCTCTTTGTTCCGGGCCGCTCCCCCATGCCTAGTCCCTCTTTGTTCTATCGGTGGCGCATCCTCGATCGACTTTGGGCACCCACCACAGGCCCGTCCGACCTCTGGCAACCACTGCTTGTCCATCGACTTCTGGCACCCACCGGGGGCTCGTCTGACGTCCAACCCTCAACGTGGGCCTGTACTGGCCACCCAACGGGAACTTCCAACATCCCACCTCGTCTCTGATGGCCCATCTTGCTCTTACATAGAAAATAGGTGCGGGAGGAGGCCATTCGGCTCTTCGAGCCAGCACCGCCATTCATTGTGATCATGGCTGATCGTTCCCAATGAATAACCCGTGCCTGTCTTCTCTTGGTGCTATCCAGCGAGTCCCTCCTCGCTCTCGCAGCGCGGGTCCCATCAAGGTCCACGGTAAGTAAGCCGGGCCTACCACTGGGTCCGACGACTCCAGCGGGCAAGCCGGGGCTGCTGGACGGTTTGGCATCCACTCATCGGAGCTACTGGACGGCTTGGCCCAGTTTGCCAGGAACACTCCCGGCCGAGTTGCTTCTGGGCAACCGAAATGTTGGTCATCTTTCAAATTCAGATATCCAATTTTTTTTAAAGAAGTAACTGCAGATGCTGGAGAATCGAGGGTACACAAAAAGCTGGAGAAACTCAGCGGGTGTAGCAGCATATAAGGAGCGAAGGAGATAGGCGATGTTTCGGGTCGAGACCCTTCTTCAGACTATTTTTTTTGTTTTGGGCAATAGCTTTGTTCTGCTATTCTAAAGCATGGTACATTTTCTGCACCAACCCATGGCTGCATTAAAACTTACTTTGCTTGTCGTCGAGTGATGCATAACACATCAGGCTTGGCTTCTTTCACTTTCAAGATACCAAATAATGCAATTTAAGTAACGGACTTTGTATTGTCCTCATAAATTGTCAACAATCTGGAACGGGAAAGTCAACTGTTTCTCCACCACGTTACCCCTTCCCCTACCTCATGGAAGCATGAGAAACTCACAATGAAATTCATTCTCTGAATGCATGAATTATGGAGAATTTGCATTTAATTAAAACAAATGGAAGTTCTGGAACTATTACTAAATGAAATTGCCAAACTATAT
Source organism: Okamejei kenojei (assembly GCA_035221665.1). Taxonomy (NCBI): domain Eukaryota; kingdom Metazoa; phylum Chordata; class Chondrichthyes; order Rajiformes; family Rajidae; genus Okamejei; species Okamejei kenojei. Next base: position 16,103,710 of record CM069169.1, on the reverse strand, counting down.
TTACATATTCATAAATGTAGAGGAAATAAACTAAAAGGGCATAATAAGCAGAATCAAATTATAAAGCTGCCATGTAGCCACATTCAGTTCATCAGCAGGGCAAAATGCGAGTGCTTTATGACTTTCAGCTGAACTTGAACTGAGAGGATACAGTTGTTAAGATTCATATGGAAACCAATAATATATTAGACAAAGTGAGAGCTTCTGCTTAAAGAATATAAACAGATGGGTTCACTTGAATACTACCTGAACCATATGCAAATTGATACAGGATTGAATGGACGGCTTAATGACTGTTGGGAGAAACTCGTTTCAATTCATGGGGCACCAACACAAGAGAAAGAGGAAGGTCTTCCACTGAGACTACCTTCACTAAAATCATTCTGGGGTATCAGTGAACCCCAAAATCCTATAAATAGGATATTAGATATTTTGTTTTTATTTGACAAAACGTAGAAAGTTAAATAATGCAGGGCTGCAAGAATAGTAATGATAGCCCGAGTCTATCATAAAAGTGTAAAAAGTTGGAGTCAGAGCATGAAAAAATGGTCAAAATAAAAAATCAAAGCTCTTTATCTGAATGCATGCAGCAATTACAAGATGGATGAAATAATAGTGGTACTGAGTAGCCAAAACAAAAATGTCCAAGGTCAGGTTTGAACATTCCAGGCAGCTCATCTAAAAGCAGAGACAGTCAAAATGGAAAGGAAGGTTGGGTTGCATTGACATTCTTCTTCTTCTTAGGCCCCCTTCGCTCATAGCTGACCATGGGTGTCTCCAGGATTGGAGGATGCTAGTGCGTGACTTTGTCTAACGTGGGGAGACTGGTGCAGACAGCCACCGCAGTCCTTGACAGATCTAGGTCAGGATCCAGTGGCAAGGAGTCCAGACAACCCGAGACCCTTTCCTGCTGCAGCCTTCACCCGCCTTCCCAGCCGTTGTGACGCTCCACTAAGGTCAGTCATCATCCTCCGCCTGTTCCACCGTTGAGGTAAGAGTCCTCCTCCTCAACCTTACAGCCATGGGTGGCCCTACCAGGAGCATAGCTCCAGACACCATCGCTCTCAAGTTCTCAGGACCACACAAGCTTCTCCACCGCAACAAGGTGACAATCCACAGAGAAGACATTAACGAATGAGATAAGGGTAGTCAAGAGAAAAGATCATAGCTCAGAAAAGCGTTAGATGCAGTTTACAAAGCTAAAAAAACTTTGATGGAAGTTGTATATAGGTCACAAGCAGTCCTAGCAATGCAGGGCATAGTATAAATCAGCAAATTCTAGGCTCATGTAATATAGGTAATACAAAAACCATCTTGGGCTTTGATATACATACTGACTGGTCAAACCAAATGATCAGTAATAGTGATGAAGACAAACTAATTATGTACATAAGAGATGGTCATCTAGATCAGTACATGAAGGATCCAACAGGAAAGTCTGTATAAAATGTATTATTATGGTGCGTGTAAGAGTTAACTGATGATCTGGTAGTTAAGTGACCTTAAAGGAACACTGATCATTACATGACCTAATTATACTTGTAATTTTGGTTCAGTTAGAAACTCAGGACTCAGAATTTAATAAATAAAGAAATGGAAGCATGAGACATATGTTTTGGAAAATACTTTAAAAGATATGTCAGTAAACATGCAATGAATAACATTTTAAAAATAGTTTACAAGCAATAGATATTTATTTACATTAACACAAAAAAAATCAACATTAAAAATAATTCTGCAAGTGAAAGTAAAGAATCAACTGCAATATTACATGCAGAGCGTTCTTTCGCAAAATTATGTGGCTGAATTGGATTGTTTTTGTGACAGTAAAAATCCAATTGTACCTGTAATGTGAAAAGCAGTCTCGTTCATTCAATTAGTAGGACTTTCCTCATATTCAAAAGTGAAAGCACCCAACAATCAAACATTTCTCATTTAATTGGTTGTACAAATTATCCATTTCAAAATGAGCTGTCTTGTATATTTTTCCAAATTACAGCAACCATGATGCCTATAGGAAAAACGCTGTTCCAGAACCTGGACGTTACAGTTTACAGGCTCCTACATCTTCTTCCCGATGGCAGGAGTGAAATGAGTTTGGTGATGATGCTAACTGCCTTTTTGAGGCAGTGGCTCCTGTAAATCCCTTTCGATGGTGGGGAGAAACATAGAAAATAGGTGCAGGAGTAGGCCATTCGGCCCTTCGAGCCTGCACCGCCATTTAATATGATCATGGCTGATCATCCAACTCAGTATCCTGTACCTGCCTTCTCTCCATACCCCCGATCCATTTAGCCACAAGGGCCACATCTAACTCCCTCTTAAATATAGCCAATGAACTGACCTCAACTACCTTCTGTGGCAGAGAATTCCACAGATTCATCACTCTCTGTGTGAAAAATGATTTTCTCATCTCGGTCCTAAAAGACTTCCCCTTTATCCTTAAACTGTGACCCCTTGTTCTGGAGTTCCCCAACATCAGGAACAATCTTCCTGCATCTAGCCTGTCCAACCCCTTAAGAATTTTGTAAGTCTTTATAAGATCCCCCCTCAATCTTCTAAATTCCAGCTAGTACAGAGTCTATCCAGTCTTCTTCATATGGAAGTCCTGCCATCCCAGGAATCAGTTTGGTGAACCATCTCTGTACTCCCCCTATGGCAAGAATGTCTTTCCTCAGATTAGGGAGGACAGAACCGGCAATGGACTGGGCTGTGTTCATCAGTATTTGCAGTCTTCTTCACTCCTGAGCATTTAAGTCGCTGAACTAGGCTGTGATGCAGCCAGTCAATGTGCCCTCTACTGTACACCTGCAGAAGTTCTAGAATGTCCTCCCTGACATAACAAATCTCTGCAATCTTCTCAGAAAATAGAAGCGTCGATGGGCTTTCTTTATAATTGCATCAGTGCACTTGAAGATGAAGTTCACAGTCGTGAGTAGAGTGAGAACAGGGGGCTGAGCACGCAGCTTTGAGGTGCTCCCATACTGATGGTTATCGGTGAAGTGTTGTTACATATTTGTACGCTGATGAGGATGTTGAGGATCCAGTTGCAGAGGGATGCTCAGAGACCCTGTTCAGTAAGGTTGGTAACTAGCTTTTTAAAAATAATTTAAAATATTTATTCAAATATTAAAATAATATATACACTACAGCATAAAACAAAACAGACCCCACCACAATACATGACTAACGATAAACTATTATACAACTATCTTACACTCCTTGTCAAGGATGCATTCAACCCCCCGCGGTGCCCAGCGGTCTCAGGAAATCCCCCAGGGTGCCCGTAGTCCCTCTCTAACATCACCCGGGCACGGACGTAACCTCGGAAAAGGGGCAGGCACCCGGCTTGGGCAAAGCCCTCTTCCGCCTGGCGCCGTGACTCGAGGATGGCCAGCTTGGCCAGACCCAGGAGCAACCCAACCAGGACATCCTCGGCCCTCCCATCTCCCCTGCGCACAGGGTGTCCAAAGATGAGGATGGTGGGTTGGTAACCAGCTTGGAGGGGATGATTGTACTGAACAGCACTTAATCACCATGGATGTTAATGCCACTGGTCGATAGTCGTTGAGGCTTGTCACCTTACTCTCTTTGGGCTATTTTTGGTGCCCTCTTAAAACAGGTGGGAACCTCAGACCTCAGTGAGAGGTAGATGATGTCCACAAAAAAAACCTAGCCAGTTGATCTGCATGGGTTTTAAGAACAAGACCAGGGATACCATCAGGTCCAGACATTTTCCGAGAGTTCACTCCCCTGAAGGACCTTCTGACGTCAGTCTCTGTGACTGTGGTTGTAATACCCTTAGGGGCTACAATTATCAGAATTCTATCGAAACGTATGTAGAACACATTGAGCTCAGCTGGGACTGATGCTACGCTGTTGCTTGAGCTGTCCCCTGATTTTGCCGTGTAGGAAGTGATTTCAGTACAAGTGTTTGGAAAGCTTTCTCTAATATTTTTCCTGGTGAGACAACATGTGGAATGTTGAATATAGGTCTGATCTTCCAACATAATGAATGGTACACATGATCAACAGTGCAGCAGAAATTCAGTAGATTAATTCCTAGGATGGAGGGTTTATCATATGAAAAGGATTAATCAACCTATACTCAGTTTAGAAAATGAGAAGCAATCTCATCGAAATATTTTTATAGGATTGGCAACATAGATATGGAATTAATGTTTCTCCTGACTGGACAACTGCAATCAAGATTCAGTAAATGGGTTGGCCATTCAGAACAAGGATAAGAACGTTTCCACTTAGGGAGTAATGAATTTTTGGAATTATTTTATTCATGTGGCTCAGTTGATGCGTAATTTCAAGAAAGTTCTCTTTTGATTATGGGAATAATCAGGAAAATGTGCAGAGCTTAGATATACATTTTCTCACACAGATGGCCATTTGACTCCACCAGTCTATGCTGGAGATAAGAACAATGTCATCTGCCCCATTCACAGGCAACAGGCTCACAAATAGAACCAGATGTCATGTTCAACCCTGTGATTGTTGACTGAGGCAGCTATGATCAGCCATGGTCATATTGTATGGCAGAGCAGGCACTAATAGCTGAATGGCCTCTTCCTTCTAATTATGTTTTCTGGATTGATGTACAGAAGGAATAATGTGGAGTACGTACAGAATGTTATTGAAGAACATTAATTTCACAATTGTAAGACAAGTAGATTGTTAAATGTTAAATTGTCCAAAATTCTATACCCATTCCTTTATAAACACCGATTGCAAAATATAAAAAAATATTACTTATCCCAAATAACAAATACAATGGAAATAGGGATCCAATATCCCTCCTCTTCCTCTCCAAAATTACTATGCTATCATCGTTTTGAAGATGAAGCTCTACAACAATATTGGAAGCAAACTTCATGAAGTGACATAAAGTTAATTCACCGTAAATCGATCTATCAATCATAGAGTTTTATTGGAGTTTTTTTCATGGCATAATATCAGTTCCTATTGGCTGCTCCAAATAAAATTGAATGGTCAAGAATCAAGAGCTTATTTGTCACAAGTCCCGACAATGGAACAATTGCTCATGATGCAGAGATAATAGCCACTATTTTGATGAAAATGTGGACTGAATCTCATGTACATGATGGCTCAAGGCTAATGCTGCATTATCAACTGCAGTTTGTCTTAACATTATAACACAGGTTTTCATTTTTTTTTAAATTAATTTATTTTTGGGGTCAGGGCATCATTAGCAAGAACCGCATTTGTTATGCCTCCACACCATCCCCAGTTCCCAGCAGTCCTTTCATTGAATATATATGCAGAGCAATTTTGGGTTGGGAGTTACAGAATTCAGGTGCAGCAATAATGAATGAACGGCAATATATATCCAAGTCAGGATGATCTGTGATCTATAGTGATCATATGGATGGTGATGTTTCCAAATTCCTGCTGTTCAAACTCTTCAGTGAATGGTTCTTAGTTGACATACGGTCAGAGCAGCCTAGGTGAGTGACTGCAACACATTGTGTAGAAGGCGCATACTGTAGTCATTGTGGAATGGCAGAATTGAATGTTTGGGGTGATTGATAGATTACTTCATCCTGCATGGTGTGAAACTTCTTGAGAATTCTTGGTGCTGCAATTCTCCAGGCAGTTGGAGGACATTCCAACACATTCCTGTCGTGCCTGTAGATGGTGGAAAGGCAGAGTCCCAGGACGCAAGTCACATACCCAACACCATAATATTAATGACAAAACCTCAGCGATGGTAATACCATTGAATGTCAAGGGGAGGGTACCAGACCTTTTGTTTGAAATAATCATTTTATGCCACGAAAGTGCCAGGTATGTTATTTGTCACTTATCAGTCTATGCCTACATTTTGTCCCAATATGATGAAAGTAAGGTCTTTGTTGAAGGTGGTCAACTGAAGATGGTCAGACATCAGATGCTGCCCTGAGGAACACGTGTGATATCCTAGGGATGGGATGATTCTGCTACAGCTATCTTCCTTTGTGCTAAGTTTGAACTTCCTGAGTGCATTTTTTTACTTCAGTTCAGTTCAGTTTTACCAATGCAACCTGATGCATCCATCAATTAAGGATAGTCACTCTTACCTCACCTCTAGAAATCAGCATATTGGTCTGTTGGGATCAAAACTCGGTCCTTGTGTACGCAAAACTGGGAATGGACAAATAGGTTATTTTATGATTGCGAAAATTACTTAAGGTGCATTGGAGAAAGTGCAGTATAAAAAGAAATGAATCCATGGAATAGGGATGTAGACAACATTAAAAAATTCTGTAACTCAACTGTGCACTTTATACAATTTGACATTGTAGAAGATAGCCTGTGCACTCAATGTGCTCAACATCCAGATGAGCTCAGCAACCGTCTGCAGCTACTACAAACCTTTTTATCGTGATTTTTGCATGCACTGACAGTAACCTGGCAATACAAATCAAAATTCAGACTTCTGAAGTACTCTGACTGCCTGAAGTGCCATCGAGTGAAGGACTTGACAAATCTTGTTCAGGTGATTTTTGAATCTGACATATCTATTCGTATTTTAAGTGCTTAAAACATATTGTTGATTCTCCCTGCCTCTTCTCTGCATGCAGGCTGGATTTTTACAAGTATGGATAGAAGATCTCGGAGTTCTCTCCTAAACAGGTTGGCAATAGCTCCAACCAGACAGCAGGAATCCAAACTGCAACCAGCAGTCTAGTGTTATAAATGTGGTTATATATTTGAGATTAATCAAGACTGCTCTGAATGGCAGCAGCAACCTCTTAGGAGCTGCATTGCTGCCCCACCAGTTGCACGTAAGAATATTCTGTATCCCTGGTGAATTGCCATTTCTAATATCTGTAACATACAACAGTTATATCAGAGCAAAATCCTTGCAATACCATCCACTTGTTGTTTATGTTAAAAAAAAATCAGTTATACTATTTTGCTTTGAAAGTATAATGATTTAATGCTTTAATGTTTTCCATCATGATACTGTACACAATTGTTTTACATTGGATGAGCTATGCATATTGTTTGCTGAACAGTCATAATTATCTCAAAGACAGGTGGGAGTCTTGATCAAGATATTACTAACAGCTGAACCTGGGATAAAGCTGACATTTGCTTAGTCAAACTTACCAATAAGGTTGTTCCACCTTGAGAGATTAGGAAATGCCCTGACTCCACAATCATTAAGGAGAGAAAACCCTTTTCCAGACTAGATTCAAAAACCTGAAAGCAAACTAGAACATGGTTAGTACAAATATATAAAAAAACATTCACTACATTTAAAGATTTATCCCTTTAACATTTCAGTAGCTTCGTAAATGTTGTCAAACCACCTCCATTGCTCACTCCAACAAACTGACAAAGATTGGAAAATGTCCACAGTGTTACATAGCATATCTACGCACACCTGTTTTCTGCTACACTGTACCCCTTGAAAATCCACCATTCACTCCAAAGAACACCAACTCATATCACATTGATTGGCCAGCAGGATCTGACAAACACTTCATGTAATTTCTCCATAGCTCTCATACCAGTCAGAATCATACACGCCATCTGTCCTCTTTACAGTACATTGAAATTCTTATAATATTAATGACTTGGGCATTCTAGAGTAGTTACTGCACATTACAGGTTGAGGCAAATTGAATATAATTTATGGACGGACAAAGAATCCAAAATCTGCGCAAACAAGATTTTGGAATGCTGGCAGTGCCATTTTTTAAATCTTACTTAAAATAAAATTGGAAGATGACAGCTTAGAGATGTGTGAATGGAAATTATCAGAGCCCAGAACCGCCTGTAACCGCAATACACTCACTCTCTCTCAATCCCATCCCAATTTGCAAATTGAACAGCACAATCAAGGATGTCATTCCCTGGCCACTCCCTCTTCTCCCATCAGGTAAGAGGTACAGAAGTGTGGAAATGCACACCTCAAGGTTTAGGGACAGTTTCTTCCCAGGTGGACACAAGATGCTGGGGTAACTCAGCGGGCCAGGCAGAATCTCTGGAGAGAATGAATCGCTCCAGAGATGCTACCTGACCCGCTCAGTTACTCCAGCATTTTGTGTCTACCTTCGATTTAAATCAGCAGCTGCAGTTCTTTCCTACAGTTTCTTCCCAGCTGTTATCAGGCAACTGAATCATCCTACCACAACTAGAGAGCAGTTCTGAACTATCTACCTCTTTGGTGACCCTCAGAGTATTCTTGATCAGACTTTATTGGCTTCCCCTCCCACCTTCTCCCTCATCCCCCTCTCCAACCCATCCTTCATCTCCCTCTTCTGCCTTCCCCGTCTCTCCATCTCCTCCCTCTTCCTCCCCCTCCTTTCTCATCTCTCCTCCATCCCTCTCTCCTCCCTCATTCCTCCCCTGTCCCTCATCCCTCTATCCCCACCCTCATCCCCCTCTCTCATCCCCCTCGCCCTAATGCCATTCCCCCATCCCTCACTCCTCTCCATCGCCCCCCCAACCCCTCCCTCATCCTCTCACCCCCTTCTCCCTCATCCTCTCTCTCTCTCCTTTCCCCCTCCATCACCTTCTCCCCATCCCTCACTCCCCAACCCTCCCTCACTCCCATCCCTCACTCCCCAACCCTCCCTCCCCATCCCTCCCTCACTCACTCCCATCCCTCACTCCCCAACCCTCCCTCCCCATCCCTCCCTCACTCCCATCCCTCACTCCCATCCCTCACTCCCCAACCCTCCCTCACTCCCCAACCCTCCCTCACTCCCCAACCCTCACTCCCCAACCCTCACTCCCCATCATCCCTCCCTCCCTCCCCAACCCAACCCTCCCTCCTCATTCCTCACTCCCCATCCCTCCCCCTCACTCACTCCCATCCGTCACTCCCCACACCCCTCTCCCACCCATTCCTCTCACCTCCCAGGAGCTGGGTGCTCCACCCGACGCCGTGAACCGGGCGTATCGCTTCAGGGCCCACTGTGAGGTGGACAGCGGTTCTGCCGCGGTGCCGGTGCCGGTGCCGGCGTGTCCGGCCGCCGCCGCCATCGCCCTCTCTCCCTCTCTCCCTCCCTCTCGGCCCCGCGCGCGGAGGCGGGAAACCGCCGCACTGGCGGACGAAAACCAGGCGACCAATCAGCGCCGCAGAAAAACCCACCAATCAAATGCGGCGACCAATCAGCGGACGAGGGCCTGGGGTGAACCGACCAATCAACTGCGGCCTCGGCCGGGGACCAATCAGGACGACGCGCTGGCACTCTGCAGGTGGAGGTGGGCAAGACAGTGGTGAGGGAAGCCTCTTCCTATCCAGTCCGCATCACAAGACTAGACATTGTTCAGCCAGAGCTCAACATACTTCTCTGCATCTGCGTGCAATGGTGTCTGGGGCTTCTTGTGCTTTCACCTTAAACCTATGTCCTCTGGTTCTTGATTCTGTGCATTTACCCTCTCCATTCCCCTTATACACCATAAGATTATCCCTCATTCTCCTGCACTCTAATGGCCCTGTCCCACTGTACTAGTTAATTCAAGAGCTCTCCCGATTAAAACAAAATCAAACTCGTGGTAAGCACTGAGAATGAACGTAGCGGGTACGTCGAAGCTCGGGGACGTCTCTTAGTGGCTCGCAACCCTAACGGCTGGTACTCCCCTATGGGCCGCCCAGTAAGGGGCTGTGGGCTGGCAGCGCCCACACACGGGGCCGGGTGAGGTGGGACCGCGGCTCTGGGCAACGTCAGCTGCAGCAAAGTTCGGGACGGTCAGCTCCCTCTGCCCACCCAGAGTTATTGACCGCTCTGCACCGACACCCCGACCTCTTCCTCCCCGACCCCCGACTCCCCCCACCCCTGGCCACGGGGATAGCAGGGTTACCAAGTGTCCCGGATTCGCCGTATTTCGTCCCGGCGAAATAAACTAATTACGGTGTTCCGGCAGCCAAACATGTCGTTACGGAGAAGGGCGGGAACGAAAAATAATCAAAACAATAAACGGGAAGGGCGGGGGCGGGGGCGGGAGCGGGAACGAGCGGCGGTTGGACACGTGCAGCGGGAAGGGCGGGAACGAGCGGCGGTTGGACACGTGCAGCGGGAAGGGCGGGAACGAGCGGCGGTTGGACACGTGCAGCGGGAAGGGCGGGAACGAGCGGCGGTTGGACACGTGCAGCGGGAAGGGCGGGAACGAGCGGCGGTTGGACACGTGCAGCGGGAAGGGCGGGAACGAGCGGCGGTTGGACACGTGCAGCGGGAAGGGCGGGGAACGAGCGGCGGTTGGACACGTGCAGCGGGAAGGGCGGGAACGAGCGGCGGTTGGACACGTGCAGCGGGAAGGGCGGGAACGGGAACGAGCGGCGGTTGGACACGTGCAACCTGGGAACTCACCTGGGAAGATGGAGCTCCACGTTGTAGCAGGCAGGCAGCGACGGGGCAGGGCACCAGTCTCCTCCCTCGGTCCCAGCCCCACCGCGGAAAGGCGTCAGGGAGATCACAGGCAAAGATCGCTGTAGGATCTTTGATCATAGCCACCGGCGAAGGAGGGAGGGAGGAGGGAGGGAGGAGGGAGGGAGAGGGACTTCATCGTTGTCCAGGTCGGGCGAACACCAGCGCACCTTTGACACACTTTCCTCGGGAGGGGAAAGAGCCAGCGAGAATGAACGCAGCGATGCAGGACGTTCACTTTCTCAAGTCCGCCTTGCCGTCGGACGCCCCGGTCTCCACCCTGGCCGTCCCGTCCGACCGACAGCTGGACCAGCGCAGCGAGCACCGGCAGGGCAGCCAGCAGAAGAGCATGAGGGTCCAGGAGCAGGTCCTCACCATGTTAAAGAGCAGCAGCAGGGCCAGCGCCTCGTCCTACGGCAGCTCCCTTCATGAAGGTAAGTGGAGCCCAGCTCGGCACCTCCTTCAAACCACTCCAAGAGTCAACAATGTTTTACCTTTGGGGGTACACAAAAGGCTTGGAGAAACTCAGCGGGTGCAGCAGCATCGAAGAAGCCAAGGAGATAGGCGGCGTTTCGTGTCGAGACCCTTCTTCAGACATTTACACAACGCTTTACCTTTGTCACGTACCTTTTAGGGGGGAGATGAGGAGGAATTTATTTAGTCCGAGGGCGGTGAATCTGGGGGAAACCATTACTACAGAAGGCTGCGGAGGCCAAGTCAATGGGTATTTTTAAGGTGGAGAGTGACAGATTCTTGCTTGGATGTCAACGGTTATGAGAAGGCAGGAGAATGGGGTCCAGAGGGAAAGATAGATCAGCTACTATTGAATGACGGAATAGACTTGATGGGCTGAATGGCCTCACTGCTCCTATATCTTATGAACTTATGTGTCCTGAAAGGGAACAATGAAACTTACTTGCAGCAGTGCAACATATGTAAGCACAGTACTCTGTAAAACACATTCTAAGCAACAAATCATTCATTGTATACACCTATGTACATAGTGTGTGCAGGAAGGAATTGCAGATGCTGGTTTACACTGAAGATAGACACAAAATGCCGGAGTAACTCAGTGGGGCAGGCAGCATCTTGGAGAAAATGAATAGGTGATGCTTTGGGTCGAGACCCCTTTTCAGACTAGAGTCAGGTGAGAAGGAAACTGAAAGTATGAAAAGTATTGTTAGCTGTGCCTGAAGGCTAAAGCATTCAAGACTCATCAAAATATATATGTACATCTTTTAAGTGATACTGTGTATACTAAAGGATGTTTATGTGTGTTTAATGAGTTTGTATATAGTACTAGTTGAAAAAAGGAAGGTTGGATTCAACGCGCGTTGCAGATTTTGGGTCGTTGCCATGCTTATTTCTGGTGCCGCAACATGTTACTGAGAGAAATGCATTTACCCCCATTTGTTACTGACAAATGGGTTGAATGTTACTGTGAACTAAATTTAGGGTTGGCATCTCTGCACGGGTGCTGTCTGTACGGACTTTGTATGTTCTCCCCGTGACCGCATGGGTTTTCTCAGGTGCTCCAGTTTCCTCCCACACTCCAAAGACATAGAGGTTTGTAGGTTAATTGGCTTCGGTAAAAAACTCTAAATTGTCGCAAGTGTGTAGGATGGTGCTTGTGTACGGGGTGATCGCTGGCCCGCACAGTTTCATTGGGCCGAAGGGCCTGCTTTCACGCTATATTTCTAAAGACCAAAGCCACTGATCACAGAATATCCCCAAAGACCACAGCCACTGTTATCAATGATGTAGCAGCCAAGTTGGGTTTCGTGCACCCCTATAAACAGCAATGAATCAAGGTACACAAAATGCTGGAGAAACTCAGCGGGTGCAGCAGCATCTATGGAGCGAAGGAGATAGGCGACGTTTCGGGCCGAAACCCTTCTTCTTATGAATCAAGGTAGATCTTGGACAGGGAACTTGCGGGTTTTGTGGGAATATTACGTAACTTAACTTTCTATCAAATTCATGGATATGTTGTTTTTTTTTCATTTTAATTATATATTTGTAATTTGCTAGTTTTAACTGTAGGGTGTCCTTGAGTGTTCTGAAAAGCGCCCATAAATAAAATGAATTATTATTATTATTATTATTATTATTAGCTGTTAGAAGATAATATAGAAAACGCAAGTTCATCCACTTGAAGACATATACTTTTCAAAATGGTGATGGGTTGCGAAACTTTAATGTACAAAGAATAACGCCCTTGTACACAAGTCACTGAAAACATAACAAGCAATGGATCATGCAATGTGAAGGGGCAAATGTTACATTGGCTTTCATCACAATAATGGCAATGACAAGTACGATAAGTATGGCAACTTCAGGAAGCAGGTGGAGTCAGGGTACCCGGGCACATCTAATCACGGGATGAGGTTTTAAGTGTTAACTTTTCTCCACTCTAAGATGGCATCACATGGGCCTGCTCCTGTACTGTGTTGAGTACTCTGGGATGCAGACCATCAGGTCCTGGGGATTTATCTGCCTTCAGTCCCAACAGTTTACCTAACACCGTTTTCTGGTTTGCCGCTTCTTCTGGCCAATCGAAATGTTTCTTCCTTGGATTTAACACTATCCTTGACTTCCCTCATCAGCCATGGTTGAGCCTCCTTCGCAGTTTTATTTTTTCGCCAGACAGGGATGAACAATTTCTGGAGTTCATCCTTGCAGTCTTTAAATCTTTGCCATTGTATCTCCACTGTCAACCCTTTAAATATAATTTGCCAGTCTATCCTAGCCAATTCCCGTCTCATACCTTCAAAGTCTCCTCTCTTCAAATTCAGGACCCCAGTCTATGAATTAACTATGTCAGAATTCCACCATATTATGGTCACTGTTGACCAGGGGCTTTGTACAACAAGATCGCTAACTAATCTTTCCTCATTACACAATACCCAATCTAGGATGGCCTGCCCTCTAGTCGGTACTGGTTTAAAAACCCATCCCATATACATTCCAGGAAATCCTCCTCCTCAGCACTGTTACCAATTTGGTTGGCCCAGTCTATATGGAGATTAAAGTCACCCATGATAACCGCTGCACGCTACACGCATCCCTAATTTCCTGCTTGATGCTATCCCCAACCTCCCTACTGCTGTTTGGTGGTCTGTATACAACTCCAACAAGCGTTTTCTGCCCTCGGCTATGTTGCAGTTCTACACATACCGATTCAACAGCATCCAAGCTAATGTCTCTCCTTGCTATTGCATTAATCTCCTCTTTAACCAGCAATGCCATCTCACCTCCTCTTCCTTTCTGTCTATCCTTCCTGAAGATCGAGTTCCAGCCTTGGTCACCCTGGAGCCATGTCTCCATGATTCCAACTCTATCATATCCCTTATCTACTAACTGCACATTTAATTCGTCCACCTTATTTTGAATGCTCCTCGCATTAAGGCACAAAGGTTTCAGGTTAATTTTTCTTATCTCCCTTCTACCTTTTGCTTCTGTCCTCCTTTTACGGCCCTCTGTCTCCTTGCATTGGCTCCCATCCCCCTGCCCTGTTAGTTTAAACGTGACCTTTCCTACACTCTCATTCCCGTTAACTGCATGGATACGCGTCCACGTTGTTGACTCCATACCCCCACCTTTTAGTTTAAACCCACCTGTGTATCGCTGGCAAACCTGCCTGCCGGAATGTCAGTCCCCTTCCAATTAAGGTGCAACCCGTCCCTTTTGTACGTCACCCCTGCCCAAGAAGAGATCCCAGTGATCTAGAAACCTAAATCCCAGCCCCCTGCACCAATTCCTCAGCCACACATTCAGATCCTCTATCTCCCTGTTCCTACTGGAAGCAACCCAGAGATAACCACCCTAGAAGTCCAGGTTTTCAGCCTCCTGACTAGTTCTCTATACTCATGTTGCAGAACCTCCTTCCTCTTCTTACCCCGTCATTTGTGCCAACATGCACAGCTACTTCCGGCTGCTCACGATCCCTCTCGAGGATGTTCTGAAGTGGGACTGAGACATCTTGGACCCTGGCACCAGGGAGGCAACATACCATCCTCGAGTCTCACCTATCTGCTTCCAAAATATCGCCCCATCAATACATAGCTATTCCTTTATTGACATTGGAATAAATCTTTTGGCATAAATCCTATTCTAATCTTTTTAGTACTGTATAGTTTCATGTGAATGAAGATTCAGCTAATCTGAGTGAAAACATACATGTTCAGTAACAGTACAAGGCCTTGATTCTTCAATTATTGCACTGAAATTAAATTAATCATTCAGTAATTTGAATCAACCAGTCAAACTAATACAACAACAAAAAAGTAATTAAGAAATGATTTATTATGTAACTTTACATTATACTGTAAAACAAACCCTACAGTCGAAAACGGCAATGCCAAGCAACATGCCTATCAATGCTAACCAGTTTGACTGTCTTTGGCACCAAATCTTTCACACACACCTATCCAATTGTTTTACTTTAAATGTTGTCATTGTACCTGTCTCCACTACCTCCCCCGGAAACTCGTTCCATACCATCCTCTGGGTGAAAAGCTTTGCTTCCAAGATCCCCTTAAAATCTTTTCCCTCTCACCTTAAGCCTGCGTCCTCTAGTTTTAGACTCCCCTACTGCGGGGGGAAAAACACTGACTATCAACCCTATTTATGGCCCTCATGAATTTAATAAATCTCTCTGAGGCCGCCCCTAAGCCTTTGCTTCAGGGAAAACAGTCCCAGTCTATCAAATCTCTCTTTCTAAATCAAAGGTTCCAGTCCACATCCTTAGATCTTTTTTGCACCTTCTCTAGCTTAATTACAATCTTCCTGTAGTGTGGTGACCTGAACTGCACAGCATACTCCAATGCGGTCTAACCAGCGTTTTCATGCAACTGTAACATTTCATCCAACTCCTGTACCTGAGGCCAGGGCTGATGACGGTAAGCATGTCACGTGCCTTCTTCACTATCTTGTCTATGCTACCACTTTCAGGTAACGGTGCACTTGTCCCCAGGTCTCTAGTCCACAACAGTCCCCAAGGACCTGCCCTTCACCGTATACATAAACACAAACAGCTGGAGTAACTCAGCGGGACAGGCATCATCTCTGGAGAGAGGGAATGGGTGACATTTCGCAACCCTTCTTCATAGGTAGTGGGAGATGCATAGATGAGGAAGTGTAAGGTGTGGAACTGGGACAGAGGGGATGCAGATCAAGGAAGATGTCGAATAGATCTATGTTAGCTGGGAGAAAGTGACAACAAAGCAAGCAGAGATAAAATGTAATCGCTGACAGTCAGAATGGTCAGAGAACTGGGAAGATGGGAGGGATGGAGAGAGAAGGAAAGCAAGGGTTACTTGAAATTAGGGAAGTCATTGTTCATACCGCTGGGGTGTAAGCTGCCCAAGTGAAATCTTGGCCTATAATTTAATTTCTAAAATGCTTCACTTTGCATTTGTTTGGGTTAAATTGCACCCGCAATGCTTTGCCCATTTTCTATGATCTATCTTCTGCTGTAACCTTACACAACCTCTTCATTGTCCACTCAATGTTGGTGTCATTGCAAACTTGCTAATCATGCCAGCTACATTCTTATCCAAATCAATAATTAAAAAAGACAAAAGGTGACAGGGTGGCGTAGTGGTGGAGTTGCTGCCTTACAGTGCTTGCAGAGTAGGAGACCCGGGTTTGATCCTGACTACGGGTGCTGGCTGTACAGAGTTTGTTCGTTCTCCCCGTGACCTGCGTGGGTTTTTCTCTGAGATCTTCAGTTTCCTCCCACACTAAAAACCCATATAGGTATATAGGTAAATTGGCTTAGTAAATGTAAATAATGTCCCTAGTGGGTGTAGGATAGTGTTAATATGCGGGGATCGCTGGTCAGCACGGACCCGGTGGGTTGAAGGGCCTGTTTCCGCACTGTATCTCTAAGCTAAACAAACATTAAAGCATCCCAATGTAGTTCCCAAGGAACCGCAAATGTTGGTTTACAAAAAAGGACAAAGTTGCTGGAGCATCCCACACTGGTCGCAGACAAGTCGCTCTTGAATGTCATCAAAATTAGCCTTTCTCCAATCTGGAACTTTAATTTTGGACCAGTCCCATCTTTTGTCATAACTATTTTTAAACAAAAAGAATTTAAAAAATTTGAATTGATCTCTTGAATTTGAATTAAATGATTTATGACTTCTGACTTTTCTTCCGACATCCTGGTTTGTAACATACTTGTGTTTCTTTTTGCTGCTTTTGAAAATGGGCCCAAAGCCTGACGCACATTGATTGTCACATTGATTGAACTTTCCATCGTTCAGTGTGCGTGTGTCAAGGCCTGAAAATTACTTCCTTTTCACACAACCTGTTCATCAGAATGTGATATAATTGAGCTACCAGAGGGTGAACACTCCTATCACTATGTATATCGCTCCTTCCAAAACTTCTTATTTAATCTTGGCATATTGCTTCCTCCATTTAAAAACAGATTTAGTTTACTTTGGACTTTAAATTTACAGCGTGGAATAAGGGCCCTTCGGCCCATAGAGTCAGTACAGACCCGCAATTGCCCCATACACGAGCACCACCCTACCCAGTATGGACAATTTACAGAAGCCAATTAACCTACAAATCTACGAGCACCACCCTACCCAGTATGGACAAATACGAGCACCACCCTACCCAGTATGGACAATTTACAGAAGCCAATTAACCTACAAATCCGCACATCTTTGGAGTGTCATGAACCAAAGAACTGGGACATGTTTAGGATCCAGCAGCAGAAGACTAAAACGCTCATATGGGAGAAAGGAATGTTGGGAGAGAACTTGAATGTAGTACAAAAACAAACAGTAAAAGTTTCAATTGATATTGAAACAGAGAAATGTGAAGTGTTGCATTTTGGGATGTCTAACACGGGTAGGGCCTCCATCGTGAATGGTAGAAACCTGGGGAATGTTGTAGAACAGTGGGATCAGTGGAGTTGCAGGTAGATAAGGTGGTCAAAAAGGCTTTTGGCACATTGCCCTTCATCAGTCAGTATTGAGTATACAAGTTGGGAGGTCATGTTGCAGTTGTATGAGGCGTTGGTGAGTATTGTGTTCAGTCCGGGGCACCAAGTTATAGGAAATATGTTGTCAAGCTGTGAAAGTTACAAAAAGGTAAATCTTGTTTGACAAATGTGCTCAAATTCTTTGAGGATGTAAAGGGGAGAGGCGTGGGTTTGTGGTTGATAGATTAGTGCATTTCCATTTCCAATTGCACTTGAAAAGGTGCCACGTGGGAGGGTGATGTAATTAAAAGCCAGTGGTGTAGGAGAAAGTGTGTTACAATGGATGGAAATCTGGCTGCCTCATAGAAAACCGGTAGAGGCGGAATAAATGTGTGCTCTTCAGACTGGAAGGAGGGAATTTGTGGAGCACCACAGGAATCAATTCTTGGCCTGCCCTTGTTCATTATTTATATCCATGACCTGGAGGAAGGAGCACTATGTCAGATTCCCAAATTCACTGATGATAGAAAACATATGGTGAAGAGCATCTAGTGATAAGGCATGTGATTTTGCCACACGATTACAGATAGGTTGAGTGAGTGGGCAAAAGGCTAGCAAATGGAACTTAATGTGAGGTGATGCACTTTGGTAAGATAAATCATAAGGTAAATTAGTCATCTAAATGAAATACTGGGAGATTTAGGTGTTCTAGTGCATAAATCCTTTTTTTTTTAAACAGCAGGCAGGGCCAACAAGTAGTTAAGAAAGCAAATAGTATTTTGGCCTACATTGCAAATGGGATTATAGTTTAAAAATATGGAGGTTTTGTTGTAATGATACAGGGTGCCTGAGCTGGAACTTATAATTTTTGACTCCTCTACAGAAAGATATGGTGAGGCATTAGAAAGGAGATTCACCAGGCAAATTCCTGGGATGAGAGAAATTTCCTACCAAGAGAGACCAAATAGATTGGCCCTGTATACCTTGGAGCTTAGAAAATAAGGAGTGACCTTAGCAAAACACAAAGATCCTAAAGGGGCTTGACAGAGTAGATGTTGGGATGAGGGGCTACAAATAAGAGGTCAGTCATTTAAAACTGAGGTACATTGACATTTCTTCTCTTGGAGGATGAAAATCTCTGAAATTATCTGCCTCGGGAGTTATGCAAGAAGTATTTAAAGTGGACATGAATAAATGTTTGATGGACGAAGAGGGGCGTGGAGGAATTGAGGCCAACATAGATCAGCCATGAACATATTAAATGCTGGCGCATGTTTCTCCTACTTGCTTGTGTTCTTGCATCAGTGAATGTGGATAGAGTAATAGAGCGTGGAAACAGGTTCGTCATCCTGGCTTATTCCCCCTGACCAAGGTACCCCATCTAAACTAGTCCCATTAGCTCACACTTGGTCCCTATCCCTCCAAGCCTTATCTACATAATACAAGTGGCATTGAAGGTTAACACATAGTTTAATTACAAAGTAAAGAGTACATTTTATTCTGGATGCTGTCTTAACATTTTGAGATGAATTTTCCATCACATCTTTCATCAATGTTTTCACTAGAAAAGTGCATTATTTCAGCAAATCATTTAACTATACATTCTTCTGTGCAGGTGCTTACAATTGAAACATAATTTTCAAAAAGGTTAAAGTCAGATTTACAGATCCCAGTGATAGATCAGTCACACGCAATAATAACATAAGCTACCACAGTGAGTGAAGGATGCAAACCTTTTCAAACTGTGCAAAGTTTCTTCACTTTAAGGAAGATTTATAAAGCGTAATTTTTCAGAAGTTTCACGTAGAAGGTTTGTTCGGTTAGAAGTTCTCGAAGTGATGATTAAATCGGATTTTGTGCCGCTTGTTCATTTGTTTGCAAGCTTTTTCCACATTGTTGGTCATCCCAGGAGGCCCACAGCTAAATACCCCAATCTTGGTAACCTGTTCAATAAAGAACAAATACATTACACAGAGAAGCGCTTCACAATTCCCTCAATTATCCTGGATCAATTCAATCAGTTATTATCTGATCGACATTCTCCTTCAGCTCAATGATCTTTTTCTGTTGCAAAGTTTCACATCAGTTTTATTGACAGTAATCCATTGTTTCTCTGAACTTTCCTTTCTCGTTTCCAGAGCTCCAAATGTCTTCCCTCATTCCTACTGGTGACCCGCACGGAGTTTAACAAAACCGACTATAATTAGAGTCAGACTCATACAGCACAGAAACAGGCTCCATGATCAAACTAGTTCATGCCGACCAAGATGCCCCATCTAAGTTAGGCCCATTTGCGTAAGTTTGGCCCATTTCCCTCTCAACCTTTCCTATCCATGTACCTGTCCAAATGTCTTTTAAATGCTATTATACTACCTGCCTCATCTACTTCCATGTAACACCATCCTCCGTGTGAAAATGTTGCACCTCAGCTTCCGATTATATCTTATCCCTCCCACCTTAAACCTTTGTAGTCAGGTTCCTGATTTCCTTGCACTGTGCATTTACATCAATCTTTATTAATCATTGTATTCTTCCTATTTACCATATCAGATTCAGTCTGAACTAGAATCATGGAATCATACAGAACAGGAACAGTATCTTTGGTCCATCACGTTAATGCTGACCATTCAAAATATTCTGATAAAGCTACAAGTTTAGTTTAGTTTATTGTCACATGTCACCGAGGAAAAGCTTTTGTGTGCTAACAGGTTAGTGGAAAGAAAATATGTGATTAAAATCGAGCCATCCACAGTTTACATGATAAAGGGAATAATGTGCAGAATGCTTAGTGCAAGATAAAGCCAGTAACGTCAGACCAAAGATATTCTGAGGGTCTCCAATGAGGTAGATAATAGTTCAGGACTGCTCACTTGTCCTGAACCACTATCTACCTCATTGGAGACCCTTGGACTATCTTTGGTTAGGTTTGGCTTGGGTAGTGGTGTGTTGGACCAGCATAACACTTCACCAGTGTCAAGATGAAATTGTGTATGTTCAGTAATAATAAAGTCTCCTGATATTTCAAATGCATTTTTCTAAACTAAAGTGAATTATTCAGAAATTTGAATTAATAATACCATTGCCCATTCTTGATTCATAATTGGTGCGTCATACTCAACAGGCCAACACCATGGTGATCAGGTCAGGTCATTGAAAATGTTATTAATATTTTGGTGCAAGTCATGTTCAGGTTGGTTGAGGTTGGATTGGATTTTAATGTTATTTCCAATTCCTGTATCACCATGGGTTGGCACTGTGATTTAATGCAACATTTCCTCCAATAATTCATTTGCTGTGAGCAGTATTAAATTCAGAGGCCATCAATATAAGAAAATTGACAATCAATCCTGCAGAGAATTCAGGCTAAACATGTTTTTCCTCGAGTGCAGTGTAGCTCCATGTGTGGTGCTATCACTTGGAGTTGAATCCATGTCTTGAGGTTTGCACAGGAAGAAGAATGGAATAAAAGGGTATGCTGATAAGAGTTAGGTGAAGAGGAATCAAGTTCAAGTTCAAGTGAGTTTATTGTCGTGTGTCCCTGATAGGACAATGACATTCTTGCTTTGCTTCAGCACAACAGAACATAGTAGGCATTGACTACAGAACAGATCAGTGTGTCCATATATCAATATATAAATATATACACACATGGATAAATAAACTGATAAAGTGCAAATAACAGATAATGGGCTATTAATGTTCAGAGTTTTGTCTGAGCCAAGTTTAATAGCCTGATGGCTGTGGGGAAGTAGCTATTCCTGAATCTGGTCGTTGCAGTCTTCAGGCTCCTGTACCTTGTGCCTGAAGGTAGCAGGGAAATGAGTGTGTGGCCAGGATGGTGTGGGTCCTTGATGATACTGCCAGCCTTTTTGAGGCAGCGACTGCGATAGATCCCCTCGATGGAAGGGAGGTCAGAGCCTGACCTCCCTTCAAAGCAGTTCATCTGAGGTATAAATGTTGGATGGTATCAATTGGACTTTTTATTCTATTCAACTGCTTTCCTTGCTTTGTCAATTCATATCATAGAATCATAAAGTATGGAAACAGTCCCTTTGGCCCAACTTGTCCATGCTGACCAAGGTGCCCCATCTAAACTAGTCCCATTTGCCCATGCTTGGCCCGTATCCCTCTAAACCTGTCCTTTGTAGGTACCTGTCTAAATGCCTTTTGAATTTTCTTGTATCTGCCTCAGCAATTTCCAATAGCAGCTCGTTCCATTTACCACCACCCTCTGCCCACTTCCTATTAATTCGTAGATCCATTTAAAATTGCCTTATCAAATCAATGCATTTCTTGAAATGTTGTTGGAATGGTAATGCTTGTTCTGGCGGCGGCTGGATATGTTAAACCACAGCTGCAGAACTGCAGATCACTTACCTCAGGGTGCACATCAATAAGTGAATTAAAGAACGGGATAAATTGAGGACGTCCAAAGTGTGTGATGGATTGAAGTCCGGTGAACAAACTACGATTTGACACCTTCTGAAAGTGACGTTCGCAGATGTACTAGATCAAAAGAAAAAGATCATTTACTTTTGTCCAGAAAATAGGGAGAAAGTACAAATAATAAATTATCAACGTGTAGGAAGGAACAGCAGATACTAGTTTACGCCAAAGATGGACACAAATTGCTGGAGTCACTCAGTGGCACAGGCAGCATCTCCGGATAGAAGAGATGGGTGACATTTCTTTGGCGTTAAATGAGCTTGAGTTTACCTTTTGACATGAAATTTTGCTGGTTGAGACCCTGTGAGCTTGTAGAAGGGTCGCGACAGTTAGAGTGTGAGGTGAGCGTTTCAGCATTAGACCTCCAGAGGCCGGGGCGGAGCTGGGAATGGTGCTTGAGAGAGGTTAAAGTTCTAGGGTGGCATGGTGACGCAGCGATAGAGTCACTGCCTTGCAGCACCAAAGACCCGGGTTCGATCCTGACTATGGGTGCTGTCTGTACGGAGTTTGTAAGTTCTCCCCCTGACCACTTGGGTTTTCTCCGAGATCTTCGGTTTCCTCCCACACCCCAAAGGCGTACAGGTTTGCAGGTTAATTGGCTTGGGGTACAAATGTAAATCGTCCCTAGTGTGTGTAGGATAGTGTTAGTGTATGGGGATTGCTGGTCGGTGCGGACCCGGTGGACCGAAGGGCCTGTTTCCGAGCTGTGTCTCTAAACTAAACTAAATCCCAGTTCAAAAATAAATTCATAAAAGTTATGGTGGCCCAAATGTTGCCTACAAGCATGGTGGTCCGCAGGTCGAACTTCTCTGCAAGCTGGGTGATGTAGATATGGACAGAAACCAGGGATTTTTGATCAATATCTTCAACTTCACGGATGATATCTTCCAGCCATTCAAACTGCCTCTGTGTCCGAGTCACCCAGATGAAGTAGATCTGGCAATGAAGAGATTTACGCAGTTATTAACATCCAAAACAAAACCCCAACATTCACCAAAATTCAGCAAAATACACAACTCAATTTGATTGTCCAATTTGCAAATTCATACTGATTCAAGATTGATTTGTAATCTCACCAGTCACTCCGGTATTCTTCCCTCTCCCATCAGGCAAGAGGTACAGAAGTTTGAAAACACACACCTCCAGAATCAGGGAATGTTTCTTGCCAGCTGTTATCGGGCAACTGAAACATCCTCCCATCAGCTAAAGTGTTGTCCTGATCTCCCACCTACCTCACTGGAGACCACTGAACTATCGTTAATTGGACTTTGTCTTACACTAAATGTCTCCTTTATCCCGTGAACAGCTTGATCGTATTCTTTGACTGGATAACACGGAAACAAAAGCTTTTTACACTACCATGCTACATGCGACAATGATTAACTAAATTAGACATTTGTAAAGGGCTAATATCTCAGTCTGGTACATAAAGTGATGTGTAGACTGCTGCCCATACAGAATATAAAACTACACTACACTCACTTAAATTTTCACTGCTTTGAAAAGTAATGATGACAGCTCAAACATTCAAGGCGAAACTAGTAAATATGTTTGAGAAGCAAAACTTACAGGACATTGACGAAAGTTTCAAGTTCACACAGAGGCAAGGCTAACTCTTAATCTCGTGTTCCGTATGGGATCAGTATTAACCTTTGTGTCCACATTCTTTACAGGGTAAGATTTAAACAAGCAGAGTTTATACCACATGTGTGATTATAAAAAAAAGTTATTTCCCAGAATATTAAAGGAGTAACATGGAGACGCAAGGGACTGCAGATGCTGGAATCTTAAGCAAAACACAAGGTGCTTGAGGAACTCAGCGGGTCAGGGGAGAGAATGCACAAGTGACGGTTTGGGTCGAGACCCTTATTCAGACTAATTGTAGTAGAGGTGAGAAAGCTGGAAAAGAGAGGTGGGCTGGGACAAGATGAGTATGAAGAAACAACAGATACAGATTTACGCTGAAGATAGACACAAAATGCTGGAGTAACTCAGCGGGACAGGCTGCATCTCTGGAGAGGAGGAATGGGTGACGTTTCAGGTCGAGACCCTTCTTCAAAGCCCAGCAAGTGATATGTGGATACAGGTGAGGGGGTGTTTGAGTAAGATTCAGTCCGGATGAAGGGTCCTAACTCGTAACATCAACTGCCCTTTTCCTTCATCAGTCACTGCAGGAGCTGCTCAGATCTTCAAGACGATTATTTGTTACTATTAAACAAATAAAGCAGTTTAAAGTTCTTCTTCTGTCGTGTGTCTTTTAGACCTGCAGCTCCGTTGAGGCGAGCCAGGCCAACGTGTCATCATCCAGGTCAATCAGACCTCGTTCACCATTCGGTGGCCGGTGTTTGGGGCAACTGGTGATGATGTGCTCCACTGTCTGTGTTGGGTCCCCACACTCGCAGGAGGCGCTGTCCATGAGGCCCCACCTCTGCATCGCTACTCCATAGCCTCCGACGGCTGTCCTCAAGCGGTTGAGGGTTGTCCACTGCTTTCGGGGCAGGTCCTGGCCAGGGACGTCCATGGGGTCATTGATGTACCGGTGTAGATGGTTCCGCTGACTTCCACTGGTCTCTCCATCTCGTCTTGACCCAGGCGGCCTTAGAAGCGTCAGCCGGTGTTGTGTAGAGCAGCTCTTGGGCTTGCGTGGCAAAGGGGCGCCGTGACTTGAGGCGCACACGTCGTGGTGTCTCCGTGACGATCTGATGGAGGAGGTGGGATTCACTGGTCTGTGCCTTTCGAGAAAGGGCCAGTGTGGCTGCATCTCGTCTGATGTTGGCTGGGGCGTTGCCAGTGAGGATGGGCAGTTGGTTTACTGGGGTGGCTCGTAGGCATCCGGAGGCAGCCCACAGGGCGCTGTTGAGGGCAGCATCCAGCTTCTTGGTGTGATGGCTACTGCACCAGACTGGGCGGGGCGCTGAGAACACCAGGGCCACTGTGGACATGCGCAGTTTAAAGTCCATTACATACAGATTTTTTGATTAGGTTCCAGGAAATGAATGAATGTTACATTCACTGGAAATTATAAAGAATAAAGGGAATGTCCCAGTGGAGAAAAGTATTTTAATTGCGGTTTGGTTTACCTCTGTGTCATTCAATAGGGTGGAGAAGGAATCCTACGTGAATTATGTTCGCTGTTTTTGGAAATAGCAGCTAACATTCTAAATCTAACGCATACAAGGAACTATCAGAACGTGAAAAAAAACCAAATGAATCTGCTTATCATGTTATTGTAACGTATGGCATTTCTCACAACGTTAATCATTGTCATTAAATCACTGATTTCATTTGACCAGCATCACTGAGTCTTAAGTGAGGGTGTGAGTGGTGACACGGGGTTACTGAGCCAAATACGTCCCATGTAAAGAAAAAAACGTATGCCTCTCCCGCTGAGTTACTCCAGGTTTTGTGTCTATCTTATGTTGATTTAGCCCTCGGGGTCCTCCTCCTCCTTTTTCCTTTCTTCTCCCCGCCCCCCCCCCCCCCCCCCCCCCCACCCTCCATCAGTCTGAAGAAGGGTTTCGGCCCGAAACGTTGCCTATTTCCTTCGCTCCACGAGATTGATCCCTGGGATGGCGGGACTGTCATATGAGGAAAGATTGAAAAGACTAGGCTTGTATTCACTGGAGCTTAGAAGGATGAGGGGCGATCTTATAGAAACATATACAATTATAAAAGGACTGGACAAGCTAGATGCAGGAAAAATGTTCCCAATGTTGGGTGAGTCCAGAACCAGGGGCCACAGTCTTAGAATAAAGGGGAGGTCATTTAAGACTGAGGTGAGAAAAAAACTTTTTTACCCAGAGAGTTGTGAATTTATGGAATTCCCTGCCACAGAGAGCAGTGGAGGCCAAATCACTGGATGGATTTAAGAGAGAGTTGGATAGAGCTCTAGGGGCTAGTGGAGTCAAGGGATATGGGGAGAAGGCAGGCACGGGTTATTGATAGCGGACGATCAGCCATGATCACAATGAATAGCGGTGCTGGCTCGAAGGGCCGAATGGCCTCCTCCTGCACCTATTTTTCTATGTTTCTATGTTTCTATCCTGCTGCACCCGCTGAGTTTCTCCAGCACTTTTGTCTACCTTCGATTTTCCAGCATCAGCGGTTCCTTCTTAAACACTTAGGTTTGTATGTTAATTGGTGTCGACAAATTGCCCCTAGGATGTAGGATAGAGCTAGTGCATGGGTGATTGTAGGTTGGCATGGTCGTGGTGGGCCAATGGGCCTGTTTCCACACTGTATCTCTAAACTAAATTAAACTAAGATAAGCTAAACCTTCACGAGGGAAGGGGAAAGAAATTGGAGAAAATAAGCCATCATTTTTATTGAATATCTCAAGATGCTGTGTCAGCGCGCGATTAATGAGATTAGACACAAAATGCTGGAGTAACTCAGCGGGACAGGAAGCATCTGTGGAGAGAAGGAATGGATTGGGTTGAGCTTCGGGTCGAGATCCTTCTCCAGTGTTTAACAAGCTTGAATTTACCTTTTTGCAGGTTATTTTGCTGCTGGCTGTTGATTTGTGGACCAGATCTTTGAGGATGGATGCGAAAGGAGTCACACCAATCCCACCTCCGACCAATACAGAGACTTCAAACTTGTTCCACTCTTGGTGTCCTTCCCCAAAAGGACCATCCAGGTAGATCTAAAAGGAAAAGTTCTCAATTTCAATTATTATTATTTTTTTAATAATATTTTTATTAGAAGTAATCCATCATAACAACGGTATAACAACTTTTCAAATACACAACCAACTTATTTCAATAAGTATACGGATGTTACAAATAATTCTTACAAACTTATATTTTTTAGAAAGTAGAAAGTAAAAAGTATTTTTTAGAAAGAAAATAATAAATTTTAATCAATAAGAATGGGTGATTAAATAATAATTTTGATTATATATGGAGAGAAAGAGAAGAGAAAAAAAAGAAAAAAAGAAAAAAAAAGATTATAATATATATTATTCATCTTAATAGTGAATAACACAATTTCAAATAACGATATCAATAGAGACATGCATACAAATCCAAAAAATTTTTTTTATTATTTTCATCTAATCCTGCCGGGTACCCATTGAGTTGTGAGCCAAGAACAGCTACCCCTTCAAATATTCTGTATATGGAGACCATATCTGTTCAAAGAGTTCGTATTTGTCCTCAATTTCAATTATTGCTCTCAAACACTGCCTTTCTTTGGCAGTTTGCCATTTATATGCCATTTATGGCTTTCATTATGTCAGATGCTCCTTAAGGGGTGAGGGTGGTGTAGGGAGAGGAAAGTCAGAGGGTGGTGAATCTGTGGAATTCTTTGCCACAGAAGGCTGCGTCAATGGATATTTTTAAAGGCAAAGATAGATTCTTGATTAGTACGAGTGTCAAGGGTTATGGGGAGAAGGCAGGAGAATGGGGTTGAGAGGGAGAGATAGATCAGCCGTGATTGAATGGCAGAGTAAACATGATGGGCCGAATGGCCAAATTCTGCTGTTATGAACTTATGAACAAATCTTTCTAACCAAAAATGTACTCACTCGTTTGCAGCCACATACAGTATCTTCATTAGATTGATTGTAAAACTTTACTTTGCACACATCTGTGGTTCACTTTAATATGTTTAGCTACTTTAATCATGATATATAAATGCCATTGTGATGGTTCCCATGAAATCCCATTGGGTTGAAGGTTTTGCTGCAAGCTGCTGCAACTTCACTCTTCCCATCCTTTCGCTAATCAGGCCGACCAGAGAGCTGTGTTCAATCCTGATCTCGGGCATTGCCTAGGTGTGGAGCTTGCACCTTCTCCCTCTGTGACCGCATGGGTTTCCTCCGGATGCTCCGGTTTCCTCCCACGTCCCGGAGACGTGCGGGTTCATAAGTCAATTGGCCCTCTGTAAAATTGCCCGTAGTTTGTAGGGAATGGCTGAGAAAGTGGGATAACCAAGAAATAGTGTGAACAGATGATCGATGGTCAGCGTGGAATCGATGGGCCGAAGGCCCTGTTTCCATGCTGTATCTCTAAACTCTAAATAATAACCTATTGATCATTTGGAGATTTCCTTCTGTTTTGGGAAATAGCTCATACTGGAAATATTCAACTTTATAAATTTCCAAAAATGCGATCAAAGATAAAGTGAAGTAATCTTAGATAATTGACAATAGGTGCAGGAGTAGGCCTTTCATCCCTTCGAGCCAGCACCGCCATTCAATGTGATCATGGCTGATCATCCCCAATCAGTACCCCGTTCCTGCCTTCTCCCCATAACACCTGACTCCGCTATTTTTAAAAGCCCTATCTAGCTCTCTCTTGAAAGTATCCAGAGAACCTGCCTCCATTGCCCTCTGAGGCAGAGAATTCCACAGACTCACCACTCTCTGTGAGAAAAAGTGTTTCCTCGTCTCCGTTCTAAATGGCTTACTCCTTATTCTTAAACTGTGGCCCCTGGTTCTGGACTCCCCCAACATCGGGAACATTGTTCTTACCTTTGGGTAGCCACCAAGAGACGAAACACTTTCAGCTGAGTATATTTCCCGTAAACGCATTGTCCAGGGTCCCACAGCCCGGATGTGAAGGCTGAGGGTGTCTTCATGAGGCGCTGATGTCAAGGTGAAGGGATGGTATTCGTTTGTTCCCAAGACAAGGCTCGCAATACGCACCCATTGACCAGACATGTACTCAAAATCTCTGGGCCGCTTAAATACGAGATTAGTAACGCCTACAAAAGAAAAATATGATTGATGTCTTTTGATGCTTCCTCTGGCAAAATTCACGTTTTTATAAACAGCAACAAATGTCAACATGTTCAATGAATTATTCTGTGGGACTTAATGAAATGTCTCAACCACGGGTTAGTTGGTGTGGAGTTTGCAAGTTTTCACTGTGAGCACGCGGGTTTCCCCTGGATGCTCCCATTTCCTCCCACATTCCAAAGGCGTGTGGGTTTGTAGGTTAATTGACCCTCTGTAAATTGCCCGTAGTTTCTAGAGAATGTGAGGTAACATAGAACTCGTTGGGATGGGTGGTCAGCATGGACTCGGTGGGCCGAAGTGCCTGTCTCCACGCCGTATCTCTAGGCAAGATTAAACTAAACTAAAGCAAGCACACAGGCGAAAGCCACATTTAATGCCAATCCTGGATAGGTGAAAGGGATGACATTTTATAAACAGGTATTTCAGGACAGAGGAGCAAAACTGAATTAAGACGGTCACATAATGCACCGTAAAGCATTGACCAAAAAGCAGACCCTGCTGCTTTTTCCCTTGCCCGAAGAGTCCACATGGTTAATCAATAAATAGAGAAGCTCTCTCTCAGGTTGTGGAGCAGGGTCAGGTGAGCTAGGAGTGAGCCGCGTTTCTGTGAAACAATAAACGCAGCAGTCCATGGTCACCATGTAGAAAACAAGAAACTGCAGATGCTGGTTTACAAAAAACAAAGACACATAGTTCTAGAGTAACTCAGTGGGGCAGACAGCATCTCTGGAGACATGGATAGGTGACGTTATGGGTCGTGAGCCTTCAGACTGATTGTAGGGAGTCGAGAAAGCTGGAAGAGGGAAGATGCAGGACAAAGCATGGCAGGTGACAGGTGAACACAGGTGAGGTTGGGGGGAGGGGTTTGTAGGCAGATGGTTGGACAAAGGCCAGAGATGAAAAAAAACATAAGGTGTGAGACAAAACGATGATAGAGTTGCAAATTGTGAAGCTAGAGGAAGGAATGTGGTTGGAAGGATAGGGGAAGTCCAGGTGAAAGACCAGCCTTACTCTTGGTTCTTCAAGTACCATTGAACCAATGAACCATTGAACCATTCAAGCTTGTTCTTCATAAGTTCATAGGTTCTAGGAGCAGAATTAGGCCATTTGGCCCATCAAGTCTACTCCACCATTCAATCATGGCTGTTCTATCTTTCCCTCTCAACCCCATTCTCCTGCCTTCTCCCCATAACCCCATAATCAAAAATCGGTCAATCATCTCTGCTTTAAAATGATCCATTGACTTGGTCTGCACAGCCATCTGTGGCAATGAATTCCACAGATTCACCACCCTCTGACTAAAGAAATTCCTGCTCATCTCCTTTCTAAAGTACGTCCTTTTATCCGTTCTCAAGAGTTTCAAGTTCTTGAAGAGTGACCAGACGTTTGACCCACCTGAAGGCAGAAGCTGAGCTTTCACAACAGCTATCTCGATCTTCTTCCTGCTGTAGCTGACAAACTTATCTCCAACAAAGATCACAGTGGGGATTATAAAATAGATATGGAACCGCTGTGGCTGAAGCAGCGCGGCACTGCCGTGCAAGATTATCTGTTTCAAAAAGACAAGAAAATAGTCAAATTACAAGGATGATTCATTGTTTAAGAAGGAACTGCAGGTAGACAAAATCGAAGGTAGACAAAAATGCTGGAGAAACTCAGCGGGTGAGGCAGCCTCTGTGGAGCGAAGGAAATAAGGTACTTTTTGGGTCGAGACCCTTCTTCAGACTGATGATTCATTGAATGGTTTATCAAGTTGTGATCATTAAGGATACTTCCTTCAAACCCAACCCACACTGTATGATTTTGAGGTCACAGAATGTAAGACCCCCTTAACCTGTCAAAGCTAGCCTTGCTGTCTGTCTCAGTCCTAGTATATGGCTACGTTCAATTTCATTTTCAGTAAGTAGTCCTATCAGCTATTTTTGCTGTTAAATATTTTTATTACACATAAGTACATATTAATAGAATATACTTCTCACATACATTCGTAATATTATTAATATTAACAATTATCTTATATATATCTATACTTTTTTTTTTGCAGGTAAGAAAAGATAGAGAAAAATAAAGTAAGAGTAGAAAATCAAAAATAAAGAAATGAATGGAGTATTAAAAAAGTTATCCATCATTGGAGATATATCCATGATTTTTTATGCGTGATTCTTCATCTATTCCATTATTCAGGCTTCAGTCAGGCTCTTGTACCGAGCCATTTTGACCCTTTAGATATTCAATAAATGGAGACCATATTCCTCTGAAAAGATCCAACTTGTCCATTAGGACAAGCCTTAATCTTTCCAGATGAAGTGTCTCCGACATTCCTGTAATCCACATTTTGATTGTGGGGGATGTAGGACCTTTCCAGAATTTCAATAATAATTTTTTCCCAATTATTAAACTGTAATCAATAAAAATTCTTTGATTCGTTGTTATTGATTGACCTGTTTCTAATATTCCCAGTATTATTAACTTTGAGTCAGGGATCAGATTCATATTAACAACATTCAAAATTATCTTAAATATCTCTGTCCAAAATTTAGTAATTTTTACATAATTTGTAAATTAGTGCGTTAAGTTAGCTTCTGATTGCTGACATTTATCACATATGGCAGATACATTTGAAAAAAATACTATGTAGTTTGGATTTTGAATAATGTAGTCTATGTAATATTTTAAATTATATAAGAGAGTGTCTAGCATTTAATGAGCAGTGGTGTATATGTTGTAGACTTTCATCCCATACTTCAGGTCTAATGATTTGACCTAATTCATTTTCCCATGATTGCCTATATATTTCTGTCATTGGGACATCGTTTTCCAGTAAAATATTATAAATATATGATATCAATTTTTCTGTGTTCGGGTGTTTATTTAGACATTCATCTAAAATTTCTGTCCTATTTCTAATTTCCTGTGTATTTGCTTTTACATAGTCTCTAATTTGTAGATATCTAAAGTAATCTTTTGAATGTAATCCATAAATTTGTTGTAATTCTTGAAATGAAAGGAAAGAGTTTTCCCTGTAGAGATCTCCCATCTTATTAATTCCATAGTTTTCCCATTGTAAAAAACCTTTGTCCATCATTGAGGGTTTAAATGTAACATTATTTACAATGGTAAGGGCTAGTAGTATACATTCCGATTTTAGTGTTTTCTTTATTTGTTTCCAGATATGTATTCCACTTTCTATTATAAGGTTTTCACTATAGGTTTTCTTACCTATTTTAATATTAGCGAATAAAATTGAACTAATTTCAAAAGGCGAACAATCTTCTTTTTCCATTTTTAACCAGGTTGGTTGTTTATCTGTCTCTACTAACCAAAAATTCATATTTTTAATATTAACTGCCCAGTAATAAAACATAAAGTTTGGCAGTGCTAGACCTCCATTTATTTTTGGTTTACATAAATGTTTTTTATTTATTCTATGGCTCTTATAATCCCAGATAAAGTTGGTGACTATAGAATCAACTTTCTTAAAGAAATTTTTAGGAAGATATATCGGAATCAATTGGAAAAGATATAGTAATTGCGGGAGAAAAATCATTTTTATTGCATTAATTCTACCTAGCATTGAGATAGGTAATGTTTTCCAATATAAAACGTTCTTATTTAATTCATTCAATAAAAGTGGAAAATTGGATTTAAATAAAGAATCAAATGTTTTGTTACATAAATTCCAAGATATTTGATTTTTTCGTTTGCTATCTTAAAAGGAAATTGTTGTAGTATATGTAAGTTATTTACCATTATTGGCTTAAGTTTAATTCTTACATATGGGTTGGTCATGCAGAACCACTGTGTACATATACTATGTACGCGGCTGATTTTTATTGCCATTATGTTTGTATGTGTTTCTATCTGACTGGCTTTACTTGTTTCCAAAGAAATTTAATGGGTGGCTTTAATAGATGATAGAGATTCCAAGAATGTTTCCTTGAAAGTGTTGAACGAATCAAGCTCTTCCATAGTAATTTTGGCATTGTTCAATATTTACCTGCTTAAAAATTACCAGTGATGTTGAACTTGCCACATCTGGTCGGTTGAGGGCGCACAGTGGCGCAGCGGTAGAATCGCTGCCTCACAGCGCCAGAGACCGGGGTTCGATCCTGACTACGGGTGCTGTCTGTACGGAGTTTGTACGTTCTCCTCCGTGACATGGTGGTTTATCATCGAGTGCTCCAGTTTCCTCCCCACACTCCAAAGATGTAGAGGTTTGTAGGTTAACTGGCTTTGGTACAGATGCTAAATAATCCCTAGTGTGTGGATAGTGGTAGTGTACGGGGTTCACTGGTCGGCGCGGACTCAGTAGGCCGGAGGCCTTGTTTCCGTGCTGTATCTATAAACTAAACCAAACTATATATAAGCAGGAGCTCTAGACTAAACTCACTGCCATTAGCTCATTAAATTAACCTCAAATTAACTTTATCTGTGTCTCTCAGCTGTATTTTCCCTTGGCTAGTAGTTGTCATACAGTGTGGCAAACAGGCCCTGTGGCCCAACTTGACCACACCGACCACACGCATCCCACCTGCCTGTGTTTGACCCATATCCCTTTAAAACTTGTGTAGGAAGGAACTGCAGTTGCTGGTTTAAACCGAAGATAAACACAAAATACTGGAGTAACTCCGTGGGACAGGCAGCATCTCTGGAGAGAAGGAATGGGTGACGTTTCAGGTCGAGACCCTTCTTCAGACTCTGTGCAAACCTCAGACCCTCCCTCTAAATCTGTACTGTCCATGTACCTATCCAAATGGTTCTTAAATGTTGCGATAGTCCCTGCCTCAACTATCTCCTCCGACAGCTCGTTCCATACACCCACCACCCTTTGCGTGAAAATGTTACCCCTCAGGTTCCTTTTAAATCTATCATTGTGAAACAGATCATTGTGATTAAAAAAGCAATGTTCTTACCAAGATATATATCACGATGTAGAGGTGGTGTGACAGCCAGAATGCTCGAAAGCTGCTGCGCCGGAAGTAATGCAAGGCAAAGACGTGTAGAAAAGAAAATACGAAAAGAAGAAGCACTCCAGTCATTCCTGAAAAAACAAAAGAATATGAAATTAATAACTATTCCATAAGTTTAATTTGGTGGATTTTTTCTCCATTCAATGAATGTTTAGTAAATCTGGGGGTTCCCCACAATTAGTTTTACTTTTAGTTTGGAGATGCAGAGCAGAAACAGGCCCTTTGGCCCACCGAGTCCGCACCGCCCCACGATCCCCACACACTATCCTACACATACGAGGGACAATTTTACATTTACATTGATTTAATGCTTTAATTTAACTCACATTAGAGAGCGACAGAACCAGCCAATGGTCAACAGTCAATGGTTTCTTTAATTGTCAGGTGCATACAGTGGGGCACGACTCTCCCCGTATATGAGCATAATCACCCCAATCAGTACAGCGTGTACAGAACAACCCACCCACAGGCATCATTTTGGTGCTATTTTGCAGTCCCAGAGTCTCTGGCCCAGAGAAGGTGAATCGAGGACCAGAGGACAGAGGTTGAAGATGAAGGGAGAAAAGATGTAATTGGAATCTCACACAAAGTGTATGGATGG
The DNA here is from genome assembly GCA_035221665.1 of Okamejei kenojei. Classification (NCBI taxonomy): domain Eukaryota; kingdom Metazoa; phylum Chordata; class Chondrichthyes; order Rajiformes; family Rajidae; genus Okamejei; species Okamejei kenojei. The sequence goes on along the minus strand of CM069169.1, from coordinate 16,069,614 downwards.
GTGTATGGATCGAGCTGCCAGAGGAGGTAGTTGAGGCAGGGATTATCTCAACATTTATGAAACAGTTAGACAGTACATGGATAGGACAGGTTTGGAGGGAGATGGACCAAACGCATCTTAAACTGTCGAGCCCTTGTAATCGTCCCCCACATTGGATTGACACTGCTCCTTTCCACCTCCCCTGCAGCCCCGTGGTGTAGAAACATCTACTGAAGAATTTCTAGTCCCTTGGATTGGAAATGCTGCAATGTTGCTTGTGCGAAACATACCAGTGCACTGTACTCACGTTTTAGTATATTTCATCACATCATTGCATCTAAATTTCTGACGAAGATTTCTACATACATATGTAATTATACGACACATTCTACAACAGAGTACACACTTGGGTCCTCCACTAATGCTGCCTCACCCACCAAATTACTCCAGCACTTTGTGCTCTTTGCAAGATTTCAGCATCTGCAGTCTCTTTTATCTACAAACCATCTATTGCCTTCGCAAAGGGGTGGGAGATTGCAACCTTCACGTGGTCCGCCCTGTTTCAAACGAATGCAATCCACCCGGCGTGCACAATCAAATAAGATCAAATAGAACAAGTTGTCCGACAACTTTAGATTGTGCACGCCATACGCAAGAAGAAGAAGCCTTCACAAATATTTACGAGGGTGTACGTACCGGTAATATTGCGAAAAAACCACCAGTGGAACTTCAGGGGTATTTCGGACCTACAAGGAAAGGCAATATCGTGAGTTACACTTCACACAGAATCATCACAGAGATGTGGAAAACTGCAAATGTAACACCACTATTGAGAAAGAATGGATGACAAGAGCGGGGCAGGGATGTAGAGAGAGGGAATGCAAGGGTTACTTGAAATTAGAGAAATCAATACTCACACCCCTGGGGTGTAAGCTACCCAAGCGAAATATGAGGTGCTGTTCCTCCAATTTGCATTTAGCCTCACTGACAATGGAGGAGGAATGTTGGATAGCTAAGACATAGAAGGCTTTGCTTCAGAATTGCCGAGCTCTTGGAAGGATGCTACTAAACTGGAAAAGGTGCAACAAGGATTCCCAAGGATGTTACCAGGACAGGAGGTATTAGAAGAGACTGGAGTTGTATTACCTGAAGGATAGGTGTTTGAGGAGTGACCTTATAGAGGTAAATAATATTACAGGTGGCACAGATAAGGTGAATGGTCACAGTCTTTTTCCCAGATAAGGGTGTCTAAAACTAGAAGGCAAAATTGAGAGTTAAGTTTGAGGTGAGAGAGGAAAGATTCAAAGGGAACCCCCAGGCAGGTTTTTCCACACAGAGAATGGTGGGTATGTGGAACGGGCTGCCTGAGAAAGTGGTAGCAGTGGGTACAATTACAATGTCTAATAGACATTTAAACAGGTGTATGGATAGGAACGGTATAGAGGAATGTGCACCAAGTCAGCCAAATGGGACGAGCTCAGGTAGGCCATGTGGTCAGCATGAACGTTGGGCCTAATGGCCTGTTTTTGAGCTGTATAAACTGGGTAACTCCAAGGCCGAGATGAGGAAGAATTTCTTCTCTCAGGAGTTTGTAAATCTTTGGAATTCTCGCCCTCAAAGAGCTGGGATTATAGTCATTGAATACTAAAAGGTTGGAAACTGGCAGACATTTGAACTACATGCCACAGACAGCTGCAGAGACCAAGTCAATGGATATCTTTAAGTCACGGATTGATAGAGTTTTGGTTGGTACTGTGTCAGGGTTATGGGAAGAGGGCAGGAGAATGGGGTCGCGAGTGAAAGATAGATCAGCCATAATTGAATGGTAGAGTAGCCTTGATGGGCCGAATGGCCTAATTCTGCTGCTACAGCTTATGTCAAAGATTAAGGGAAGTAAGAGAGCAGGTGGTCAAGATTGGATCGTTCAAGACACAGTCCGCGTATTTCTACTATTGCTCTTTTCCGAAGCCTCATTCTTATGTTCAGTTGATGGAAGACCTGCTTTTGTTCAATGTTTTATGCCCCACCTCATTACACCAACTATTACAACATGTGTGGATAGAAAACGTCTGTTTTGTCCTGACATTGTGAAAGATTCCATGTAAATTAGAATACTTTACACTTTTTTTATGAATTAAACTTACCCATCATCATAGATTACATCAGGGAAGAGGCAGGCAAGAACGTTGAGTGGATTAGCAGAGAATGCGTAGATATTGACTGCATGAGCTCCACTGTGGAGTACTGCAAAATGTAGTAAAAATTAAAATGTTACACATATAATTGTAGTTCTGCCTTTCACAACCCATAACCAATAGGCAGCGAGTGAAACAACGGATCAGGTATTTATGTCTTATTGTTATTCTGCTCAAATTTAAACCACATTCATGATCTAAAGCTTCTTGGGCTCAATAGATTTAACCATGATGGTTAAGTTGGGAGGTCATGTTGCAGTTGTATAAGGGGTTGGACAGGCTAGATGCAAGAAGATTGTTCCCGATGTTGGGGAGGTCCAGAACAAGGGGTCACAGTTTCGGATAAGGAGAAAGTCTTTTTGGACCGAGATGAGAAATTATTTTTTCGCACAGAGAGTGGTGAATCTGTGGAATTCTCTGCCACAGAAAGTAGTTGAGGTCAGTTCATTGGCTATATTTAAGAGGGGGTTAGATGTGGCCCTTGTGGCTAGAGGGATCTGGGGGTAAGGAGAGAAGACAGGTACAGGATACTGAGTTGGATGATCAGCCATGATCATATTGAATGGCGGTGCAGGCTCGAAGGGCCGAATGGCCTACTCCTGCACCTATTTACTATGTTTCTATGTTTCTATAAGATGTTGGTGAGGCCACATTCAGAGTATTGTAGGCAGAGAAAAATGCTGGAGAAACTCAGCGAGTGAGGCAGCATCTCTAGCTGCTGCCTTACCCGCTGAGTTTCTCCAGCATTTTTGTTTACGTTCAATTTTTTTCAGCATCTGCAGTTCTTTCTGAAACATTTACAGTATTGTGTTCAGTTCTGGGCACCATGCTATAGGAAAGATCTTGTCAAGCTGGACAGGGTATAGGGAAGATTTACGAGGATGTTGCCAGGACTGGATGGTCTGAGCTATAGGGGGAGGTTGAGTAGGCTGGGACTATCCCAACATTTAAGAAACAGTTAGACAGGTACATGGATAAGACAGGTTTGGAGGGATCTGGTCTAAACGTGGGCAGGTGGGACTAGTGTAGCTGTGACATGTTGGCCGGTGTAGGCAAGTTGGGCCAAAGGGCTTGTTTCCACAATGTATCACTCTGTGACTCTCTGACTCGTGCAAGGAAAGACACAAAGTGCTGATGTAACTCAGATGGGCCAGGCAGCATCCCTGGAGAATGTGATTTGTGACGTTTCAGACCCGGACGATGGGTCCCGACCCGAAACGTCACCTGTCCCATGTCCTCCAGAAACGCGGCCTGACCCGTTGACTTACCTACTACCTGCGAGGTGCCATACCTGAGAAGAAGGCAGCAGCCATGGCAATCCAGCGATGGAAGTCGACGGCTGAATCAAAGGGAATGTAGTGGTTGAGGAAGGTTTCCCGCAGTACTGTGATGAGGTTACGACACATGGTGAGGAGCAGGTAGGAGTACATGAAGGACACTGCGGCCGCTGAACCACGGGCAATGATCAGGCCAACTCTTGTGGTTTGGGGCACTCCAGAGTGCTCTCTTAAAATCGCATAATCTGTAGAGAAAGGCGGAAACATCAGCTGTGCAAACAAGAAATTAACAGCAGCAACCTAACATCCCAAAGTCAATGCTCTATACGGTCAGTGTGCCAATATACCTTCCCTCCATCCCTCCCTTCCATCCCTCCCCCACGCTTCAAAGTCATCTCGATGAGTCGCATTACTCGTTCTCATTGTATTCGCAAACAGCTAACAATGGCCCATTTCCTTTTTATCATCGATACCTTTTTGCAAATATCTTTAATTCATGTGTTCTATATCTCTCTATCTCACCATCTATATCTCTCGTTTCCCTTTCCCCTGACTCTCAGTCTGAAGAAGTGACTCCAGCATTTTGTGTCTAATTTGTGGGCTGAAGGGCCTGTTCCTCTCCTCTACTGTTCTAAAATGATTGAGAAGTAACGTTTTGGTAAGCGTATTCGCTATTAAAGATATGCAAGGACAAGGAATCTAAATAGCAAGTAGAATTAAGTTCTGTTCAGCCATGATCTAACAGAATATTGAAAACTAAAATACATTTCTGTTCCTTCCATGCAAACAAAATGTGGTACTTACAGTAAGCACGCTCAGTAAAGACACCTGCAGTAATAGCAAAGAAGATCAGGGCGCAAAAAATCTGGCGTTGATGGTTTTGAATATATTGAATGTATTCATACATTTTCTGCTGAAATTTGTTTTTAGATTGCTTTTCCCGTTTTGCTTCTGCAAACACTTTTCTTGGCGGTTGAGAACTCCTGAAACGAAAATAGGGAAAAAATAAATCACTGAACATGCCAACGGATAAAAGGACTATGGCAGCGGTGGGGCTGCTGTCTCACAGCGCCAGAGACCCGGGTTCCATCCTGACTATGGATGCTGTCTGTACGGGGTTTGTACGTTCTCCCCGTGACCTGCGTGGGTTTTCTCCGGGTGCTCAGGTTTCCTCCCGCACTCCAGAGATATACAGGTTTGTAGGTTAATTGGCTTCGGTAAAATTGTAAATTGTCCCTAATGTGTGCAGGATAGCGTTAGTGTGCGGGGATCGTTGGTCGACGTGGGCTCGGTGGGCCGAAGGTTCTGCTCCACAATGCATCTCTAAACTAAACTAAACTATGTATTGCCATTTATACAGTCTGGTCCCAAATTCAAAGAAGTATATTTGAAAGGCAATAACCTTAACACCCAAATCGGAAACCAATGTTCACATTGCAGGCCTTTATAAACAGCATGGCCAGGGAATCTAGGAGCCTTTCCGTTGACTGGTTAGCACACAACAAAAGATTTTCACTATACCTGTGACAATAAACTAAACTGAAACAACTATTGGACAAGATAGTCACTTGGTTTCCTTTGGTTTCATAACAACTAGAGCATCTTTTACATCCACCTCAGAAAATTCTTCAGTCGGAAAATGGTGAAAAGGAAGAAGCTATTCTTGAGTCTGGTGGTGCGTGGATTCAAGGTTTCTTCCCCTCTCTTATCAGGCTTCTGAATGGTCTTTCCTTAAGCCAGGGTACTGTCCGATTCACCTCTACCCCATTGTGGACATTGGACTTTGTCTCTGGAACTGATGTGCTGTGAAGTTGAGAACCTTATCCTGCACTCTGTATCCGTGCTTTTGTTTTTTCAATTGCTCTTGAGCCTGACCTGATTGTAAAGTATTGTATGTATCGTATGATCGAATCTGATTGAATAGCATGCAAAACAAAGCTTGTCATTGTATCTCTGCACACGTGAAAATAATAAACATAAACGGAAAGATAAGCATTAACCATTCCTTTCCCTCCACACATGGTACCTGACCTGTTGAGTTCCTTCAACAATTTATTTTTTGCTCCAGATTTCATCATCTGCAGTCTCTAGTACCTCCCTGTTTCTGCTAACCTGATAGCATGCGACAAAAAGGCATCTCACTGTACCTCAGAACAGGTGACAATAATTAAACAGAACTAAACTAATTCTGCAAGGAAGCAGAAAAAGGCTGAGGCATGAGAAATCACAGTGTGATTTCAGCTATATTTCTGTTACTTCTTTATACCGTTAAAGGGCCTGTCCCACTTACGCGACTTTTTCAGCGACTGCCGGCACCCGTCACAGGTCGTTACAGGTCGCCGAAAATGTTCAACATGTTGAAAATCCAGCAGCGACCAGAAAGACACTACGACTCTTTGGGCGACTGAGGAGACGACTCACGACCAGACAGGCGACATGTCGCGGGGTGAAGCCCGTATGGTCGTGAGTAGTCGCCCAAAGTGTCGTACCTTGTTCTGGTCGCCGCTGGATTTTCAACATGCTGAACATTTTCATTGACCTGTAACGACCAATGACAGGTGCCGGAAGTCACCGAAAAAGTCGCGTAAGTGGGACAGGACCAATACAACTTAAATAATGCCTTACTTTTTGCCAAATCGTTTTCGCAGGTCCTTAACAAAGCCCTCCTGGCTTGACGACTGGCTTGCTTCCAGTTCATTAGTCTTCGGTTGGCTGTCTTCTGTATTTTCGACATTTCTGAAAATCGCCAAAGATTGATATTGATAATGTCCCAGGGATATTTAACAAACCTTGTTCGCAACCGAACACAAATTCTTCCTCTGCTGAGTTTAAAATTAAGAGTTTTACACAGGAATATAGTGACCAGGTAGGTCAAAGACGCCTGCACAAATAATTGAATGAATTGACATTTATGCAATGAATTTTATGTTCTTACACTACCTAAGTGGATTGTCACCAATAAATGTAGCACTAGCTGTAGTTACTCAGGGATATAAGCAGCCATATTTACAACAGTGAGTTCATAAAAGCATTAAACATGATAAATGATCTTGATGAATGAGTCTGAAAAAGGGCTCTTGACCCGAAACGTCACCCATTCCTTCTCTCCAGAGATGCTGCCTGTCCCGCTGAGTTACTCCAGCATTTTGTGTCTGCCTTCGATTTAAACCAGTATCTGCAGTTCTTTCCTTCACATCTTGTATGGTAACTGCCATTTCCTATTCTTTGAGCCAGTCGAGAAACCTGATTAGGTACGAGCACTTTGATTATTAAATGTCCTTGGTATCTGACGCGATGTTGAATTTGGTGCCGGCTCTGTTTCAGCACAATCATGGGACACCAGGCCACGTGGGGAATAGACAGGGTGAATGCACACAGCCTATTTACCCAGATAGGGGAATCAGCAACCAGAGGACGTAGGTTGAAGGTGAGAGAGGAAAGATAGGAAACTAAGGGGCAACTTTTTCACTCAGAGGGTAGTGGATATATGAAATAAGCTGCCAACGAGGGTAGTTGAGGCAGGTTGTATGATTATTTAAAAGATACCTGGACAGGCACATGGACAGGAAACATTCATAGGTACATACGGGCAAATGGGATCAGATTAGATGGGACATCTTGGTTGGCATGGTTGAGTTGGGCTGAAGGGCCTGTTTCCATCCTTAGCTCCAAAACTAACACTAAAACTCTCTTCAGTTGTGCAATTTTCATTGCAATTGATGGTTTTTCTAATTGAAAAATTAGAATGTTCTAATGTGTTATGTGATTCACGTTCTAGCCCGTGTTGTCTATATATCCTCCATTAGCTTCATGGTTTTGAAGACCTCCAATAGCTTCCTCCCCCAGCTGGTTACTCACTTGTCTTGCTTATTCTTCGATATGAAGGAAACCCGCGTGGGTCCGTCACGATCCTGGCCTTTCACACCTGGTGGAATAAATGAGATAATGAAGGTGAATCCGAAACTCCCAACATAACTGTCACAAGATGTGCAGGATTGAGATAAAACATGTTTAGGTGGCAATCAGACAGACACTTAAACAGGCAAGTCCAGAGTAGCTCGATGCAGGTACTAATGCGGGTTAATAAGATTAGTTGTAGATGGGCGGTCACGGTGGCGCAGCGGTAGAGTTGCTGCCTGACAGCGCTCGCAGCGCCAGAGACCCGGGTTCGATCCCGACTACGGGTGCTGTCTGCACGGAGTTTGCACGATCTCCCCGTGACCTGCGCGGGTTTTCTCCGAGATCTTCACTTTCCTCCCACACTCCAAAGACGTACAGGTTTGTAGGTTAATTGGCTTGGCGAATGTGTAAAAAATGTCCCTAGTGTGTGTGTAGGATAGTGCTAATGTACGGGATCGCTGGTCGGCGCGGACCCGGTGGCCCCGAAGGGCCTGTTTCCGCGCTGTATCTCTAAACTAAAGATGGGCCAACACATCTGAAGAAGGGTCTCGACCAGAAACGTCGCCTATCCCCTTCGCTCCTTAGATGCTGCTGCACCCGCTGAGTTTCTCCAGCCTTTTGTGTACCCTGGGCCAACACATACAATGCTTTAAATAAATAAATATAAGCATTGTATTATCCACTGACCAATCTCAATGAAAGGCTGTGAAAAATCATAGCCTCGTGCTTACTTGCATTTGATATTTGGAGTTTAGGGATTTGAATGCCAGACAAATGACCAAAACGAAGATGCTGAAAAGGCTTTACTGACCCTTCAACTTGAGCTGAGCTGACTCCAACTCAGCGTAATGATCTCGGAACAAATAATGGAAATCTTCCCACATTAACTCCTCCTTATTTTCGAATCCAGCTTCTTTGAACATCGACTCTATCACCTTTTCTATCTGATCTTTTGACAAGCAGTTGTTAGAGATCTCGATGAATGATCTAAAAGGTGAAAGCAAATACAAATAGATGAGTAATTCTAAATCATGCCCTCCCTTTAGCTCTTAGGAAGAAAGAATGAACAATTGTCTGGAAATAATACTAAAACCATTTTTTAACAGGCTATTTAGGTGGCGCTGCGGTAGAGCTGTTGCCATACAATGCCAGAGACCCAGGTTTGGTCCTGACCACAGGTGCTGTCCTTATGGAGTTTGTACATTCTCCCCATGACCGCATGGGGTTTTTTTCCCAGCTGCACAGGTTTCCTCCCATACTCCAAAGCCAAACAAGTTTGTAGGTTAATTGGCATGGTAAAATTGTAAATTGTCCCTAGTGTGTCGGTCAGTGCTAGTAGAAACATAGAAAATAGGTGCAGGAGTCGGCCATTCGGCCCTTCGAGCCTGCACCTTCTGTGGCAGAGAATTCCAGAGACTCACCACTCTGTGTGAAAAATGCTTTCCTCATCTCGGTCCTAAAGCAATTCCCCCTTATCCTTAGACTGTGACCCCTTGTTCTGGACCTCCCCAACATTGGGAACAATCTTCCTGCATCTAGCCTATCCAACCCCTTAAGAATTTTGGAGTTTCTATAAGATCCCCCCTCAGTCTTCTAAATTCTAGCGAGTACAAGCCAAGTCTATCCAGTCTTTCCTCATATGAAAGTCCTGACATCCCAGGAATCAGTCTGGTGAATCTTCTCTGTACTCCCTCTATGGCAAGAATGTATTTCCTCAGATTTGGAGACCAAAACTGTACACAATACTCCAGGTGTGGTCTCACCAAAACCCTGTACAACTGCAGTAGAAAACTCTCTGCTCCTTACTCAAATCCTTTTGCTATGAGAATGCTAACATATACCATTTGCTTTCTTCACTGCCTGCTGCCCCTGCATGCCTACTTTCAATGACTGGTGTACCATGACACCCAGGTCTCGTTGCATCTCCCCTTTTCCTAATTTGCCACCATTCAGATAATAGTCTACCCGCCTGTTTTTGCCACCAAAGTGGATAACCTCACTCCACTCCATTTATCCACATTACACAGCCCCATCGCCCCCACATCCGACAACTCCCCCTTGCCCCCACCCCCTCAACCCACCCGCCTATCCAGTCACCTATTGCAGCCTCATAGCATCCTCCTCACACTACTCGCTCTATCCCCCAGCTAGTGTCCTACATGCGCCCAACTTGAGATGTTGCATTCAATTCCCTCATTCAACTCATTAATATATATTGTAAATAGCTGGGGTCCAGCACTGAGCCTTGCGGTACCCACTAGTCTCTGCCTGCCTTTCTGAAAACGGACCCGTTTACATCTTACCCTTTGCTTGCCTATTGCCAAGCAGTTCTTATCCACATCAATACTGAACCCCAATACCGTGTGCTTTAAGTTTGTATACTAGGCTCTTATGTGGGACCTTGTCGAAAGCCTTGTGAACGTCTAGAATATAAACAATCCAATGGTTCTCCTTTATCACTCTACTGTTAATATTTCGAAAAAATTCTATAAGATTTGTCAGACATGATTTAACTTTTGTAAATCCATGTCCGACCTGTTGTCCAATGATTTCACCACTTTCCAAATGTACTTGCTATCCCATCTTTATATAACTGACTCTCGCAGTTTCCCCATACCAATGTTAGACTAACTGGTTTGTAATTTCCATTATCGCTCTCCCTCCTTTTTTTAAAAGTGGGATTTACATTAGCTGCCTCCAATCTCATGATATAACTCCAGATCTAAGTGAGTTTTGAAAACAATTATCACTAATGCATCCACTATTTATTTTTGTGGGCTACTTCCTTGAGTACTCTGGGATGCAGGAATATCTGGCCCTGGGGATGTTTCGGCATTTTAATCCATTCAATTTTACCCAACACCCATTCCCTGCCAACCTGGATTACACTCAGTTCCTCCATCTTATTGGACCCCGGTCCCTGCGATTTCCGGCCCAGATTATTTTATGTCTTCCTTAGTGAAGACAGAAACCAAAGTAGGTTATTCAATTGGCTGCCATGTCCTTGTTCCCCATGATTCTATTCACATGTTTTGACGGCAAGGGACCTACAGTTTGTTTTAAACAAATCTCTTTCTCGTTCACAATTATAAAAACTTTTCAGTCAGTTTTTATGTTTCCCTGCCAAATTTTTTTCATAATCTATTTTCCCTTTCCTAATTAAGCCCTTTGTCATCCTCTGCTGGACTCTGAATTTCCAGTCCTCTGGTAGGCTGCTTTTTCTGGTAATTTGTATGCATCATCTTTTGTTTTTATATACTATCCCTGATTTCCCTTGTTATCCATGGATGCACTATTTCCTGATTTATTCTTATGCCAAAACTGTTACGGAATCGTTGGTTAGGCGTTGTTCTCAGTGGGACGAAAGGCCTTTTTCCAAACTAAACTAAACTAAACACGTTGACAAGACCATGAAACATAGGAGCAGAGTTTTTCCATTCAGCCCATCAAACTTGCTCGCCATTCGATCATGGCTGATATATTTTTCTCTCTTCAACCCATTCTCCAGTTCTTTCTATCCTGTGGACATTCAACTCCCTTTTATATCGGAACCTATCAAAGCTTGCTTAAAATTTACCAAGACGTGGCCTGCACAGCCATCTATGCAATTGGATTCCACAGATTCAAACACCCTTTTGCCAAGTTGTCCAAACAACTATAGGCTGTGCACGCGGCACAAAAGATAAGAAGAACACCCTTTCGCAAATATATTTCTCCTCATCTCCATTCCAAAAGGTTCGATCCTGATCTCGGGTGCTTGTCCGTGTGGGAGTTGCAAAGTTTCTGTGCCCGATGGGTTTGCTCCAGGTGCTCTTGGCTTCTTCTCAATCTTCAAGATGTGTGTGTTTGTGGTCTAATTGCCTCTGTTAATGCCCTTGGGTGTGAAAGTGGGATAAGTAGTATGAACGGGGGGATCGATGGTAATGTGGACTTGAGAAGCAGAAGGGGCCTGTTTCCACGCTGCATCTTTTGAATCATTCAATTAATCTCACGCCAAGAAGGTCTTCAAGTAAAAGAGCAAAGTGCTGGAATAACTCAGCAGGATCACACAGAATCTCGAGGGAACATGGATCAGTTGACGTTTTGGGTTTGGACCCTTCTTACTGTGTTACTCAGACACTTTCTGGGTTTATTTGTAAAACTAGCTCAGCAGTCTCTTTTCTTGTGTCTGAAGTTTTCCCATTGTTAGTTACAATGTCACAAACTCCCTAGATAGACACAGAGTCGGTGAGTAACTCAGCGGGACAGGCAGCATCTCTGGAGAGAAGGAAACAGCAGGTAACGTTCAACTCAATAAAAATCAACTAAAAAAAAAAACATATAGACAAAATAGAAGATAATAAAAAAATGTAGGAGCAAAAAAAAAAAGAAAATAGAAAAAAAAAAAAAAAATAGAAAAAAAATAAAAAAATAAAAAAAAATAATAGAAAAGAAAAAAAAATAAAAAAATATAATAATATAATAAATAAAAAAAAAAAAACAATAGAAAAAAAATAACCCAAAAAAAAATAATAGAAAACAAAAAAATAGAAATAGAAATAAAAAAAACGGGAAAACTAAAAAAAAAAAAAAAAAATCAAAAATAAAAAAAAACTAAAAAAAAAAATAAAAAATAAAAAAAAAATAAAAAATAAAAAAACAAAAAAAAAATAGAAAATAAAAAAAATAAATAGGAAGACGTTCTGGTTGCGACCCATTCCTCTGTCTGAGATGCTGCCTTGTCCCGCTGAGTTACTCCAGCCAAAACTTTTGTGTCTATCTTCGGTTTAACCCAGCATCTGCAAGTTCCTTCATCCTTTGAGCTCTTTATTTACCCCACATAATCGTCTATATCCTCTCGTTTCCATTATCCCTAAACCAGGTCTGAAGAAGGGTCTCGACCCAAACAGGTCACCCATGCCTCTCTCCAGAGAGATGCTGCTGTCCCGCTAGTTACTCCAGCTCTTTGGTGTCTATCTGCAATCCTTCCTGTTTTCAAGAGTGAATTTAGCTCATAGGGGCCTAAGGGAATCAAGGGATATGGGGAAGATATCGGAACAGAGCATGATTTTGGCTGATCAGAATGATCATATTGAATGGCGGTGCTGGCTCGAAGGGCCGAATGGCTACTCCTGACCTCTTTTCTGAGTTTCTTTGTGCCTTCACGGACAATCCCACAGCCTCCAGAAACAGCACTGATGACCAAATGGTGAAAACAGGATGAACTAACTACACATATTGAGCCGGTATGGGGGAATTAATTTAGTTACCTGAGTAGGTTGGTAGGAACTCTTCCTTCGACATGGATCCACTTCCATCAACATCGTACATTTTAAACATGAGTTAGATTTCTCTTTGGAGAACCTGCGGAAGAAAATTGGGATAGGTTTTCAATTAGTATGTGTGAATGGTATTCAGCTTTCTACAACAGGAAGACATTACCAGTGTAAAGAATGAAGAACTGCATGATGCTGGTTTTAAACGAAGATAGACACGAAAAGGTTGGAGTAACTCTGCAAGAAGGTGTCACGACCGAAACTTCACCCATTCCTTCTCTCTGGAGATGATGCTGTCCTGCTGAGTTCTCCAGCACGTTGGGTCTATCTTTGTGTAAACCTGCGCTGCCAGTTCCTTCTTACACAAAGATTCTCATCAGTCATTTGGCAGTTACTAAAGTTAGCTTTTTTCACATGAAACAAATATTTGTTTGTTTAGTAAGGTTTTGAATTTGATTATTGATTAGTGCGGGTGTCAGGGGTTATGGGGGAGAAGGTGGGGAAGAATGGGGTTTTGAGCGGGCGAGATGATCAGCCATGATGGGATGGTTGGAATAGACTGATGGGCTGAATGGAAATTCTGTCCTATTACTTATGATCTTCCGATACTCAGTTCCATTTTCCACTATAACTGTGGAATGGTTAATATAATTTGACATGCGACCATTGCGATTTGGCATTTTGGCGATAAGTTTTCTATTAAACAGTTTGCAACATACACCCTTTAGTAAGATATTGATGTTAAAAAGGACAACACTAGGCCATGTTAGGTGTGGGATTAGTCATTAACGAGTATATCAGTCTGACGAAGGGTCTCGACCCGAAACGTCAACTATTTCCTTCGCTCATTATTGCTGCCTCACCCGCTTGGATTCTCAGCATTTTCTTCCACCTTGCCTTGATAGAATGGTGGAGTAGATTTGATTGGGCCGATTGGGCCTAATTCTGCTCTATCACTTATGATTCTTGGGATGTCAGGACTTTCATATGAGGAACGACAGGATGACTTGGCTGTACTCGCTAGAAATTTAGAAGACTGAGGGGGGATCTTATAGAAATTACAAAAAATTCTTAGGGTTGATAGTTAGATGAAGGAAATTGTTCCCGATGATTGGGGAGGTCCAGAAACATAGGGGTCACAGTTTAGGATTAAGGGGCACTTCCTATAGGACCGCGATATGAGGAAAACATTTTTCACACAGAGCGTGGAGAGAGTCTCTGGAATTCTCTGCCACAGAAGGTTAGTTGAGGCAGTCATTGGCTATATTAATGAGGGTTAGATGGGGCCCCTTGTGGATAGTAACGAGATCGGGGGTCTGGCGAGAAGCAGCGGTACTGTACTGAGTTGGATGAACAGCCATGATCATATTGAATGGCGGGTGCAGGCTAGACAGGGCGACGTAATGGCCTACTCTGCCCTATTTTCTATGTTTCTATGATCTGATGATCATCCCAAGTTCAGGGTTACCTTTCATCAGGAAACAAAGATATCCAGGATCGCGGGAACGACCGGTAGCCATTTCCATCTTTGTCGGCAGTGAAAAACATCTGCTCTACGAACATGGGAGTCTTCCTTCACTCCCAGTGCATCTCCAAACTCCGCCTCGTCAGCTCACAGGTCAGGAGACTCTTTTGCTTTTCTTTGTGGTTTCATTGTCCAAAGTTCCCACGGTCAGTCCCGTCAATTCCGAATCTAGAATCGCAGAGGTGGATTATATTATTCAAGCAGAGTAGAGTTGGGTCTGAGGGGCGAGGGGACTGAAGCTTCCTCTTGAAGTTGCACCCAGCTGTCACCCCTATATCCCCTTTTAGATTATGACCCCCAGCTCTCCCGGGGGCGGCCTGGGTTGGCTCGGCAGTACGGTTGACCGGGTTCAATCCTGACTACTGGGCTGGTCTGTACGGAGTTTGTAGGATCTCCTGTGACCGTCTTGGGTTTTCACCGGGATCTCCAGTTTCCCCCACATCCCTCGTGTGTTGGATAGAACTATGTACGGGGTGATGGTGATTTCTCGATGGCCCAGACTCGGTATAGGGGAAGGGACCCGTTCGTATGCTGCTGTATCTCTGAACTAAACTAAAACTAAACTTTCTGTTCTCACAATAAACTGCATGGATGAACATGTGCCCAGGAATCTCTGGCACTACGTTCAGATGTTGGAGTAATAGGACGTTTCAGATGGAAAGTCAAAATCATATAATTAAATGATATTATTACTGTATATATTTAAATATATATTAATAGAGTTGCTGCCTTACTGCACTTGCAGTGCACAGAGGCCGGGGTTCGATCCGGGTCTATACGGGTTTGTCGTTCTCCCCGTGACCGCGTGGGTTTTCTCCGGGTGCTCCGGTTTCCTCCCACATTCCATAGACCATCAGAGGTTTTGTAGGTTAATTGTCTTGGGGTTTGCATACTTGGTTATAGTGTTAAATTGTCCTGATGCGTGTAGGTTTGTGTTGGCGCTGCGGGAGATCGCTGGTCTGCGCGGCACCGGTGGACCGGAGGAACCGTTTCCTGCGCCGTATCTCTAAACTAAGCTAACTAATACCAAACTAATTGTTTTAATACCTTTGCAAACACACGCGGAAAAAAATGTATCTAAGATCGTAATTCGATGCTGCTTTGTTACAGCTTCCTTTTTCAACAGTGTTTCTTTTCTTTTCATTCATGCACCAGCACCCACGTTTAACCATGCAGTTCAGGAAAGTTTTTATATTTTCACCAAAATACTTCGCGTTCCTTCTACGTCATTGAACATCAGCAGCTGAGGACCAAAAGGCATAGATAATTACAAATTGCACTTTCAAAACAATTGGAAGAAATTGCCCATTTTTTTTTGTTGGCAGTTATGATAAGTTTAAATTCTGTCAAGGAAGGACAGCGGTGCTGGTTTACACTTGTCGCGATAGACACAAATGCTGGATTAACAGCGGGAAGGCCAGCAAATATCTCTGGAGTGAAGGACGGGTGACGTTTCGGGCCACAACCCAAAATGTCACCCATTCCCATCTCTCCAGAGGATGCTTTGCCCGTCCCGCTGGTGTTTACTCCAGCGTTTTGTGTCTATCCTTTTTGCGTTATATCTGTTCAAATTGGTATTATAAAAAACGCACTATTGATGATAAGTTGACATGATGAAATAAAGGAAGTTTGGAGGAGCGGATGGGGTTGAGCTTGTACTAAGGTATGGGTTGTCACAGTATGGCTTGCTGGTAGAGCGGTTGTCTCACAGCTCCAGAGACCCAGGGTTCCAATTAGACCTTCGGGCGTGCTATCTATGTGGAGTTGTTATTGCATTTGGATCGCTTTTGGTGGGTTTCCTCCAGAGGTGCTCCTGTGGGTTTCCACTCCCACTTCCCAAAAGGGCGATTGGAAACAGGCCTTTGGTCCCTCCTGGTTTATAAGCATTGCCACTGCTTAGATCAATCGTAAGGGAAGCCCTTAAAAATTGTTGCTAAAAGACGATGCCACAGAAGCCAATTTCTCTCTCACCAGATCATTGATTTCCTTGGGGATCTTCAGCAGCCAAACCTCTTTGTTTCCTTGTCGGGCATGGGACTGATTATATCCAAATGGCTGAACTCGTTCCAAGCTTGACGTTACGGGTACTGATCGTTTACTGTCCATGATCTTTAAGCACTTATTGAGAATCAAGGGAAATGTTGATACGACGCCGAGCCTCCTTGGGACCTTGACCTTCAGTGGACTAAAATGGAATGCATAGAAATTCGTTACGTATAAACAAACATTTAGTTTTGTTTTAGTTTAGAGATACAGCGTGGGGAAAAACAGGCCCTTCCGCCCACCGAGTGCCGCACCGCCAGTGATCCACGCACAATAACGTGTCCTACGCACACTCTGGACAATTTTTACTATTTATAGGCCAATTCCTAACTAACAAACCTGTGTGCATCTTTGGGAGATCAATCGTTCTTTATAGATAAATAATAAAACTGCTTTAAAAATTTCAAATCTTCAGCCATGCCTACAAAACTCAAATGTGGAATCACACAAATATGTAAAAGTTTTCCTAATTCATTCATTACGGACGATTTTTCTTTTTTTCAATTTCTTCGTAATATCACTTTAAGTTAACGGGTGATTGGGGTGGTCTGCATAGGTGGAAGGCCTCACATAGTTGCACCAAATTTAAAGTTGGGACTGATGGTGTTAAAGGGGGCTCTTTTTGAATGGGAGTGTTAGTGTGTAAAATGATTATTAATTATTACCTAAAAGTGTACTGATTTAATTTGTAACAGGTCATCAGTTGCGAAACGCTCCAAATCAAAACATTTAACTTTTGAGCTTTAGCGAGTTACAAGCACGGAAACATGCCCTTGGCCCACAGAGCCTCGTGCAGGACCAGCGGTCACTCATAACATTCGCCACTACCCTACACACCAGGGACAATTTACAATTTTTACCCAAGAGTCAGCTAACCTACAATAACCTGTACGTCTTTGGAATTGGGAGGAAACCTGAGCGCCGCCGGAGAAAACCACATGATCACAGTGAAGAGACGTACACACTACGGTACAGACAGCAACAGCGTAGTCAGGATCAAACCTGGGTCTCTGGCGCTGTGATGGTGAGCAAAACTCTTACCTCATTGCACCACTGTGCCTGAACCTGCTAAGTTACTCCAGTACTTTGTGTCCATTTTTGTGTACTTAGCGGGACCAATCTAAACTAGAGATTTTTGACATAGCATCACTTGTTTTTGTTGCTGCTGAGAATTGGTTCTTCACAGAAGCTTTTTGTGCTGCATTCTTCTCTGTTTTCCCTCTTTCGAGCAATCTTATCAGTGAAGCACAAGTAAAGCCGCTGCAAATATGTCAAATGACTCCAAATTACTATACAAAGTCATAACAGTCAAAGTTCAAACGTAAAAGTTCTTGTCTCAGAACGTCAAAGCCAGTTATCTGATTCCCAAGTGAATTTTTCTCTCGACCTCTTTCGACTATACACTTGAGAGTACATTCCGGAAACAGGCCCTTCGGTTTGCGCGCACCGAGCCCGGGCTGACTAGCCGATTCACCCCAATAGCACTAGCGCCTCACACCTCTAGGGACCTATTTTATACTTACCCCGCAAGCCAAATTAACCCGCAAAACTCTCTCTTGGGTGATCAGATACAAGCGCGCGCAAGGCTCGACACAAGGAACGTGCCAGATGCTGGTTTACAAAAAAATTGACCACAAGGTATCAGAGGAACATAGTAAGGATTCAGGCACCTCTGGAGAACATAGAAAAATGACCTGCGTGTCTCGACTGAAACATTTCTTATTCTTGTTCTCAGAGTATGCTGCCGGACTGCTTGAATTTCTTTTACAAACTGCTTTAATTCAGCGTGTGTGCTGATCTACACGGGTGGTGGATAGCCCCTTTTATTTTTTGTTCTTTATAATGATAAAATAGAATCTACAAACCTATTAGAGGGGAATAACAGCAGGAGGGGCGCACAGATGGTATTTTCCGAAACCAGCTTCCACTGCCTGGAAAATAGATTTGCAGCGTGCTGACGTTTACACAGGCTCCATATCCGCAGGGGTCAAGCTGTGCCGGACTTGGATACAGGGGTGTCACCAGTCAGCAGACGCAAAAGCATCGATTATTAGTGAGAATAGTTAGGTTGCAAGCTTCTCTTAAGCATGTTAGTAAAAGAGGGAACTGCAAATGCTGGTTTACAAAAATAAACGACACAAAGTGAGGTATCTTCATCCTGCATCTCTGGAGAGTATGGGAGGTGACGTTTAGGGTCGCGGGACCGTTTTATCATGTCTCTCACCTGTATCGCAAGCTTTGTCCTTCCCCTCTTTGACCTTTCCTAGGCTTGTCTGCACCATCACCATCAGTCCTAAAGAAGGTCTGATCCGGAAAACTCGCACGAGAACTCCATGTTTTTTTCCACCGATGTCTGCCTGAGACCCACTGGTTGCATTGAGTTAAATATTTATTGGCTCCACTAGATCAAAGTCGCCCATAAAGGGAGGCTTACAAAGTATCCCGCGCTCGTTGTTATGTGTGGTATAGGGTGTTATTGTGGGGCTTTAGGACCCCTTAGTCTCCCCTCCTCACGCCGGTCCCCCCACATTCGGGTCCTCCTTCGGTTCCCTCCGTGAGTTTGACTCCAGACTTTGTGTGATCTTTGTCTTAAGCTTCTCATTTGTCATTCTTTCAATCTTCATGTCAATATGTCAAATATGCTTCCACAATTGCGGTAATCAAACTGCAAACCAGTTAAAGACTGTATGGAAATAATGGAATATCGTTTCAATAATTCAAACATAATTGCTGGCTTCAATTCTGGGTGTTTTCTCCTTCAAAGGTGGCATCGGTTTTGAGTTGGAAGATACAAAATGGTGGAGTAACTCCCAGCGGGACAGACCGAGCTCTCTGGAGCCAAGGGAATAGGGTGGCACCGATAAGTTTCGGGTCGAGACCCTTCTTCACCCTTTCCTTCTTCGATACAGGAGTGCTGCCTGTCCCACGTGATTGTAAACCCTTCCCAAAGGTATTTTGTGGTCGACCTTTGATTTATGACGAGCACCCTGCGGTTTTTCCTACATTTCTAATCGCAGTGACATCTCTGTCTTTAGCTGCCTGGATCCTGGGATTGGAATTCCTTGCCAGCAACCATTCTTAAACTCCAAGCCTTTCAATTGTATGGTTAAGTTTCAATGTGTCTCCCTCTCTAAACCTCTAAACTTCAGCGGTACAGGCCCGAGTCGAGTGTGAAAAAGGCCGCCTTCGACCTCAAACTTGCCCACTACCGGCGAACAATGTGCCCGCTACACTTAGTGCGCCTACTTGCCGTGCGCAGTAGGTCCTCCTCATATACTTCCAAAACCTGTTGCCTTACCCATGTATCTGTTCTAGAACGGTCTATTTAGACAATGGGATAGTCCGTTGCCTCAACGTACCGCCTCTGGGCCCTCGCTGGTACCATAAGGCTCATGCCCTTTGTATGAAAAAAACAAAAAAAGTTTACCCCTCGGATTCTCCTATTAAATCTTTTCCCCTGCACCTTGAACTATGTCCTTCTGTTCAACGTTTCCCTACTCTGGGCATGCTTTACCCGATCTGATTTCCTGTTTTTGTACACCTCTATAAATATGCCCACTTCATCCTGGAATCCATTCTTATAATCCTCCTCTGGATCTCTCCAGAGGCCAGCACCTCCGCTTCCCAGGTTATGGTGCGCCAACCTGTACTCAGATGTGTACATAAGAACCATGTAGACCGGTCAGCTCGTCTTCTTTCCTTCGTTCAAGTAGAATATCTTCATTTTGAAGGTCCCTTGCCTCTGCTGTTGTTGGTTTGCCAGTACAACGTCTCGAAACGTGTTCCGAGATTATATACAAGCTCTGGCACTGTGTTGATAAATTCTATGTAAGGAACAGAAATTTGTCAGCATTCCTATGATTTTTACGCAATCAAAAGTCTTTAGTTGGAATGTTTTCATTTACAAATATTTTTGTCTTGACAGAATTCTTAATTCTCACTGTCATTTCATTGTGTGAGATTTTAAATCTCCAGCGGTCACTTTAAGGTTAATTCCAGATATTAACGCAGTTATGTTGCCAGTTGGGTGGACCAGTAGTAAACTATATCAAAGATGCCCTATGGGTTGGCACAGTGGCGTTGCTGGTAGAGCTCTGCAGCCTCAGCAGCGCCAGGGACCGGTTTCGATCCTGTGCTATTGGGGTGCCACCAGCGTGGAGTGTGCACGTTCTCCCCGTTAGATTCCCACGGGGTTTGGCTGCCGGGAGGCTCCGGTCCCTCCCACATCCAAGGACGGTGGCGGGTTTCTGTAGGTTAATTGGACCTTGTCTGTATATTGGTCCCTAGTGTGCAGGGAGTGGATGAGAAAGTGGGGCTGACGTTAAGAACTAGGGTGATCGCGTGGACTCTGTAGGGCCGAAAGGGCTGTTTCCATGCTTAATCTAAACACTCTTAATGGATAAATCGGATAGTTCTGTTAATAATTCGGTTACTCCATGTAGATTATTTGCTCCAAAGCCACCTTTTTAAAGT